>CAJINU010000031.1:878053-1122064 GCA_905178165.1 Amoebophrya sp. A25 | reverse complement strand
GCAGCGGGCCACTGAAGTGGCGTCGCCTGGGCTTCGTCGTGTTTCATTTGGAAGAGTATGCCCAGACTTTTTAGGTTTTCAGCCATGTGCCGCCGCTTGCATAAAAGGGAAACAAAGACCCCGAGGCGCCTTCTTTTTTTCTGCGTTTTCAGGCGCCAAAAAATACGACCAGGCTGGTTTTTTTTAGGCTTAAAAGCTGACCCCCCTAACAGCAGAAACGAGCCCGAGCATGTGCCAGGAGTTTAATCCGAGTTAGGGTAGGAGTTAAAACGTGAAACGCAACCGCTGGGGGGGCTCTAAGTCCACAACATTGCGCAACCGCTGCCGCCAAATTGGACCAAGGTACTAAAGCCAGCATCCAGGGGCGCGCCGCTGCCGGAGGTTACGGTCGGACGTAAGCCCTGACACCCGAACACAGCTAGACTCTGCATCACTTTCAGCCATTGCCTATGGTTCGCTACTACAACGGGGGTGACATTCGTGCAGACGACTGCGCCAGTGTGCTTCAGGTCTTTTACTGTGAGCATGGCCCTCGTGCTCGTATGCGAGTTGCAAAAATGAGATACGACAATGCAAATTGATCGCCAAAATGTTGAATACTGAGGAACTAGCTGCAACTGCTGCCCTCGACAACTGTGGCCCGTAGTGTGGCTCTTTGGCAAAGTATGGGCTCGCCTTACCTCTACGGGGCGAGCCGTGGCGGCTCCCACTTGCTGAGAGCTGACCTTGGAGCCAGATGGTCGGTAGCTGTGACTTCTTACGAAGGTGTAGCGCTTTACTCTCTTACACCCCTCGCGCCAGCTGTCGCCCGGGCCCCCCGTTGGCCAGCTGCGTGCTTTTTCCTTGTATTGGCATGCCTTCGCCTTCTCTCTTTGGGTTTGGATGGTCCCAGCGCAGTCGCTTGGCACCATGGGGGGCCCCTTGTCTCTTCTCGTCTTTCTTAGGTCATTTCTTTGTCTCGTTCCAGTTTCCCCCGGTATGCCTGCCCTGGCCAGTCTTGTGCGCCGCCTGGCACATGCCGCAGCGGTGGATATCTGGCCGTACCCTTTGGCATTTCTTTACAAACACCTCAGGGGCACTCCCTCAGGCTATATCTTTGGCCCACTACCTCCCCCGTTTGCTCATTGTGTTCTCAGTCTTCCACGAGCTTCAAGAGGCCCCCCGCCTCTTGTTTGTCTTGGGTCGGTGTCAGTCTGGTTCCCCGCGTGTGGCCGGTTTTTCTTCTTCAAAGCCATGCGTGCCTCTTCGCTTCCCTGACTTCGTCAGGGAGGGCTTCGGCCGCCTCGCTTCTTCCAAGTAGACCTCTTGGAAGTGCGAAAGCTTCTCCAGGTCGTTCACGTCTGTCCTGGCTTCTTTGTCTTTTCTCAATTCTTGCTCCTTTTCTCTTGCAGCTTGGTGGCCACAGCTTTCGCGCCCTCCTTCTTTCCAGTCCTTTGCTGTCTTTACCCAGTGGGTGCGCAGCTAGCCCCTTGGGGCTTTTGGAGCCCTCCTGGCCACAGTTTGCACATACTTACATGCGGCCCGGCCCTTGTCTTCTCGCTCTCCTCTTTTGGTGTTGTGTAGTGCTCTCGCTGCCGCGTTCCGGAGCTCTTTCCAGTCGATCGACAGCGGGCATCGTGTGACGAGGTCCCACGCGTCCTCCATGCCCAGCCGCTCCGCCCGCCCAGGTCTGCGCTCGTGGCTCTTCTTCTAGCTTCACGGGGTCCCCCATTATTTCCACGACGTCGCCAGGCTCTTCCATTTTGTGGAATCTTTCCCCCGGTCTTTCATTCCTTGGGGGATTTCGCTAGTCGCTCTGTGAACTTCTTCCAAATATATCTTCCTTCGCTGGCTTCTGTGTTGTCTCGTTCTCCTAGCCTGACCCGCCTGGCGGGCGTCGTGTTTGGCCTTTCGTTGGCCTTGAGGGTCATCCCCGGCCTGAGCCTTCTGCCCCACCCCTTCCCCCTGTATCTGTCGACTATACATAGCCAACACCAGCCTCAGGCGCTCCCACTTGCTTCGCACTGTGGAGCGGCGCGCTCTCTTGTCTACTACTTCTTGCGACGGGCGTTGTCCCTTTTCTGGCGCTCCAGATGCCGCGCGGGTCTCCTTTTTCGTCATGTTCATCAATAGGGAGCCCGCTTGGGCTTCTCTGAGTCTCTTCCCCTCCTTTGGATCAGCCGCGACCCTTACTAGCTTCGCTTGGGTCTGCTGCATCTGTTCCGTGTCATGGTCTGACAGCTTGGACTTGTCCGACCTGTAGCGAAGCGCCGCGTCTAGTCTACCAACGCTTCCGCCAGCGTGTTCTGGTCGATCGTGTTGGTCCGTCAGTGTCTTGTCTTCGCCCCTGAGTAGGGGCCCGATCATCTTCGCGACTTTCTTGGCTTTATTTAGCCGGCCAGCCGCGCGCCACTGGCTGCGTCGCTCTGTGAGTGCTTATGATTATATCCGTCCCCAACGGGCCGCCCGCTTCTTTTGATCAAGTCGGTCCCCTTTCTTTGTTCTTGATTGATGCTTCGGACTCTGTACTTCTTAGCCTCTCGTGAGTGACTTAGGTGAGGCTAGTGCTTGCTCGAAAAGCACCCAAAGCCTGGTCGGTCGGCAGACAGACAAGTCTGTCAGGCTCCTTGTACTGCCACCCCAATAGCTACCTCCTGTCACCCACCAGAGCAGGCGCCCCTGCTATACTCGCTGCGACGGCAAGGCCCTGTCTGCTGACACTCCAACAGATTCGCACCCGCAAGGCGCGGCTGCTGCATTCAACTGCAGGCCACGCCTGGCGTAGGGTCGGACATCCTCGGCAACGCTCTCAAAGACAAGACTTCTGCGACCAATGTGCTGACGTATGTCAATCTTAGCGGTGTCACTAGGTGAGGCCTACCTTCCTCCTAGGCACAACCATAGCGGCGAGCGAGACCCACTGCTTTCCAAGTTGTTTCTTGCTACGGTCCCGATGCCATTCTCAATAGTTTCGCGCGGTCTATCAGCAACCCACTGCGGGCTTAAATCCATGGCAGCCATTTCCCTTGGAAACAAATGACACAGAGTGAGGCTATCTTATGCCCCCAAGTGAGTCTGGTAGCTTCGAGTATTCTGGTGACAGTAGAACCCTATTAAGTGCCTCTGCCGCAGATTATAGCCCTTACGCTTACAGATACTCGTCTTCGACGGCGAAGTCGCCGGCGGAGTCGAATTCAGACGAGACGAGCTCCGAGACAGAATGGGTGGAAGAGGAGAGGTGGACCAGCCTGGACGACCCTGGCTCGGACTGGATACGCAGGGGCCGCTACAGTGGAGACCTTCTTGTCCCTTTTTTTTCAAGTGTCTTGGGGGAGTTTCGGTCTCCTCGCCGTTCATTGGCGCAGTCTTTACACCTGGCACACCGGACGGCGATTTCTTGGCGCGACTCGGTGCTTCAGGAAGCGGCGGGGCTGGGCGAAAAGGATGTAATACTAGAGCCTCACAATGGAGATTCGAGACCCGAGGGAAGTCTTGGGCCAGCCATAACTGCAGAGCGCGAGCAGGTCGACATCTTCGCGACGGCCATGCGGCCACGGCTGCCCCGTGGCTCCTTTGCATCGCAACCACTTCCGCCGTTCGGTAGCGCAGCAAGTAGCTACGCTGCCTTGTCGGGCTGCTTGCAAAACGAACAGCCAGTGAGCATGTGTGCCTTAGGATTGTACGCGCGGTCGCCCCATTTCCTCAGCGGAGGCGATGACGAACAGGCCCTCTTCGAGGTTTTAGTCGCGGGAAATTTCGCGACGGACCTTGCAGCAATAGCGGGTGCCCGACGAAAGCCGAGTGGGGGCGCGAAGATGCCCGGCGACATTAGGTCAGGAGAAACCACCGTGTCGGCACTTGAGACGCGGTTTGTGGCTTTCTTCCGTCATGAGGTCCTTCAGCCACTAACAACTGTAATGCCACACCCACTACCGCTACGCGCGTCTGATTGGGCTTCTCTCAGCAGGAAGATTGAGAAGCTGTTCTTCACCTCCTCAGACGGTGCAGGTGGCGGCTCCTCCGAGGACGAGGGGAGCTTTACCCACGCGGCCACTTCTGTCGTCGCGGGCTTCGATTTGGTTACTCATCTGAGCAAGCAGGGAATAAATGTGATTTACCTGACTTTTGTTTGCGTCAAGGCAGTCTCGGCACTTACTGCTTGGACAGAATCAGCGACACGGGGCAACGCCTTGCCTGCGGAAATTGAGCGGCGGCTTGCTCACATCCACAACCGACTGGAGGAAGGCTTGTTGCTTCCCATTCTGCGACGAATTTTGGGTGTGATCGAGGCGCTAACGCGGTGGATAGAGAGTCATGGCGGAAGGGCACATCAAGTGGGCGAGCGCAGTTTGCGGCTGGTCGCTCTGCGCACTCCCCTCCAAAAAGTTGTTCTGTATTCGCTTTCCTCGCTTTTCGAGCACTGTGCCAAGAATCTGAACACCGCAGCAGGAGCAACAGAATTACCCACGGAAGGTGGACAAGCTCGCGTTGAGAACAAGCAAAACGGACTCCAGCTCCACGACGCCACGAGGAAGTACAAAAACTTGAGAGCGTTTGCTTTCGAGTCCCGCCCAGCAGCCTGGGCGCCAGCTATTACGGAAGTGTTGGCGCCGTTGCCAAGTATGCTAGAGAAGTCGTCACTAAGAGCTGCCGGCCTGAGCGTTCGGCAACAGCTTGAGATGGAGCTTCAGCTGGAGCGCACGCGACTGCTCTGGGAGTCTTACATAAAGGACGCCAGTGATCATTCTGAGGCCTTGCTTCACAGCGAGGCCTACTACAAGTGCATAGTCGGAGGCGATGACCCAGATGAAGAGCCGAGATTTGCAAAAACAATAGGTGGCGTCAAAATCCTTCCGCCCGGTACCGCCGCACTGAGCAAACGACCCCTGCTGCGGGCGGTGCGCAGGGCCCTCGCGTTAGAGCCGACATTGCCAGTGCTTCCCTTAGCAGAGCAGACGGACCAAGAGAGACTGAACACAGTCTGCAAACCGAGAGAAGGAAGTGGTAAATTAAAAGCGTCTTACTATAGATAATTTTCTACGTTGTAAGCCTGTCATTTTGGCTCAAGGCTGCCCGCACCTTGTTGCCTGGACCCGCGCCCCCTGATGGGGTGCCGGGGTAGATAAGACGGGTTTTAGGAAGATCGTGTCCGAGAGATTTGAGAGGAGCCCGCCGTTGGGGACAGAAACAGAGAAAGACGACGAGTGCGACCAGGTGGATGCCCCAGGTTTCTCCCTTGTCCACCTTTGCCTCTGCCAAGCGCCACCCTGTCCGTTGGTATATCGAAAACCGACAGGCCCTGTCGCACCCACCCTTGCCTGGATAGGTGGCGACTCTGTCTCATTATTCGGCAATCCAAAGGCGGAGACTGACTGTCCAGGCGCGTCGACGTTTCTGGCAAAGCCGAAGTCCCCTCCCCAGGTCAGTCCCTTCTGGTCTAGCACTTGCCTAGTGACCCTGGTCGCCTCGATGAGCTGCAGTAGCAAGGCCTCTACGAAAATGCAGGAGGAAGCCCTGAAAAGAAGCAGGAGCACTGCACAGACGTCGGAGAGGCGAACGACGTAGGCAGCTGCGTAGTTCACACTGCTAAGGCAAGGCGCGCGGAGGCGAATATAGTAGCCGCAGGGCATCACGCTCTCGCCGTCGGTAGGCGGAGGGGTCCGTCAGTCTCTGGGGATTACAGATGAAGCGGGAGCAGCTTTAGAGGAGATCCGTCTGGCGCAGGGCGGGGATGGTAATTGCCGCGGGCGCTTGTCAACCTCTTCAGCAGATTCCGCAACAGCACGAATTTAGAAAGAAGCTAGGGAATTCCCTCCTCTGACGAGGTAGGGGAGTGGACGGAGAACATCGGCCCCAGAGGTATGCGCTCAACAGAAGAAGCAACGCATCCCCGCGCCTTCTTTGTAGCGTGGAACTGCAGCGGAGTGGGAAGCTTCACGATGCTAAAGCTGCTGGTGCTGAAGCTCCTCCCGCCGTTCACCTTATTGCAAGAGCTGGAGCAGAGGCTCTGCGAAGCAGAGGGAGGCGCCTTCGGCGCCAACGATTCAGGGGAGACAGATTTGCGTGGAAACAGCCTCGGACAGTGCTGACGTGTTTGGCTTGGATGACTCTGGAGTGACAGCAGCCCTCCGCCTCTTGACTGGAGGCGCAGCGGCACCGCCGAGGAGTGGCTGGAAGGAGCCCTGCTCTTGGGTGGTCGTGACGCAAATCAGCCCGGGAGATGGTGACGGCATGGGCTTGCTTGCAAGACCTACAGGCCGGCAAGTGCGTCGATCGCTGAAAGGTGCCGAAAGTCTGCACGAATCCAGGTCGTCAAGTTCTGAGACCAGTCCAGAAATTCAGGCGGCGCGCTGTCCGTTGGGCGCTTTAGGTGTCTGGCACTTTGTTGGTAGCTTGCTAGTGGGTTGCTCTCGCGTCGGTCTGTCTGCCCCTTTGTCTGCCTGGTATGCTTGTGCGTGTGTGTGAGTGTGTGCGCGTGTCTCTCTGTGGGCGTGCGTGTCTGTGTGTGTGTGTGTGTGTGTGGGTGTCAGTCTATGGCACTCGCCGGCCTTCGCACTGGCCAAGGCTCGGCGCCAGTCTATCCATTCAAGTCGCTAGACGCCTAGGCAGCTGCGTGCGTGTGTGTCTGTGTGTGTGCTTTCTTAGAGATCTGCACACGCAGCGCCGGCTGACCCTGACGGATAGCGCTTGTGGCTTTGGCGGTCTCGTTCCTATCAATCTGCCAGCGCCAGGTGGAAAATTTACCGAAGTCCGCGCCTTGTGTCGTTTGGTTGTTTGCTGGTTTTTCGGCAACTTTCGGCAGCTTTCGGACGTGGTTGACATTTTTGCAAGAAAAATCGCCCAAATTCATCAAACAACCAAACGACGCAGGCCGCGGACTTTGGTGAAATTTCCAACCTGGCAGGCCGCGAGCCTCGACGGATGGACCCACCCAGCAAAACTCGGCAGCAGTCAAAGGACTCGCTAGCCTGAACGATTGCGAGCCAGCAAACACGCCCGCCCCGTCGCCACGCACAGTCAGAGCACGCAGCCCGCGCCCGTCGGTCAGTATGAAAGAGAGACAGCGCAGAAAATGCCAGCAGGCCTTGACGCATAATCACGCTAAGAGAACACCCCGCAAGACACTGCGCCACTCTGCTCCAGTAGCTTGCGCCGTGGCTCCTACTGGGCGCGCGGTGGCGCAGGTTGGTGCGCCGCTCCAGGGCACGGCAGTAGCCGGATCGTGACCGCAGCGACATGGTCGGCCTGCTGGTGTGACTCAGATGCGAGGACTTCTCGAAGCTTCTGCGAAAATCGGGGCGCCGTTTTTTTGTGAAGAACTTTCGGCAAGTTTCGGGGGTGTCTGTCGGGCTTGGCTGCTAGGTCTTGCAAGTTTGCCCAGGATGAGAAAGCATGAGGCAATAGCAGCTACGTGTCCGCAGCCCGGTGCGACAGAGTAGCCCTGGCCACTGCGTATGTGGGTGGCAAGATTGTGGACAAGAGGACAGACTATCAACATGCCAGGAAGGAGATGAAGAAAATCACCCCTGGCCTTGGAATTAGGAGACAGGCGGAAGAAGTTGGCGCGAGCGTTCTAGTAGAAGCGGGCACCAACGCTAACCAACGCCAACGACGCAGCTGGAGCGACCAGCTGAACCGCCCCCACATCGAAGGCGGGGCGGGGGGTCCACTAGTGATCCAATACGGAGACCAGGCAGCAAAAGGGCCTCCACTCCCTCGGCTCCTTGCTTCTGAGCTTTGGCGCACGGCGGACAGCTGACGCACATCCATCGGCCAGGCCTGGCCGCGTCTGCTGAACGTTCGGGGAGGCTCCCTCTTGCCGTGGTCTTTGGACGGCGAGGAGGGTGGAGAGATAGCGGGTGCCTCTATCCCCCATGGTCGTGCGGTGGTCGTGCATCTGTGTGGGGCCATTCTTAGACTTTCGAGCACCAATGTCGTGGCGCTTCATCAGACCAGAAGCCACGAGGAAGACGAAGGAGCAGCGCGAGGAAACACAACGCGGCACAACGTTGGAAGGGTTGGCAGGCTGCTCCGCTCGTTTTCTTTTCTATATCTTGGGCTGAATGACGCGGGCGAGAAGGGTTGCGATGTAGTAAATGCCAGCGAGCTGCCTACTGGATACACCTACCGCGTGAAGCGGGGGCGCGGAGATAGAGGGGGGCGGGGGGGGAGAGTTGGCGCATGCTACAACGGCAAGACATGCAGAGCGAGGAGAGGCTGCAACAATCGGGAGGCCATCGTCCTCACCTTTCTGGCTGCTTTTGTGTCGGGTAATAAAAGGCGCCGGCAGATACTTCGTAGCAGAGCGCTGGGCCTTAAGATTGACGGACAGGGGGACGAAGGGTAAGCAAGGGACGCCACGCCGCGAAAGATAGAGAAGCCGGCTCAGCTCGAGCAGCTCCCATCTTCTGCGCCAACGCTCAAAGGGCGCAGGCTGCGCGGGTTACTAGTTGCTTGCGTCCAGTCGATCAGAGGGCCGCAGCGTGGAGAGCCCGCGCCGAGGTTATTCGCTTTCTTTGCGTTGTGGCTTGTGGGGGTCGCTCGGTCGTGGCGCTGACGGTGAAAGCGATAGCCCGCAGCGCGCCGCCGGTTCACCTCGCGAGGGCTTTGGAAACAAATGAATCAGCCAGGGCGAGGACCAGCACGCCACAACCTGAAGCAGACATCGGGGCTGTTGGTTCTGCGAGCAGTGGGGGAGGACTCGGTGGGAGGTCAGCTGAAGCGCAAGATATCATCGAGAGTGAGGCGACGAAACTTGACGAGGGTCATGCGTCCACGAGTCCAAAACTGAGGCCGCCGAACGGCATTAGGGGCGCCGGACTGCAGTCACTTGCTGAAGACGGTGGGCTCTTGGGCTTGTTAGTAGTGGACTGCGTGGAGGCGTCCATAGACAAGCTGCGCGAAGCTGACCCAACACAGTGACTGACCTCAGCCCCGCAGGAGGCGAAGAGGATTATAGCGCGCTTCTTGAGAAAGAGCGCGAGGAAGGCGCCGGCTTGTGGGCTAAGATTTGTAGCCGCCTGGGACGTAGTGTGCCTTCTAGTAGTGGCTTCTTTTATGGTTCGGTAGTAGATGTGCTGAATTTGCGTGGAGACAGACTCCCGCCAAGACGCATGCAGCGGAGGACGCCTGTGCGCTAGTCTCGCTCCCGAAGCGGCAAGGCAGTGCTGGGCTGAGTCGATAAAGGAAGTTCTGGAGCGCAGCTCGGCTGACGATCTTGATCCAGCAGCCCGAGTAATTTGCTGCGCCCGCCGGTTCTTCAAATATGTCCAGCGCCATCTTGTTAGTTTGGGCATCTCGCTCCGGTTCTGTCGACGATAGGCTGCCACCAAACAGGTCCGGGCTGGCTTTCTTACCTCATAGGCCTAGACTACGTTAAGAGCGTGGGCACCTTCTTCAGACGGCGACTGTCTGTACTTCGAAGATTAGAAAGCGCTCAGCCTCGTGCATAGGCACACTGCCTGGGTGGAGGCCATGCTTCTGGGTCTGCTCATGGTCGCCCCGCTCTCTTGTGAGTTGCAGCTGCGTCAGCTCAAGTTGGCAGGGATGTGAATGCCATGGAGTTGCTTCGCGTTGTGTCTCGCGACCATGGGCTGCGCTGACAGCGAGCGAAGTGGCGGCTTGAGGAAGCTTGGCATGGCAGACGATTTTGCGCAGAAACACGAGCACCCGCAGGGCTGGTCTCTAAGGCCACACCAGCAAGCCTCCAGTCTGACGAATCAGAAAAAAAAAGGAACAAAGGGAGCCCGGCCTTGGGTACCATCTTCAACCCTTCAGAGCTGGAATATGAATCAGGAAGACTCCCGTGACGCCGGCGGCGATAGGAGAAAACTGCCGACGGCGTTCGGCGTTATCTTATGTCGCTGGCTTCCACTATTGACTCTACACCTACGCACTGCCAGCGGCGCGTGACAGATTGCTAGAGGAGGAATCTGGGAAAGTGCGTGGTGCAGTTGGTTGTGAGTTCGTTTCTCCTTGAGATCGGGTCGCCATCGGATTTGGTAGAAGTTCTCAGAAACGGGCCCGGCCAGGGCTATGCGGATGGGGTCGGCCTTTTTTCTCGGAAGCGACTGGGTCCCACCCCCAAGGCCCATTGGATAAAATTAGCGCGAAGAACCGGCGACACACAGCGCGGCAGCGTCGTTTTTCGTGACGTGCAAACGAATCCGATCCCGTGCGCCCTTAGACAGAGCCAGACGCGCGATAAAAAACGAAAACCACCGAGGTGGGGGCTTTCTTTTTCTAATGGCTGGCGATGCCTCTCCTATCGATGCGGGCAATCGCTCGGGTATCCAGAAGGCAGCGAGGGTGGCCTGCACTGGACTCAATCAGGACAGACCTAGCATCCACTAAAGCCGAAAGGTGCGCAGTGAATAACTGCTGACGCTGCTCGCAGAAAATCAAACAAAAGAGACCCAACAAAGGAGACAGAGTAGGGAAGTGTGACGCAGCTGATGAGGCTGAAAAAGCAAAGCCTCTCGGCTGTCTCACTCGGCTCGAGTGCTTGCCCGCTGCTGTCGAGGACGCTGCAGAGATTCAGGAGCCAGGACATGCAGTGGGCGCTCTGCTAGAGGCAGTGCTTATCCCGTGAAAGAACGCCCGCGAGTCTGACGCCCACACCGGTGGAGAAGTTGAAAGGCCACGGCGAGGCGATCCGCGGGAAGTTCCACGCGTTTAGCCTTAGTGATGCCAGCAAGCCGAGCAGATCGCCACGAAGCAAGAAGGCGGGGATGTCTTGTAAAGGCGGCGTAGAAGGTAGACTTCTTCAACCTGCCAGAGGCTGAGGTGCCGGGATCACAGCGACAAAAGCAAAACGTCTCCGCTTTCAAACGTACACACCAGAAGGGCAACCGGTGCCAATGTGAGAAGTGGCCAAGATGCTAAGCAACACGCTGCGACAGCAGAAGGCACTCAGTAAGTGTAAAGCGGAATTTGGAAAATTTTGAAGAAGGCGAAAGGTGGACCCGCGTCGAACGCGCTTGGGTATTATGGTGAGGAAATCTCGGCCGCTCATCTTCAGAAATTCTGTCAGACGCAGGGCTGAACGAAATCGATAGGCGTACATCTGGCAGGTGGTGCGCTTCAAGAGGCAGCCCAGCTGGTGTCTGGTACTGGGAGAGGCGTGCCCGTGGGTGCTGTGTCAGAAGCAAGTCGTCGTGGATGGGCAAGCAGTGACGGACGTGCGTGGCTTCTTTATCTCCGCGACAAGTCTGCACTTAGGGGAAAGCAGTCGGATTCTCGACCCTGCAGGAATAGCAAAACGCTTGAGATGGGATAGGATGCTTTGCCGCGTCTCGTCTGTGTCGTGTCTCTTCTCTTCGTTTTGTGCTGGGTCTCATTGCAGAGTGACAACCACAAAAACCACGCCGGGAATTCTTGCAGCGTGGCGCGGCATTTTAGTCAAGTGGGTGCGGACACGTTTCTGCAGCGTCGCTGTGGAGGTGATCTTGCACGCGCCGCGGGCGGTGGTGGCGTGAGTCTTTCGGAGGCGTGGGGCGCGGTAGTGGCAGGGTGCCGCGGAGTGGGTGCACCGACCGCCATGGGAGTGGTGATTTTGTGTTTTATTATGCCAGCCGCTTTGCTTGCGGGGGTGTCTTCGACCGGTGCAGCGTCATCTGCCTGCGTAAAGGAGCTGGCCGCCTTCGTCGGGCAAGGGTGTCGCTGAAGCTTTTCTTTGGCTTTGGAGGCAAGCAGGGCAAGGTGGTAGACACGTGGGAAGACGTCATGCTCTTTGGCCCGCTCTGACTTTAGCCCCGCCGCAGGTGGGGTGGGCTGGCGGATTTCGGTACAAGTCTGAGAAGTGCGTGGCAGTGCTTCTAGCAAGGTTGTCACAAATGGAGGGCGCAACAATACGGAGGAACCGGAGTGCCGCCGCGCTTCGTCGTTGTTTCGGTTGTTGTGTTGTCTCGCGGGTGCAGTGTCGGGCCCCGTCTTGTCGTTTGTTCGCTCGTGTTTCTGGTTTCCTTTCGTATTTGCCTCGCTTTTGCTTGGGCAGAGGTGCTCGCCGGACATGATGGGTTCCTCTCGTGGCGCCATCAGCTTCGCCGGTCTGCGCTGAACTGGAACGGATTGTCATGGGCACGCTACTGCACAAGAAAAGCGCTACTCGGGGCGCAGGGGATATGCGACCTGTCGTGAAGTCTTGGCTTTTTGTGCACGCATTCATGTCCACCGTGGACACTGCGTGCGGGGAGTGAGCTAGCTGAGAGAGAAGGACTCCGCGGAAAGGTCACAGTCAATGGCTGAGCCGATGCCTCTCGCAGTTGTGTCGCTACAAATCTGGCGCAAGCTGATGGCGCGCGGGGGTAACGGTAAATGCAGTGCGGTCACTCATACTCCCAGCAGATGCGCGGCACATGTTCAGCTTTCTTATTGGAAGTCATTGACTCCGGTAGCAGGCTGAGTGTGCAGACTGCGAGCGCCTGCGCAGTTAATTTCCGCACGCCTGGAATTCGGGGCTGACTGCTGAGAAACAAGTCCGGCCCACCTTGAGTCGGCTGGTGTATGGCTTAGGCTTGCCTTCGCGTGCTCGTTGCTTACAAGGGCAGCAGGATAGTATAACCACAGAAGTGCCCACCTTCGTGCTCGTCTCTTGCCTCCGAATGATACAGAAGCTGCTCCAAAAAATCCAGAAGGCGGGCGGGCCTTCAGAAGGAGAAGGCTGAGGCACAGCAATCCGCGAGGCGATAGAAGAGGCCCAGCGACAGAAAGAGAAGGCCTCTGACTGGTCGAAGACGTGCACAGGGGGGGAGGCTTATGGGCTTACTTCTTGCAGAAGGCTCGCGGTGCCTGGGCGAAACTCAGAAGAGAGGCCGATAACCTTACAACAACGAGGGCGGCGCGAATGACTCGGCCCGCGTATGTGTCGACGATACATCGGCGGCCTTCTTCTTCCAAGAGTGCAGTGGGCGCGACTTAGTGGCAAAACGAGGCCAGCGCGTGAGCGCGTCGCCAAGTGTATGGCGACGGTGAGAGAGTGCGCGCGCAGTGCTACGGCGGTACTCTGCGAGACAGGAAAGCGCGAACGCCTCGCACTTCCATACGCAAGCGGTACTCTTGTCAACGCGCGACGCCACGCGTGAGCGTGGGCGAGATTTGAAGCGCCGCCGCGATTTTTTACGGACGAGACCCAACGCTAAGAGACCGCCCGCAGCTGTTTGGGGTTCCTCGTCCCTTATCGGGAGGATTTCGAGGTGGCTACGATAGCCGCGAGCTTTCAACATGGAGCGACTCTTTCGACTTTGTTTATTTTCACGAAGTCGCATCTGGGTGGGACAGAAGTCGAGCGCCTGCGCTTGGTCGCAAGATGGCTGAGCATGTCGAAGATGGTGCGTCTCTTGCCCCTTCCCTTGCCACTTTCGAAGTCGTGTCGCAGGACATTGAAACAGTAACAAAGGCAAGGAATAGCGCGCGCCGCGTGCCATGGGCTGGCTTGGGGCTGTCTGGTGCGATGCGGTTGCGAATTAATAGAGGGGGCGCGAAATCTGAGGCCGCCAGGTTTACTCTCCCCTACCATCTGCGGGCGAGTCAATCTCATCCATCGCACAAAGCCGCGCGATTCTTCGGCGTCAGATTATCAAACTCGTACTCGGCGCGGCCACATCTTCGCGCGAAGAGCTTCGGCTTGTCTTCTGACAAACAGCGCAGGACTGTGGAGCGGAGGCGATGGATGCGGAAGCATTCGCAGACAGGTCATCGAATGCCGCGCGCATTCTCTGGCCTCCCATCTACGGGCTACGATTGCCAGCGCACTACGTCTACTTCTCAGTAGAAAGCCGCGCGGCGCTCAGTCTGCTCTAGCAGCGGCCGAAGTAGCTTGGTTGCTGACTGTGGCTCGATTGTGGTGCTGAAGCTGTTTCGATTGCCATGTATGAAGGACACCAGTGGGAGACTTAGAGCCCCCCCAGCGGTTGCGCTTTAGGCTTTCGCCTCATTCTACCATACCAGCCTCGGGCCAAACTCGTGGCGCATGCTCGGGCCCCCCGCTTGTCTTTGCTGGTGTTACCTACGTACCGACGGGGGGCAGCCGTTACACCTCAAAAAAATTGGCTGGGGGGTACTCTTGGACCACTGAAAACGCAGAAAAAAGAAAGCCGCGCGGCCAGTGTTTTCGCTTTTTTTATGCAAGCGCAAAAACATGAGGGAAAACCGCCAAAACCTGGGCACCGGCACACTCTTCCAAATGAAAGACGGCGAAACCCAAGCACCGCCGCGGCGGTGGTCTCTTGTCCGCTTATGGGTCCAGTTTTTCGCCTTTTGGTCTCTTTTTGCCGGCTGCGCTTTCGCCACTACGTACCTAGGCCCAGCCCAGCCTCAGTCTGATGCGAACAATGGACGGGCTGAAGCATAGCAAGAAAGAAAGGGGTCGCCACTGGGTGAGCTGAGGCGGGTGGACATAGATATGTCTCCTCGTGCTCACCCTCGCCCTCCGCGCTACCTACGTTACCGGCCAGCAGATCACCAGCCCCAGGCCCCCGCTGCTCTCAGCGGACGCGGAGCCCTTTGCGCTAGTAGTAGTCTCGGGTGGTTGCCTTCGTCTGGTCTCTCCGCCAACCTTTATCGGCCCTGCCCCTCTCGTCTGATCGCGGTCTCGTCTGTTCTGATGCTTTTGGCTTCTTCTCTTTGTGCTCGTTTCACTTTGTTTCGCGGGCTGCTCATGTGGAGCGGCGGGAAAAAATTCGGCCCAAAGCCTACCCCATGGGCTGGACTTTCGAAGCAGTCTCCCTCGACGCCATTCCAAGGCGAGACCGGTGCGCCAACTTGAGAACCCAGGGCCGAGCTGGTTCTTATCTTTTCTGCCTCGGGCTCGAGGCTACTTGAGCTCCGCAGCCCTTGCGCGGTGTCCTTTGCTTTTGTAGTGTGGAGCAGTGGCGTGCAGCTTTCGGCTTAGCTCTAGTCCAGCGGCTTTGGCAGCGAGTGGCGTGGCTGTAGTCTAGTGCAAAGCGTGCCCAGCTTGAAGGGGGCACCCGCTGCACTACAGCGCCTCAACCCCAAGGGGGTTCCTTCGATTAGTTTTAGTCGAGTAGGGTAGGCGAGTACTGTACTAAACTAGCAAAGCTCAGCAGTAAAACAGGTAGCCGCAACGTAGCGGGCCAGTTTGGTTAGAGTTAGCGAGTGAGAAAGCTAAGCAGCAGCGTTCTCCACTCGAGGCAGCGACGTAGTAGCCTTGCGCGTGCCTTGGCCTGAAGACATCGGGCCCATTTTAAAAAGGCCGCGGCAACTCTAAAGAACGTGACTAGTAAGCGAAGTCACTGGCATAGGAAGGAAGGCGGGGGCATTCAGGTAAACCAGATCGGGGGCGCGATTAGTGCGAGAACTGTCACCGTCTTAAGATCGTTGCACTTTGGGAAAGGACTTGCCTAGAGATGAGTAGACTCCGCTTTTGTTTATTAAGTCTCCCGGGTATCTAATTACGCAAACCAAGGGAGGCCGGCCGGCCGCCGCCTCTGCCCGTAGAGTCTCTCTGGGGGAAGTGTCCAGTAGTTAAAAGGTATGAAAATAAGAAAGCGAAACGCCGCGCCTGCGGTATTAAGATTAACAACACAAGGTAGACGCCCACGCCCACCCAAGTGAGACAGCGACAGCGAGGGCTGAAGCATTGAGATCAGTAGGCTTGCCTCTGCGCTATCTCTTATGAAATTGCTGCAGGCTTAGCCAGCGTATAAAGCGAAGCAGCCACGCCGTGGGCGGATGGTCATCGCGCTAATTTGGTCAATGTTGAAGGGGTAGCGTTCGGAATACTATGAGAACCAAAAGGAGCACGAGACGAGAGGAGAGAGAGAGACGAAGACGCGCGGGGGCTGTTCGCTGGCTTGTGGGTGTTCTACTTTGAGGATGTCGCCCGCTGTGATTCTATTAATTCTGCCAGACACTATAGCGGGGGGCACTCCTCTGGCGCTCTCCTTCTTGGCTGTTTCCGAAACCGTGGCGCGCCTGCTCTTGTCTCTGCTTCTTCCCTTGGGCTACCACCTTCTGGGGGGCCTTTGTTTCATCTTCTCACCGGTCAGTCTCGTGTGCTTGTGGCTTGGTCTTCTCCGGTCGTTGCTCTCTTGATCTTGTCGCCTGTTCTCTTTTGTGTGCTTCTCCTTCTGCAACGACACGGGCCACCGGTGGCGGCTCTGGCTGTCCCCCCATCGCCAGCCGCTTTCGCTGTGGAGTCACGGGTATGGCGTCCTCCTGTGGACACTTAACAGACTTCAGGCAAGTTGCCTGGCGTGTCCCCTGAGCCAGGTATCGCGTGCGAGCATGTCCCCCGCCTCTGTGTTCATAAAGGTGCGGATATTGATGGGGGGCGTCTTGGTTAGGATGTCCAATCTTTCGCCCGTCATCCATGTGGCCCGCTCGGCTTGGTTGGGGTGCGAGCCCCCTGCCCTGAGGGCTGTTCTTGTGCTGTGTTCTCCTCTTCGTCTTTGCCTCTACTTCTTCCATCCTGCGCGCCGTGCGTTTTGCTCCACTAGATAGCGCTCGCACCTGCCGCATCGTGTGGAGGCCGGGGGGCGCGAGATTCCTCCTCTGAAGCTGGTGGAGGCCGGAGGGCGGGATGATGCCCGCAGTGCCCATCCCCTACCACAGCCACCCGGGCCGGTGCTCCCTGACTGAGTCCCACTGCCGCGAGGGTTGCGCGCCTGCGTCTGATTCTTGGCTTGCTTCCTTGGGCAGCTGTTGTTGTCGTCTACTTTGTTCTCTCCTCCTGCTTTTTCGGCGGGCGTTGTCTCTTTCTTGGGGTTTCTTGGGTTCCCCGTCCTTTTTCTCTTCCCTGGGCGGGCCTCTTTCTCCTCGCCTGGGGGCGGGGTTTGTGCGGGCCGCTGCCTTAGCTTTTTGCCCCGGCTGTCCCCCTCCGGCTGGCTTTCCAGTCTGGTAGAGTTGCTCGCGGTTCTGTTTCCTCTCGCTCCCCTTCTGGCCGGCTGCTGGGGTCGCGGCTGTTGAGGTTTGTGCGGGTTGTCCTCGCCCTAGCAGCGTCTGTATGGGTGTCTTCCCTCGCGTTCTTCTCGTGGCTCTGTAGCATTGTCCATTTCGTAGCTTTTTTGGTTGGCCACCTGTTAGATTCTTGCCTCTTCCATAGCGGTGCCGCCCGTGGAAGGGTTTTGCTGTCGGCATGTCCCTCCTTGCAGCCACAGCGGGCGCCGGCGGCCCGCCGTGGCTCTCCCCTCTCGCCTCTTCTCTTTTGTGAAGAGGCGCCTGGGCTTGCTGCTTTCCCTGGAGGGGGGGGTGGTCTCAGGCCACCCCTTCATTCTCCCGCTCTGGCTGTCTTCCTTTCGGTCACGGCGCGCGAGCTCCGGCATCTTCGTGTTAGTCTGTCTGTGTCCACCACCTTCGGCAGCGGTCTCCCCTTCTGTCGGTCGACTTGCGTCTCCTTTTTTTCCGCGTTGGGTCTTTCCTTCCACTTGTCTCCTGTTCTTCTCTCCCTTTCTTCTCTCGGTCTCGTCTGGTTTACTGACCGCGGCGCCTACTTCTTCGCCGACTGATTCGTCTGATTCTTGTCACCTTTTCGCCTTTCTTCTCTTTCCCTCTTCGTTCTTTTCTTACCGACGTCGCTGCCGTCGGTCTTTGCCTCCTCTCATTCTTGCTGATATTTGCGACGTAGGCCGAATCTGTTCTCTCCATCCTACCGACCACACCGCCATGCTTCCATACCGATGCAGACTATCCGCAGGCATGTTGATACTGCCCCTGAACACCAGGCGGAGTTGGGTCTTCGTGTTTTTTCTTTTATCTTTCCAGGCTGAAGGATAGGGATTTTTTTGATTGTCGTTCTTTCTCGTCATCGTTCTACTGATGCACAAGAAACAAGGACTCCGCCTCCGTGCGGTGCAGGTTCTGCAGTGCGGTGCAGTTGCAGGCGCTTACGGAGATTAGAAAAAGGAGAGCAGCGCAATTCTGAACGCATGCGGGTGCGTGCAGTGGCATGCTGTGCATAGCAGGCGGCTAAGCTTTGCACGTGAGGGCGCTCTCATCCAGAGCATGAAGGCCGCGCCGTCAATGTCTGCCAGCTTCTCAGTGGAGTTTCTTTTGTCGTTTTCTTACTTTGGCACGCCACTCCAGCGGCGTGCTTTCTTCTTCTTTCTCGTCTTCTTCCTCTTCTTGGTCGGTGTGCTGCTCCTCCTCCTCGTGCTCTTCTTCGTCTTCGCTCCAAGTACTTCCAGTGGCAGTCATCTGAGTTCGGTTTTTTTTGATAATCATACAAAGGAAAAGGAGTAGAGCCCTTGCGCCTTAGTCCATATGCCCAGTTCTAGTCGGTAGGATGGCGCATTCGTTTACTGCCTCTCTTAGGGTCGCCTTTGTCCGTCGGGAGGCCACGAGATGCGTAGCGCAGGAGAATGCAAGCTCATAGCTGACCACATTGGCCCCGCGTTGTTGGTGTTACTCTATCGAAGGCCATGCGTGCCAGGGTGGTGAGCGGTGGGCGGCTCTCGGGGTCGCGTGGTAGCTCTCTGCAAAAATGCCCACCCACCCACACCAGGGACGAACATAGGAGCACGCATTGCATCGCTAGCGCTGCAAAGTGTCGGCTAAGAGTATAGACAAAGCTTGCACCTATCAAAACCGCGGGCCAGCTCGTTGGAGACCGCCGCGCCGTTGCGAAAGATGGCCGCGAGATCTTCGCGAGAAGTTGCCTGGGCTGGTCTCCGTTGCTTCGGTCTTTCCGAGGATGGAAAAGGCGGCGGCGCGGCCTCGGGTGCTTTGTCTTTGTGTTGTGTTTCTCTGTTGTCAACACCCCCGGCGCCAGGTGGGTGCGGACCGCCCGCACGTCATTGGCGTCGACGCTGCTTGGAATACAGCCGCGGCACGCCTGTGCAAGCTCCTCGAGGTGTAGAAAACCCGGGCGGAGGACAGGGGAAACGCAGGCGGGGAAGCAGTGGCAAAGCGGGGCGGCGTTGGCCATCTTTCTGCGCTTGAACGCCTGGGGTGGCTGTGGCTCTTCTTTTTTTTTTCTATTTGGAAAAAAAACCTTGGCGAAAAGTTTGCGAAATCTTTCACGAGATAGAATCTCTGCGGAATCTTTCTGAAAAGGTCAAGCGCGTGAAGTTCTAACAGCGTCAAAACTAACTTGCAAACTTTCCGCAAACATGCCGCGAAGGTTTTGAAGCTTACTTTCAGGGGGACACGCCTGGGCACCTTTCGCGCCTAGTTTTCCGCTAGAATTCTTCTAATTTTGAAGGGGTCGCAAATCGTTGTAGGCTAGTCGGCTGCCTGTGGTGGTCGGGGTGTTTCTTGCGTGGTGTGCTTAGCTGTGTGGCTGCAGGGGGTAGCGGGCTCTTTGTGGCCTTGCTGCTGTGTCGCGGGGTGGGTCCCCGCGCAAAAGGTCTGCGGCTGGCGCGGCAGCTGTCAGACTGGTGCCGTGCTCGGGTCGGTTTTTGGGGTCTAATTTTTTTACTGAAAATCGTGCTAGTTTAGCACGCTAAGAATCGCGCTAGTTTAGCACTCTAATACTAATTCAGCACTCTAAGTCGAATCCGGCGGGATTTCTTGCCGGGGTGCCTTATTTTTTTGCTCTAAAAATCATGCTAGTTCGTCACTCTACTTGTTTTGGGGGGTTCTCGAAAGCTCTCTGAAATTCCTCGAATTAGGCACGACTCTAATTCGGCACTCTAATTTTGCACCCCAAAGCCCTGCGCGTTTTCGCGCTATCGGGGGGCTTGCAAATTAAAGCGCTGAAGTAGAGCAGGCACACAAGTAGAGGGATTTTTAGAAGGTTTTCGAAAAGCCCCAAGACCAAACTAGAGTGATAAGTTAGCAACTTGTCGAGCGAGCTCCCCCCGGTGCATTCCGTCGGCCTTCCTTAAATTAGCGGAGTTTTATTTTAGCGCTCGAGTTAGAGCATTTCTGACCAAAGGTCGCAGCTTCGTGAAATATCTGTCGGCCATGTGTCGTGTGCTGTGGTTCTGCTCTTCTGTGTCGTCGGGTTTTGCAGAGTCTGCGCACAGAGGTGCCCCGGTGGTGGCTGCAGCGGAGGGCGGTGGGCTTGCTCATCGGTCGCGGCTTTGGTGTTGTGGTCGGGGGGTCTTTCTTGGAGGTTTCTCAGGGGTGTTGCTAGCAGCGTCGGGGGGTCTTCTAAGGTCGCTGGGGTTGGTCAAATTAGTAGAATTCTAGTAGCATTCTAAAGGAATAGGGTGGCCGGTGTTGTCCCCCTGAAGGCTTTCGGCTTCCGTGTTTTTTTGATGAAGACACGGAAAGGGATCGCCAAGAACAAACTCGCAACAACTTGCAACGAGACGGCATTAGGCTCCGCGGTTGTTGTCTGTGCTGTGGTTTTTGTGGTTCCTCTGTTCTTCTCTCCAGGCTTGGGGGGCCTCTGGTGTTCGTGTTGTGCATTCGTTTGAGATTTTGGCGCGTGGCTGCGCCGCGGACTGGTTCGCCGGCTTGTGATGCTGTCGGCGCAGTGGTTGGCTTGTTCGTGTGTGGGTTGTGTCGGTTTCGTTTTCGGAGCTCTTGTTGGCTTCGTTTTAATGAGACAAAGACAAGGGCCGCGCGCGTGACCCTCGGCAACTTTCCGCCAAGGTTTTCCGCTGCCGGTGATTGTCGGGCGCGGTGATTGTCGGGCGCGGTCGGTTGAACTGACTGAGACAGGCCTGGGGCTGCCAGTGGGCGCGCGGCTACGTCACCAATATGCGCAAGCCATGTCATGCATTTGTGAGCAGAAGGCTGATCGTGGTAACAATGATAACACGTGGGCCAGTCACGTGGCTGACGCCACTCGCTTCCCCCGCCACTTGTTCTTGGATACTGTCAAGGACAGCCAGACACGGGCTCAGGCTGAGGGCCTGCCTCACCTACGGAGGCTACTCTTCTCACCACCGGCCTGCGATGTAAGTGCAGCCGGGTGGCGTATAAGCCTTACCGACCACTCTGGCCCCGACGCTACCCCCACGAAGCGTGTGCTTGCTGGCTTTATTAAGGCCATCGCCAACGGCGACACTGCATGCGTTTGGAGATACAATGGAACGCCTCTCACCTTGACAACTGAACTGAAGTGGCAAACTTCTACCGCAAGGCAATCTGCCTGCGGGAATCGCCCCCGGCTTCGGTAGTGACTGACTAGTTGCAGCCATCAACATCATCGAAGTCGAACAGGACCTCGAAGAGGGGCGCCATAAAGAGATCGCCCGCGACCTCCTGCAGTATCAGCTTGCCACTGCTTTCCTGGAGGATGAGACTGCGGCAGAATGAAAGGCAAAGGCCCTCCCCCTCCTCAACAACCGGGCAGAGAGCTGGCGCAATACATAGAACCACCGAAGGACTCGAGCGCCACGGCGTGCGCAAGGTGCAAGACCTCTCTGGCATCTACTTCACGCCTACGGGCTGCGGGGCCGCCTACCTCTCACCCCCAATCAATGGGACAGAGGACCTGGTGGAAGCATGCGCGCACCTTGATGCAGCAGGAGAAGGCCACAGCCGCCACCGTAGCAACGCACGAAGGCCCCCCCCCTGGCTGACGATCCTCAAACTGGCGGACTCGCTCGCCGGTGCCATCAGCCCACTCAGCTCGGACGTAACCACTACGCCGGGCCCCCCGCCGGAAATGGCCTCGGAGCTTACGTACCTCTTCGGGGTCGATGACCTGAAAAGCTGCCACATAGCAGGATATGGCCCACGGGTGAAAGCCTACAGGCTTTGGACCAGCTACGCCCCTAACATGGGGGCGGGGCCATCGACCTGCGCCGGCGTTGGTTGTGCCGCCTCTCAGGGCTCCTTATAACAGTCTGCACCTTTTTCAAAGTGCCAGGGTTGGCCTACGTCGACGGCCAAAACTACGGCGCTGCAACAGCAACGCAAATAATCCAGGCAAAGGCCTCCGCCCACCAACTCGCGACCTGCTTGGGCATCTCGCTCTAGTCTCCGAAAAGCCGGCGGCTGACCAATCTTCCGCGAAATGTGACAGCCTCGAGCCAAGGCGCTGGGCCTCCTGTATCACTACACTCGAGCAGTTGGCCGCGCATGCCTTACAGCACTCGAGCTACCGCCCGCCCTCTACATCAAGGTGAGCCAGGCCCTCGAGACTGTCTTCACGCAACTCCACACAAGACAAAGAATAGAGAGAGCCTCACCCACGGCTCACGCCAGGGACCTCCAAAGGCTAGCTTGTGGGCATGCGTAGCCACCTTCGGGACGCAGCACACGCGCGCGAAGATTGGCGCGGAGCTGCTCCGGCCGCTCTACAAGTGGCTGGGCGTGTCACTTTTCCAAATCTTAAAGAAGTGCAAAAAACAGGGGAGCTTCCTCAGGCTTGACGCCTTTGCTCTCCAGCGCCTCCTCCTGGCGTTGCCGCGGGTCGCCTATGGATCTACACGGGTATGGCTTATGCAGTCGCACCTTGCCCCCGTTCGACGCCTCCACAGACGGAGGCGCAGGCGGTGAGCTTGTGCTGGGGGTCTTCTTCGTGTACTCATCTGGCTGCCGAAAGGGCTTCGCCGTCGCCTTTCATTTCTTGTCGACCGATCACCTGTCGAGAAGATTTGTGGAAACTCTATCAGAGTCGAAGGCCTCGCACCTCCTCAGCATCATGATCATCACCGGCGCCGCACTACACACGGCGGCCACCGAACAGCGCACCCACTACAGCTTGCTACGCCAACACACGCTACGACATCGCTGACGTCTTCGCCCGAGAAGACTGCGCAGAGAGACGCCCGCACCTCACTCGTCCACGATATTGCGCAACCACTGCAACCAAATTGGACCAAAGTACTCCAGCAAACACCTAGGAGCGCACCGCTGCCGGACGTTACGGATGGAAGCCCCGATACCCGAAGCGCATCGCCTTCAGCTTCCACGTATGGACTGCCACTGAGACGGGCGCGACGCCTGTGATAGGTGACTGCTTTAGTGTGCCTCGGCCTCAGGTCTCTTACTGTGGGCATGGCTCTCATATTTATGCGAGTTGCAAAAATGAGATGCGTATGACAATGCAAATGGATCGCCAAAATGTTGAATATTGAGGAACTATCGGCAAGTGCTGCCCTCGGCAACTGTGGCCCGTAGTGTGGCTCTTTGAGTTTGGCAGGGTATATGCCCACCTTGCCCCTGCGGGGCCTTGTGGCTCTTATTTGCTGAGAGCTGGCCTTGGAGCCAGATGGTCGGTAGCTGTGAGTTCCTACGTAAATGCAGCACCATTTTCTTGTCAGGTACTCCGGCGGCGACGTTCTACAGGCTGGTAGGTGTCTCAGAGGGAAGCCCGCTTTACTACGCGCATGCAGAGAGGCAGCAAGAAGAGGAGTCGCAAGGGGAGGACGGTCTCTTCTACGTGCATGCAGCTGCAGGCCCCGAACCTGACGCATGCTACAAATGGACCATTATGAAAGCGCGAAACTTTTTTCGTGATCCTTACGCTGGAGAAGACCAGGGGATTTTACTCCGCCGTCCTCTGGGTCAAGAACTGGGAGATCGTCTGCTGTTTCGGAAAGTCGGCACCGACAGCGGGGGCGTGTTTGATCTGCTACTTGTGGAGGGGGGCGCCCCTACGTTTTTATTGCGGCAAACGGACGCCTTTCTCTCATCCGGCAAGACGGACGCCTCTCTGCCCTCGGAGATTCGCGGCAACATTCTGTTTCCCGCGAGTGTGGAAGTCGCAGGAAGTCCGAGGAATTGCGGCTGCTTGCCACACGATTCTGCTGTTGCACGCGCGCGCACGGCAGACCATGCGGCGCCATGCGGGCTGCTGCCGCTGTCAAACAAGTACGGGCTACCAAAGCTGGCAAGCGTCAGCAAGAAGGCGGACGCGAGCGGCCGCCTTTCGGGATTGCAGTTGGTGACACAGCTTTCTTTTTCTCTTATGATTTCTCCTGACGATGTTCTAATCTGGGTGGCCCCACCGCTGCGCGGTGAAGCTGGGGCCTACTCCATCTGCGGAGTCCAAGTTCCGCTGTGGACGGCGAATGCAAACGCCGGCGTGATCGCGGCGGACGCCGACTGGCTCACCTTTGTGCCCGACGGCATCTCTCAGGGGCCGGAGCTCCTGACGAACGAAGACGCAGGGGCCTCGTCAGATAAGGTCTTTGACACACTTGCGGAGCGGTGGATCGTGGAGAATTTCAGCACGCTGTCCCCTACGAAAACGCTGCCTGCTAAGGAAGAAAAACTTGAGAACGAGGAGAATCTGACAGGAAGTGTGGTAGTTCTCGACTACGATCGACTACCGAGCTTCACGCTTCCCCGCTGGCAGAAAAGGGCCACGGCTATACCTCTAGTTGTCGAACGAGAGCGGGCTCCTCAATCTCAAGCGAGGGAAAGAGAGCCAGCTTCTCCCGCCCCACGGCGGCTTCAGCTAGTTCGGGTTGTTCAGAATGCAGATGCGAAACTGCGAGGCCATACCTCTGCAAGAAATGGCCTTAGAGATTGGACTGAGTTAGACCCGCAAGAGCTTCCTTCTTCTGCAACAGCGACATCGGCTCTCAATCGGGAGGATGCGTTATTTGTGCTGCGCGCGCGGGCAAATGGCGCGCACACGTTCAGTGCGAAGGACCATGCCCGGCCACTGCAGTATGCAGCCACACAGCTGCACGCGCTGGGGCGGAGGTGGCATTCTCCACGAGCTGCAGGCGCCACCGAGGGGGCTTCTAGTTCAAAGGCCGTCCCGCTCCCTGCTGCTCGTGAGATATCCAGTCCAGCAAACGGCTTCGCGCGGACATTCTGCCTCTTCGAACAGGCCGGCGATGATGAGACCACTGCTGGAATAAAAGCGACAGCTGTAGCGCCAGATGAAGTTGGTCCGACAAGATTCTGTCTCCTCTATCTTCTTTTTTTAGAAATGAAGGAGCCCGGTGCAGCCAGTAGCGTGCTGGCGACGGTTGATAAGATTGTGGCGCCGTCCTCGTCACCACATGGAGCAGCGTCAGAGGCATTGCGGGGATTCTCCTCGGAGCAGGACGAAGAAGTCACAGGAGGACAATGCAGTTACGCCGAAGATCAGCCCCAATTTGGCGGAGGGCCAGCTCGCACTCAGCTTGCTCTTGCGGAGAGAAATGTCATCGGCTGGATTTGCTCGGTGTTTTCGATCGTAGAAAGTGCAGGCTCTACACACGACGCAGCATGGGACGAGCTAAAGGCGGTCGCTTTTTTGCAGCTTGTTTTGCACTTTTTGGACGACATAACAATCTTCGGCAGAGGCAGACCGCCTGCAAAAATGTGTGTAGACGTTGCGCGCGCGCACATAAAGCAGAGCGCGCAGGGCAAGAGCGCTGGAGCCCGCGGGCTTAGCCTGGAGGCGCGACTTCCCGGCGGAGCGGCCCAGGTCGGCAAACTCGTCTACGACTTGTTCGTCCGCGATGTCGCCGCAAATGCTGAACCTGAAGTCCCTCTCTATGTTCGAAATTGGCTTGCAACAATGCAAGGGCGCCAGTTCGACGCAAGAGCAATCTCGAGGGAAAGAGCGCAAACTCTGGTGGTGCAGAGCAGCCAAGCAGTGGAGCTCTTTGGCATAGAAAGGTGTATTCCCATTCCCCTCGGCTCCAAAGACTTGCCGAGTGTGCGGAACCCTCTACAGCGTCTGCGCTGCAGTGACGGAGAGGGGGGGCAGCAGCTATGCTTTGAGAAGGGTGGCTCGAAGGCGGAGCTGGTTGCCCAAAAGGCGCCTGTGTGTTTTGCCTACGTTTACACACTGCAAGCGCCTGGCGGTGGCGGCGAACACGATGAAGCAGAACCGGCCACAGCGTTGGCGCTGCGCGAATTCTTACCTGGCGTTGGGATGAGGGCGCGTAGCACTCCTTCTTGGTGTAAAAGTACATCTTCAACACCTTCTGCGCCCTCATCTCCGGACTCGGTCCGTGCTATTCAACTGTCCATCTTGGGCCGCGAGACGGAGTCTGCCTCGAAGCACGGACTGACCACGCCCGTGCTGGACTGGCGCTCGCTCCTCGCACTCCTCGCGGACTCCGGATGCAGGCGGTGGACACAGAAACTCGCTCAATCAATATCCGACCAAAATGAGACTGGGCGCCTCCACTCTCGCGTGAAGACGCTTGCCAAAAGCTTCTTGCTCAAAAAACGGCTAGCACTTCTCGACAGTAGCGCGGATGAGGGGGGCCCTCCTGGTCAAGTAATGACACAAGAAGGAAGTAGCGCTGCGAAAGCGAAATCAAAAGCGATCTCAGCGGTCGAACAAATGGGCGCAGAATTGCTAGCGTTCCAGCTGTTGCAGGATGTCACACTCCGCGATGACCAGCGCGAAACGCTGGAGGCCTTGGACTGGCCTCGCGACGAGGAAGCGGGGACCTTCCAGCTGGCGATGCCGGTTATTGAGCACCCGTGCACATTTGACGACCGATCGACCGATCGCTCCGTCTCGGGCGCTGCTGGTGATGGCCGTAGAGTAGGTGGACGCCCCGGTCTGCAGGGTGCGCAGGAGGTTGCCGAGGTCCAAAGATACTTTCCGGGGCGTGTCAGGTTTCTGCTTCTGCCTATGGGGTTCGGAAAAACGAAAGTGCTCTCGCCTCTCGCCAGTATGCTTTTCTTGTACAGAGGGTTCTTGCCGATCACGGTGATGCCGCCAGCGCTGTTTCAGATCACACAAGACGACTTGCGCGACTCCTTACGCGGAGCGCAAATCCACGTGCAGCCACTTTTTGCGTCGGAGACGGCAGCTGACGCGAGTGCGCTGCGCAAGCTCTCGGCCGAGGAATGGGACGAAATTGCGGACCGATTGCGACTAGCCGTTGCAGAAGGTGCTACGACTCTCGTGGCCCAACCGTTTCAAATTCGAGCACTGGCGCCGCTCGAGGATGTCTATTGGTACCAGTGGCACAGGATGAGAGATCCCAGCAGCACAGCTACCCACGACGCCGAAGCGCTGGAAAAAATCAAAGCAAAGGCCGCTGCATTGTCTCAGGTTAACGCGCTGATCCGGGAAAGCGCACACTTGCTGTTGGATGAGATGGATGACCTAATGCGAGCCAGCACATCCGTGGCCTTCCCGCTCGGGGAGCAAGTTGCACTAGGCGAGAATTTGCTGGAGACTGTGGTTTGTGATTGGCTCTTCGATGGATTGCTTGGAGGTAACCTACTTGAATTCCACGACGAGAGATTACTCACAGAGGTCGCGCGCAATACTTTTAGTTTAACGGACTGGAAAAGCTTACTACTGCAAGCAGCTGCCGGAGCCGCGCAACAACCTGAAACTCAAGCAGGGCTGCCTCCTTCTGCATCTGGCGAAGCTTTCGCGAAAGCAATTTTTTCGACGGAGCTGCCAATCGCTCTTGCGGCGGAACCAGGAAGGGACTACGGATTCTCATTCGCAAACCCGAAGCTCGGCGTCGTAATTCCCTACGGGGGGCCATGGACACCTCGGGAAAGCTCCCGCTTTCAAAAGCCATGGCAGTCCGTTTTTCGAACTGTGTTGCTTCTGCTTTCTGTGCCGCCAGAAGTCGACGGCGCGGGCAAGGACGTTGGCGACGTGTGGCAGCGTCGGCGACACATGCGAGCTTTTCTGCTCGACCTGGCGGGGCGACCGGACGTGGACGCGGTCGAAGCAAAGAAGCAGCTGCTGCGCCAGTATGTCAAAGAAACTGTGGACGCAAGCAACAGAGTCAGAGGGCAGAAGACAACGCAGGAGCCGCCCTTTCAGCAGGCTCTGGCGGAGTCTTTGTCACCGGCAAGAGATGGAGCCGCCGATGAAGACCAAGACGTGCCTACCCTCAGCGAGGCAGCGCGGCTCGTTGTCCCCACTGAAGCGGCCCGAATCAACGACGCTTTTGCGGAGGTGATGCAGGAAGTCGACACAGAGGGGCCTGCCGGAGAGCAGGGTCTATCGGCGACGCCCGGGCGAAACTTCGGAGCCCCATCCCTGAAGAAAGAGGCGGCAGCGTCGGAGGCCCTGGTCATAGCTTCGCTCAGGGCATTTTCCACCTCCCGCGCCAACCTTTTGCAGCCAGCAAGCGACAAGTCCTCTGGCGGGGGGCAGAAGCGAGGCCCTTTTTCTTTTTTTCGAGCCTACTTCCGTTTTCTCTGTCGCAAGGTGTTCAGTGACAAGCGCCAGCTCGGTATGTATCCGGAACACAGCGAAGGGACCTCAATCGACCTTGCAATGACAGGGGCAGCGATCACAGGATGGAGCGGCACCGAGGAAGGGCATGAAGCGTTTCCTTATTGGGTGAAAAAGGATCGCCTCAGCGATGCCACGAAGGCTATCTACGACAAAATGAGCAGTATGCCGAGTCCGCATGTGAGGGTGATAAACGTAGGAAGCCCCGCGCGGCCGACGCCTGCCAACACACCGACTGACCCATCCGATGGGCTTGGAGCAAGCGCCAGACTCAGTCCCATTGATCTATTGCCCTCTGAGTCTGAGGACGCCGGCGCGAATACTTCTGGGGACGCGAATTCTGCGCCGCTGCATGCGTTGATCGATGCCGGCGCGCTTTTGTGGAATTTTCATGAAGAGGATGTCGCGACTTCTTTCCTACAGTATTTCCTCAAACTCCGCAACGCTGCGGCCGAGGACAAGGAGGGCCCCGGCAGGTCAGCCGCGTTTCCTGCTGTCGCAGTTGCGTTCCATACTTTCTCTGGCAGATTAGCTCTGAAAGTCGGGGTGGTCAAGAATACGGGAGGCGCCAGGCGCGTGTGGGCTGTTCGCGCAGAGCCCACCATTTTGCGCGGCAGTGATCATGGCGACATCAGGAGTGCGGTCGTCAAGGACTTGAAGCTCCACAAGATGGTAGGAATTCCGGCAGAGGAGTGGCGGCGGTTATTGTTTTGCTACTTCTCCACGAAGCGAACCACCGGCGTCGATTTTCCTTTGCCGAAAACGAAGGCGCGCGCCCTGCTCACGAGTGGGCCGCGCGTGTCGGCGTCGCGATTACGACAGGCTGCACTGCGGGCCCGCCAGTTTCTCGACGAAGACGGCCAACAACTACAGGCAGTGGTCACAGATGAGGCGCTGAAATTTTGGAAGAAAACGAGACCTGAATGGACAGATGCTGGCCTAAACCTCGGGTTCCGTCATATCATTTCGGCTGCGAGAGACGTCGAGTCCGCAGTCGCGACACGGTCACAGCTCTACGCGCTGCAGCTAACCATGCGAGGGCTTGGCGTTGATTTTGTGCATCGAGCAAGGGCTGAATTTTTTGG
This sequence comes from Amoebophrya sp. A25, assembly GCA_905178165.1. Taxonomy (NCBI): domain Eukaryota; class Dinophyceae; order Syndiniales; family Amoebophryaceae; genus Amoebophrya; species Amoebophrya sp. A25. The sequence goes on along the minus strand of CAJINU010000031.1, from coordinate 1,093,027 downwards.
CACGTTAGAAGGGCCAAAAGAGCAGCTGCAGCGGGACACGGACCAGAGCCGGGTCGCGTGCTTGGTTGCGGGACAGGATATTGCAGTCGAGAAAGGTTCCGAAGCTGAGACAAACTTCGGCTACGAGTCGCGTGAAGAAACTGACGATGGCACGCCGCAAGGACGCTGGACGACAATGCAAAAAACGGCTGAAAACCTGAAGACGAGGCTGACCGGAGGCGTCAACAAGGTTGCACAAGCTTGCGCATATCCCTTCGCTACACAACATGCGGCAACAACGAATGCGCGCATCGAGTCCGTGTTCAACTACTTGAGAACGAGGATCGAAGAGAACGAAGGCAGTAGCAACCGGGCCACCGCAGTCCTTTCTGAAGATGCTGGAAACAGTTGGTTACAAGGACAAAAGGAGACGATAGTGGAGCAAGAAGAGGATAGAGAAGAAGAGCAGGAGATGGAGCGGGAATCTGAGCGCGAGCTAGAGTTTGGGTTTGGCGCCATTCGGATCTACGAGCCCAGCCCGGAAGACGGCAAGCTAGAGGTGCGGGGAAAGTCCTCTTCGGTACATTTTGGCAGCTCGCCTGTTGGCCTCCCCCTGATTCCGCTTACGCAGATACCTCTTCCCACACGCGCGCAGCGACTTGTGAGGGAATTTGAGCCCGCAGGCAGTATAGGGACGGATCGCGCTGCTTCGTTTCTTGACGGTTTTTACTTGTCACGCAGGTTCCCGGTTTTCTTCAAGCCAGACGACAGCACCACAGGCATGCCAAGGGAACCAATTAACCATCCTCAAGTCGCGCAAAGTTGGAGCGTTCGGTCACTCGACTTGCGCTTACTGCGGCGCGTGTGTGTCTTTTTTCCGATCTTGATTGGAGGTAGTGAAACAAGGGTGAGCGCCCCTGCCTTCTTCTTTGCAGAAACCATTCAAGATTGCCGGCTCGCGCGTGATGCAATGATGGACGGGCGCGACCCGAATAAAGGGGCCCTTGTCGTGTTTGAGCGGGTGCTCGACTTCTCACCGGTCATTCCGGCAGGCGGGGGCCAGGAGTTTGATTTTCTCCAATCCGCAACAGTGCACATGCCAGATGGAGAAGAAAATCCTGCGAAGCAGGGGGGCGATCTCTCGCTCTCGGTACAACAGCGCTCCCAGATGCAAATGGCGCTGTGTGAAATGAGCATCCGAAGCCAGCTGCTGCTTGGTGACTCGCAGATGCTCCTTCGGTTGCTACGATACGAGCAGGAGCGCCACGAATTCCGGAGGCAACAACTCGACGCGTCGAGCAAAAGGGGTTCGGGCTCAGTTGCGAAAGTGTGCGGGGACACGCATTCGCTCCCGTATACACGAACCATGTTGAAGGTGATTTGCAACGGAGAGACGAAAGGGCGCGAAGCTACGGACACCCAGGGGCCATCGCGTGCGGAAGTAGAGAAGGCCACCTTCCTGCCAAAGGGAAAGGAAGTCGCTGCCACGGAAAAGGTCACGAACGAGCTGCAGCGACTTGTGGACACCTATTGTCCGACCCGGCCACAGCGACGGCGGCTGAGGCTCTTCTTGGCAACAACCAAGAATGACGGGGAGCCGGCGGTGACTAAGGCTGCGGAGAAGTATCGGGCAAAAGCTAGAGCTCCGCATTTGCTCGTAGCCGCGTCATCGTCAGCGCCATCATCATCTTCTAGCGCAATGCGTAAGTGGATCGATGGCGACTCACTGTCACTAGGTGCGTCCTCTGATTATGGCTTCACTTAGCTTCCCTGAGGAACATGACGCAAATATACTCCAGCAGCGACATCAGAGCGCTGCTGCGAACTAAGTAAGAGACCCAAGAATGAAGTAGAAGCTTCCACATGCCTCCCCCTTGCTTAGTAAACTAGCTGGATGAGGATATATAATTTTTCGCAACTGATGCGCAACAGCTCAAATCCTAACAGAAGGCCGAATCGGATTACCTTGATCCTGGGCCCCAACTCCAAGCATACCCCTCGGAAAATGGCGAGGCGACTGCCCTGCGAGGCTCGGAAAATGCGCAGCCGAGGCCGCCAGAGGGAGGGGGCTCCTCGATCAAGCTAGCGGGAGGAAGCGTGGGAAGTCAGCAGCCGCCAGCTCCTACGGATGGCACCATATCACAACCAAAAGCAGCAGGAAGGCACGGCGTTGAAGACAATGGAGCTACTCCGGACGCGAAGAGAGAACAAGTAAGTAAAACTTAGGAAGAAGTAAGCACTCGCAAGGGCGTCTACGTAGATATGTTCCAGGCTCCCCCCTCTTGTGGATGGAGCGGCGGCGGCGTCCGCGCGCCCTTTTTTCCGCGGTGGTGACATCTAAGTAAGGACCTGCCGGGGCCAAGGCCTCAGAGGGCGGGGCTGGAGGCTCCTGGCGGCTCTCCCTCCGCGCGTGCCCGCCAGGCGTCCTGACTCTTGGGCCTTAATATCAGGGGGACGACCTCCGGGGGAAGAAGGCTGCCGAAGGCTTCCACGGTCGTGCGGCCTGGCCCCTTTGGCCCTCGTCCGCCACCACGAAACGCCTGGGGGGTTGAGGACCAGAGGCGGGGAGGAGTGGGGGCAAGGCGTGCCCGCCTGGGTTCTGTCGGATATATGCAGCACGGCGAAAGGGGTCAAGCCTTGCCACCGGCTTCCCGGAGGCCTTTCACTCCCCAAGAAACTCCCTCAGCGAGGAACCCGCACCCTGGAGGCCTGTAGGGTACATGCAACAGGCCGCAACCGCACAAAGGAATTAAAGGGGGCCAAGCATTTCCACCCTTGCCACCTTCGGAGGCCTTCCCTGCACCCCTGGCCCCCGGTGTTTCAACGGCCACAGGGGTGGGGGCGCTGTAGGGTCCAGGCAAGAAGCGGGAAGGGGTCGGAGGTGGGCTTTTGGACCCCTTCCCGCCTGGCTGTCCCTCGCTCAGGGAAAAGGGCCAGGCGCGGGAGGCCCCCCCTCAAAAAGTTATATTTTGGGGGGCCTGGGCCCCTGGCCCCTGGAGCATATATTTGTATATACGTCGGAAAGCTATGCATGAAGGCTGAAAAAAATGCTTTTCTGATATCCTTGCGTTGATGGTTTTTTCATTTTTTTGCAGCAGCTTGCTTCGGGTGTCTAGTAAGGAAGCCTTGTTTTAGTTGCACCCCCTTCACTGTTCTCTCTCCCAGGTCAATCGTCGTGATGCCGCTGTTGGAGCTAAGAGTGATCTTGAGGGGCAGCTTGCTGCTGAGAAAGAGCGTGCCCACGAAGCAGCTGATGCGGGGGAGCCTGCTGCAAAGGCCAACGAACTGCGTAATGCGGCCGAGACGGTGCTTGTTCCCGTTGAAGGGGAGCGTGATGCTGCGCTAGAGAAGCTGCGTGCTGAGCACACGCGTTCTCACGAGGAAGAGCTGCGGCAGCTGCATGATCGGAAAGAGCACTCCCAAGCCGCTGCAGCTGAAGTTGCCGCAGGGCTTGCTGCTGCGCGAGGACATGCCCAGGAAACCGCGGAAGAGGCTGAGCAGACGAAGCGTGCCGCAGCTGAGGCCGGGCGAGGTCGTGTCGCGGCTGAAGCTGCTGAAACTAATGCCAAAGCCCAGCTTGCTGCTGAGAAGGGGCGCGCAGATGAAACGAAGCGCGAAAGCGAGAGTGCGCTTGCTGCCGCTGCAGTCACTGCGAGAGAAACTGCTGAAGCTGCGCAAAAGCAGGTCGCCGAGGCCAAAGATGCCGCTGCTGCAGCTGCTGCGCGAGCAGACAAGGCCGCGGAGGAACGTGTTGCCGCTGAAGCTGATGCCTCTGATGCCCGGAAAAGGCTTGCTGATGCGCAAAAGCATGCCGAGGATGCTAACACACGAGCACGCACCGCAGAGGCAAAGGCCGACGAACTGCGTAATGCTGCCGAGACGGCGCTTGTTGCCGTTGAAGGGGAGCGTGATGCTGAGCTAGAGAAGCTGAGTGCTGAGCACACGCGTTCCGAGGAAGCTCTGCGGCAGCTGCATGATGAGAAAGAGCGTGCAGTCGAAGCTCAGCAGAAAACCGAGCAGGCGCAGACCCACGCCCAAGCCGCTGCTGCTGAAGCTGCCGCAGGGCTTGCCGCTGCGCGAGCACATGCCAAGGAAACCGTGGAAGAGGCTGAGCAGACGAAGCGTGCCGCACCTGAGGCCGAGCGAGGTCGTGTCGCGGCTGAAGCTGCTGAAACTAATGCCAAAGCCCAGCTTGCTGCTGAGAAGGGGCGCGCAGATGAAACGAAGCGCGAAAGCGAGGGTGCGCTTGCTGCCGCTGCAGTCGCTGCGAGAGAGGCTACTGAAGCTGCACAAAAGCAGGTCGCCGAGGCCAAAGATGCCGCTAAAGAAGCTGCAGAAATCGACGAGCAAGAAAGCAAAGGCCCCGGTACTTTTTGGCTTGTTGTTTTTGAGATGCTGGCCGGTCTTCATCGAGGCAGCCCAAGTGCTTTGTGTTTTCTTTGTGGGCGTTTTTCGAGGTCCTTGGGAGCGCTTACGGAGTCCCGCTCCCTTGTTGCTTTTCCCTAGCACTTGAAAGTAGGAGCAAGAAAGTGTCCTGGCGAGCAGGCTCTGCCACGCAGTGCAGCGCGCTTGGGAGGGTTCAGTGGGTCGATCGGCATGGAAGCCTTTTCGCGACAGCGCTCTTTGATGGGTGTTCTTCGTTTTTTTACAGGGCTGGGCCAAGACTGTTTTTGGCCCGCTGGGTTTCGTGGCTGAGCTTTTGCTGTGACTATGCAGAGTTTTTGGTCCCGGAGTTTTAGGGCTTTGGCCGATTTATTTGATTTTTGTTATCAGGTTCTTTTGCTTTCGAGTGTTTTTTTGGTTTTCGCGTGGCCGTTTTGGCTCTATTGGGCTTCACTGTTTTCCAGGGGGCTTGTGGCTTTAGGTGGGGAGGCTCGTTGCCTGGTCTGGGGCGGAGTTTTTCGTCCTTTGGAGGGGGCATGCCCTTTTCACTGGATTTTTTGTGGCTTTGTGTGAACTCGGTTCTTTGTCTTTTGGGGTGTTCTCGCTGCTAGGGAAAGGGAAGGGCCGTGTCTCCCTCCCCATACGATCGCGCCATAGGGTGACAGACAGTAGGCCCACGTGCTGACCTCTGGTGGCATTTCATACGTTGGGCCAATTATCAACCTCATGATAGATTGTGTTGGGCCTTTAGTTCTACTAAGAGCAAGAAAGCATCCACCAGTACAATACATAGCAGATAGACAAATCTTCCCAGAAATGACGTAGAAGCAAGATGATGCCGCCAGTTGCTTGTTTGTGAGGATCCTTGATTTCTCATCTTCGTCAACCCATTTCCATTCATGTTGGCTTGCCGTTTCAGTTGCAGTATTAATATGCTCAATTTTCTGTCTCTATCTACATTTCTTGACATTGTCATCATTATCTTCCACATCACGTTCACGATGACCCTCGATGAAATAAAATCTACCAGATCCCCTCGTCATTAACATGATAACGACTGCCGCCAGCGAATATGTCACGCAAGACCCGCTTGGGCGTGTTCGGAAGTATTGCGGCAGCGCCCCGGCCACGTCTGGCCTCGATTGCCCTTTGGAGTTCCAAGACTCCGTCAAGAGGGGCTACAGCGCGTTGTGGGAGATTCTACAGAATCTTTCCAGAGCCGGTCTAGTAGAAGTTCTGGCGAATTATAAAGAAAGGTCCCAGAATTCTTTGCGGCCTCTTGGTCTTGTAGATGTAGTCACAGTCAGGCCTATGAAAATGCCATTGAAAGACGACGAGGCTTTTTCACTTACAGACACGCATGATGTCCGGATAAACAAAATGTTAGAAAAAAAAAAATTGACCTCCGGACAAAAAGTTGTTGAGCAAGGTCCCAAGGGAGCATTTGAGACCTTTAACTACCGTTTATGCTTCTATTTGAGTCACGCGGTAGGTGACGTCGTCCCCGTGTGGAGCAAGTGGTGGGTCACCGTTACCATTTTCAGTAGCCAGGACGAGGGCGTTGCGATCTTCAGAGAGAAATGTTTATATTCATGCAGCAACGTGGCTTTCCTGTCTCAGCGAATAGAAAAGAGTCCCATTTTTCCGTTATTGACACCGACACAGACGCTAGCGTGTGTCCGGTTTATAGAAAGTGGTGAAGATGCATCAAAATCAAACGCAGGTTCAAAAGGCAGCCTTTTGAGGAAGTGGTGCCGAACAGTAGTGGTTGCTGCGCTTGACAATAGCAGCGACCCTCCTGTCTTCACTCCACTGAAGAACGAAGACAACTCGATTTTGGTCAGTTATTTTGATATGGAGAGTAACTGAAAGACTCGGGGCCCTGCAGGCCCTCCATGTACATGCGTAAGCTCCACCTTAGAGTTCGACTTCTCTGGAATGTGTGTCTATGTCGTGGCTGTCTTTGATCACATATAATTTGCTCTTACATAAGTTTTTGCTGTTGCCCTTACGTACCCAAAATTCTCGCGCGTAGAACTATGAGTATCGTGGGACAGCTAGTATTTGTACTTCAACAGTAAAGACTCTTTCTTCATTTGTTCTTGTTGCTCATTCAATACACATTTACAAATAAGGGGAGCAATTGGTCGCGCATCATTTTACTTCACAAGTGGCACGCTGGTTTCGGCAGCGGGCAGAGATTTCCCTTGTGACCAATTTGCAGCTGTTTGCGTTTAGATCTATGATTTGAAACTACCAGCCTCTTCGGACTTCGGCGTGCAGTTTGCCTGTATGTCACTTGTCGAGGTGGAAAGTGGTCAGTTTAACAGGACGCCTAGTGTTTGTGTTGATGTTGTATGACTGAGTGAGGGCGTTGTCGTATCGTTAAAAAAAATTTAAAGAGCAATAATGGCCAAAAGAGTCTCGACAGGGCTTTTGGAGGGATTGCGGGGGGGAGGGTGGGGGGGTAGGGGGGCTTACCCCTGTGCGACCCCTGTATAACCCCCTTCCCAACTTCCGTGCCCGATCAGACGCGGCGACGCTTGAGAGCCTCAAGGAAAACCGCGGAAAAACTACCGCCGCACCTGGGGGGGTTGGCGTCTCGCAGCTCCTCCCTGGAAGTGTGCGCTCGGAGGCTGCGAGCGAGGAACCTGAAGGGGGGCCAACCTGCTGGCAACGCCTTCACAGCTTCCCACTTGCTTGATTATTTTCGCGGAATGAAGCCGTAAAAGGAAGCGCCGACAGTGAGAGCCAGCCACGCGGGTGCGGGGCCATAGATAGCGGCAGGCGCGCGGCTAGCTCCGCGCGGATCCGGGCACCGCTCTAGGAGAGTGCGGCCGGAGAAGGCTGCGGGCGGGTAGTCTCGCTGGCCAAGATAGGAACGCCGCGCCCGCCTTCCGCCTGGGCAGCCCCGTCAGGCCCGCCCTTTGCGCCCGGTCACAACCGACAGCGCGAGGAGGTAGCCGCAGTCAAAAAGTGCCAGCTTTAGAGGCTGACCCTGTGGGATCTCTCTAAGAAAAAAAACCAAGGGAAAGCCTGGCGGGCAATAGGCAACGCCTCCGCAAGCTGCTTGATGCTTGGGCCCGCGTGGTCTTCTTGCTCTTATTTTGAAGGCGCTGGCTGCGTCCATAAATATGAGAAACCGCCCAAAGCGCTCGGCTTTAGGGTTCGTTCTTTGCCCGTTTCTTCGGGGGGCCACGCTGCTCCGCATCTTTCTGGGGCTGTGGCGTATTTGCTTTGTGTTTGTGGGGCCATGCTTGCTGTAGCTTTGGGGCTTGCTCATCCAGCGCCGCCCTCGGTGGTCAGGTCGTGCGCTGTTGGGAGAGGGGTGTGGTCATGCTGTGCCTGGGGGGTCTGGTGGTGTGTGTCATTTTCGGGGGTTTGCTCGTGCCTGCGGGGTCGGTTTGGCTTTGGTCAAGCTGCGCCCCACGGGTCGGGTCACTCATGTTGCGCGGGGAGGCTGATTCGTGGTGAGTTTGGGGGGCGGTGGTTCGTTTAGAGGTCGCGCTCGCGGCGCCTGTCTGTGTTTGGGGGTTCGTGGTGTGTTGGGGGAAGGCGCTCAGCGTTTGGGAAGTCATTCTACGTCTCAGCGGGCCTTTTTTCGCTCGGGGGTCCTGGCAGGCGTCGGGGGCGGGGGTGTGCTTTTTAGATGCCGGGGCGCCGCTCTGTGTTTGGTTGTCGTCGTGTGCCAGTCTATGGGGGTCGTTCGTGGTGTGTTTGCGGGGGTCGCTCGGCGTTTAAGACGTAAAGGAAGTGGCGACGTCTTGGCCGCGTTGTCGGTGGGCTGGTCGTCGTGGCATGTTCTGGGGGGTCGTGGTGTGTCTGGAGGCAGGGCTGTGGCGTGTTTGGCGAGTCAAAGAGCCTGCGGGGGTCGTCTCATGTTCGGGGGGTCGCGCTGTGTCCCCTCGGGGGGTCATCATGTGTCGCCTGGGGGGCTACATAATGCTGAGAGGCTCGGGCGGTGTTTGTGTCTCAGAGGGGTCAGGCTTTGCTTTTGGACGGTGCGGCGCTTGTGGGTTCTTGCTCTAGGACGCGCGGCGCCTGGTGGGTTGTGTTGTGTCTTGGGTGCTGTCTGCGGTGTGCTGGGCGGGGTCGTGACGTTTAGCGGTGGCAGTGGCGTTTATTGAGCTGGTCCGTGCAGTGCTTGAGGGGCGGGGCTTTGTCTTGGAGGCAATGAATGTGGTGCCTCTGCCTCAGGCGGCCTCTCGTTTTTCTGTTGCGGGGGCCGTGTCTTTTCTTGCGGGTCTGACTGAGGGGCTGCGGGGTGCGTCTGTGTCTGTGTGTGTGTGTGTGTGTGTCTTTTGTGTGGGGAGAAGTCGCGCGGTGTTTGGGGAGGTCGGGGGGTATTTTATGGGCTGAGGTGGGATCGATGGGCAGTTCCCGCTCGTTCATTGAGCCAAAGAACAATCGATCCTGAGAACCGCTAGCCTTCGACGAGAATGCGGGCAGCTCAGACTGGAGAGGCCTGAGCGGCCAAAGCTGGCAAGCCAAATTGTCTGGGCAAGCTGGGCGGGACCAGCGAGGACGAGCAGAACGCGCGGGCCTGGGAAGGCTCACCGACGTCGAGTGCCCCCTACGGCGTTGGCAACACCCTCGCCCACGCGCGCGCATGTCTGCCCGGCTTGTCTCTTTGGCGTGGCGTGCCTAATTGATTCCGCGCGCAAGGGTTCACTCTGGGTTGCGTGGGCTGCTTCGGTCTTTGCTCCTCTCCATCATCTCGACGGCGGCCGCCAAACGGCGGGCGTTCCGTGCCTCACTCAGTCGCTCTTTTTTTGTTTTCTCTTAAGTTTCTAAGTACTCTGTGGCTGTGTTTGTGGCTGTGCTGTACCAAGGAGTGCGAGGGGTTGCCCAAGGGGTGCCCCCGGTTTCTTGTATATATGAAACTGGGAGACGCTGGGTATTGAAAATGCATGAGACTTCAAGTTATCGCATGAAGTGTTTTTTACAGATATAATGTTCCAGACGCAGACCGTCGAACCAAAATCAATTCACTGAATAAACAACTGAGTTATTACTTACTCTAGCCCTAACTCATTAAAATTAAAAATAAAGAACGCTGCTCCAAGAAATATATGAAATGCGCCCTGCCTCCTAGGATCCACCACCCATCCCACCAAGAGTAAGCTTAGGGATGTCTAGTCTGTAGGGGTTCGGATAGTCTGTCGCTTTTTTGTATATTTCAAAGTCTAAGTCGTACTCAAATACTCGATGATTAATACGAAAAAGGGTAGGACTAATTAGTGGGCAAAAAATAAATATGAGTAAGTGCAAGATTAAGATGAAAATAGAGCAAGTGGAAGAACGTTCAGTTTTTTTTTTTGAGGAACCAACGAGGATAGACGGTTAGTTTGAGTTATTTATATTTTCTTTTTCGAGTATCAGTATGAGTAGCGATTGGAAGCAGACGACGTTAAAGGTAGGCCATGAACTGAAACAACAGCTCCTCTCAATGAGGCTAAAGATTGCAAAACCTCGAGCGGGCCCAGGTCCGTGCATAGCAATTTTTGTCGAGTAGCCGACTAACTTTCTCCTCCATTTCCATTACTTGGTATGTCCTGGATATTCAATTGCAAGGGCCACATGGCGCTGAAAAATATGCACCTTCGTGCTGGTCAGACCTCCAGCAAGGCTCAGAAAGCACCTACTACTAGGCGCAGTATCTTATTTATTCAGTAAAAAGGAAGAAGCGCCTGCGGATCACCCTTCGCCGTGGGGACTATTTTGTATGTGGATATCCTTCAGAAGAAGATGATGAGAATGTTTTTTCTTCGGTGTTTTTTATCTCAGAATGTGGCGTAATCGCTTGTTGTCATCAACTCGGCTGTCATCTAGATATGACTCTGAGTGGTGTGGTTTTTTTCTGCGTCTCGTACCTACGATGTCGTTGTCCGTCGTCGGCAGTTTTTTTTGCAATCGGTCGTTCGTTCATAACAGAAGCTAGCTTGTTGCTTTGTTTTTCCAAGGTTAACTCATTCGTCGTAGTCGTTGAGCAACGTACTTTGACTATTATCCTGCAGTCACTGCACTGAGTGTCAGTCATTTTTCGCGCATTCCTGTGATTCTCCTCGTTGTGTTTCCTGAACATGGCTCTTTTCTTCAAGTACTTATTTCGAAATTCCAGTTTAGTTTCAGCCTTTGCCCAAGATCTTCAGGAGTTTTGGAATAAGTCGATGTGGATCTGACTGTGCCAGAATCTCTATATCTTTTCGGAAGAGAGACTAGAAAAACGATGCCCTCAATCGCACTTCCGCATCGACATCAGTCGCAGTCTAGCGTCGTTTCTGATGCTATTTCGCAATTGATGTCACGAAGTTGGATGGGTCCCGATGACCCCGGTTCACCATCTGGATTGCAGAATACGAGTGTTTCTCCCAGCACGTCACTTCCAGCCAGTGGAAAAAAGGTCGTCGTCCGTTCCGTAGCTTGTTTTTCCGGAGCATGGGAGGCAGTGGAGACTGCAGAAGGCCGTAACAACTCGGTCATTGTGCGAGTCGGCGAACAGCGAAATTTTAGCGTCGATGACGTTGTTGCAGCCGGCGCATCAGTTGCCGAGGATGAGCAGCAGATTACTGTGCAGTCGAGCGAGTGGCTAGGGCAATTAGACCGCGTTCTGAACCCCCACGTCGAGCGGCTGTCAGTATCAGATGATTTGGGACGAACCAGCGCGATCGTCGCCTACGGGGCTCGTGCCTCTGGGAAAACAAGTCTCCTTTTTGGAGGTTCTTCGCAGACGTCAAAGTCAAAGACGGAAGAACAGCGCCCAGGTATGATCGCACGGGCGGTCGATCTCTTTTTGCAGCAGAGCAGTTTGGATCTCTGCTGCTCCCTGATAGCGATTTGGGGTGATGATCGTCTGCAAGATCTTTTCGTTTCAGGAAACCGCACAACATTGTCACGTTTTGAAGCAGCTCGACGAGTGCGCGTGAAGGGTTCCGAGGTACTGTTGTTTGACTAACATTCTACCAATGTTAGCAGATGAAGAATAAGCATTTAATATTCTCCACCCGCTTTACGCTTATGCACAGTAGGCATTAAGTCTGTCTACAGAACAGTACTGGTGTCAGTACTTTTTGGGTCATTCATAATCCCGGAGCAAGTATTCGAGAAACACCACGCCTTAGACCGTTTTTCCACACATGCACGACAGGAATTGTCGCGTATGGTCCGAGAGGCTATGGAAGTCCACGGCCGCGGCAACCTGTCCGGCGCTCATGCCGTGCTCACTCTTCACATCGCGCCAGCTGGCAGATGGACGACCTCGTCGAAAGGAGTTCTCGATCCTTGCAGCAATACGAATACTGCAGAAGCGAGCGGCGCTCCTGGCCAAGATGATTTCACTGTTTTTCAGGCAAGCGACAACACTATCATCTTCACATCTGCTGGCGCCCAAGCAGCTCATAATGAAGTTACCACTTCAGCACCGGGAGACCCAGCGGTTGGGAGCGAGACCCTGATTTCTGAAAATGGGAGCAGTGCTAGTTGTAAAGCTAGGAATACGCATCATCCACACCCTGCTTCATCGTCTGCGCATGCTTCTTCATTCTTACGAGACTGCAGTTTCGTTTCGACAACCCACGCTGGGAGTCCTGAAGATGAGGAGTCCTCAGTACCCTACGCTCAGTTTCAGTCGTCCTCGAGTATGCTCCATTTCTTGGACCTGGCGAGCTTCCGGCACGGATATGCGGAGGGATCGCCAAACCTGCGAGAGCAGCAGAACGTGGGATCTAGCGCAAGAGATTCTAGGAGAGGCAGCGCCAGCCCGACTCGCGTGAACCGCTCACTCGTAGCCCTGCGCGAGGTGGTAGCGAAGCTCGTCCAGCAAAAGAATAAGACGTCGTGGGAAGTCAATCGAACATTCGATGCCTCGGTACTACTAATATTTTCTTGCCCTAGAAGGTAGGAGATGGGTCAATCATGTAAATTCACTCCAGATGACGATCGGTTGTATTACTGCTTTTTCGAAGGAACATCAAGGGGATAATTTCAATTAACGAACAGGAAGTATTTTGTACTCATCTCTCTGTAACTACAATAAAAACCAGCTTCTTGTTGGGTGCGTCGACAGGAGCACGGCACACCAGATTGCTGGTCGTCAGTCGCCGTCGTCGAAACCGCCCGTTTTGCGGAGCAGCAAGAGCTACGTCCCGTTTCGTAATTCAAAGCTGACGCAGTTTCTGCGACCAGCGCTCCTTGGCTGGTGGGAAACCACAACTTTTCTACTATGCTGTCGCATTGAAGCTAAGCCAAGTGGCCGTGGTCCTGTCTTGGATCGAGACACTATGGAGACCCTACGATTCGGCGAGTCGCTTAGGAGTCTGCGGGCCAGGCCGTTTGAGACAAATCTTAGTAGAAACAATTCTGGTTTTTCTCCGATCTGTGTTGGTGGAAGTTCTTCACCCGGCACGACGACAAGTCGGGCCTTTGCTGGCGGCGCGCGACGTGCTGGCATTCGGCGCGCGTCCCCTGTGCGAGACGCTATGAAGCTTGGCTTGACTCACGTCGCCGTCACGAGTGAGGGTCCAGCTGTGGTACCAGAGGAGTCTGTACATCAGAAAAGCTCGGCTCTGAAACGTCCGTCGATTGGCCACGCCGCTGCGAAGCCACCGCTCGGTCCGACCGTTTTCGTTGAGATTTCTTCTGAACAGACGGACCCAGATGCTGTAGAAAAGACTGATGAAGCTGTGGACGACAGAGACGCAAGACCGTCCTTCATGCCGGAGCCGCGCAAAGGTCGCAGCATGGGTAGTGCAGCTGTATATTCTCGAGACTTGTCGCCACCACGCGGTGATGATGATCCGGATCACAGAGAGGCTGGACCTCGAAAACAGCGGTGCCCTGACCGCGTGATCATCCCATCCCGTTTGCTTGTGCCTCCATCGCTACCGAAGTCGCCGTCTGAATTCGCGCCAGAGGCGCCTGGAGTGGTTGCTCCTCCTTGCACAAAGTGTAATAATACAACCATGGTAACAGAAAGAGAATCTGTTAGTCTTGGTTCCTCGGTGGAAGAGCCGCTTGCAGGTGTTGCTAACCACCAGCGAGCAGACGACTTTGGCGCTAGCCTAGCAGAGCGTATTCGCGCGACGTTTGCGGAGCGTGCTGAAACAGCAGGAGGCATGGAGAGTGTGCCGTCTCTGAAGCGACCCTTGGAAGCGCTAACTCCTAAAGCTGGAGTGCCTTCCGGGCACAGCTATGACGCTTCCCACGATGACTCATCTAACCACGCTTTTGACGATCGCGCAGTCGACGACACCAGCAGCATGATAACGGACAGCGCTCGCAAGCGTCGCCGAGCAGCAGCTTCAAGTGCCGGAGGAGTCGGTGCGATGCGCTTAGACGACAAGGCTGATAAAGCTGTCAATGGGAGCTCACCGTTTGGATCTTCGAATATCGAACGCGCCTGCTCGTCTTCCACTTCGTCGTGTGCTGCAGCTCTATATGGCAGTGCTGCGCCGCTCTCAAGAGGTTCATCCTCGCGGTGCGTGGTTCTTGAAGAGCAAAATTGTCAAATTCTAGGCTCAGCTGGGCATGATTCGAGTTCTCAGCTCTGTTCGTCCTCTCCCTTCGGGTCTTCATCCTCCTCGTCCGACGAGCAGACTTCTTCTTCGTCTTCGAGCGACGGCTGCTATCCTCGAACGCGCTCCACTTGCAAGCGCCAATGCGAGGAGGCTTTATTAGCCGGTCGTGAGGTAGAGGTAGACGAGCTAGAAGAGGACCCTTTGGTTGCGATGTACGAGCAGGATTTCGCAAAGTTTTCACCCTCCGAAGCGTTAGGCATTGTTGGTAGCGAGATCGAGCGCATTCAAGTACGCGACTTGGAGGCTGAACAACAAAACAACTACAACCTTGTGCTTGGTGCTAGCACGACGGGTTCGGTCACTCCTGGAGCTGTCGGTCTAGACCATGGCTCTGGTGAGAAAAATCTGTACTTCAACATCTCCACGCCTCCGAAGCAACCTCGAAGGAGTCGACGAAACTCGGCTGCGGATGACGATTTTTGTAAAGAAGTAAAGCTTGCAGAAAGCGAGATAGGATCAAAAGAGGACCACACCTCTCGCAGTAGAGCTTCAAGAAGCAGCAACAACCGAGGTGATGGAAGGAAGCATCGGAGTGTAGTCAAGACCGAAGTTGTGGTAAACGAGTACGGGCGCGGCCGCGACGGTCTGAGCGTCCCCGCAACTGCGGTCGATAGCGAAGCGGAAGCAATTGAGCACACGAAGCCTCGGATCCCAGCTTATCGTCGGGCCATCCCTGCTCAAGCGGCGACGCTTTCGTATCATCTGTACTGCGACCCTGATGATATTGGACAACGCGATGTCTCAGCTGTGATCGAACTTTCTCCAGAGCAAGGCCTTGAGCAACCACCAAGACGAGGCAATTGTACCGAAGATAAAGACGACATGAAAAAGATTTCGGGCTCTCCCTTTTACGACGAGGCCGAACGCGAGAATCAATTAGATCGTTCTAGTACAGGTGGGCATACTAGTTGGTCAGAGCGCGCTTGGAGATCGCTAAGTCGTGGAGACCTGCTAGTCGGTAACGGCGCAGCTTGTTCCGTTAGGCGGCAGCTATTCGGTGAGGCGCAGAGTGAGGTGAGTGACGACCAAGGCGAAGATGAGGACCTCGATCTCGACCTCTCATCGTATAAGCGGACGCCGGGTGGCGGTCCAAAGTCGTCGCCTTCAGAGTATCCTTCAAGTAGCGCTGACGAGCTGTGCTATTCGAGCAGTAGCCCTTGCCCTGAAGGGACGGAGAAGAAACAGAATGTAAAAGGTGCTGCTGTCTTAAAAATCGCCCCTCGCAAACTCGATGAATCCTTGCTCGCTGAGGATACGACTACACAGCTGGGAACTGCAGTCGAGAATGATCCAGTGAACAACGCTGTCGATGAAGTCGTGCAGCAGGAGTATATTATTGGGGGACCAGGAGCAAAGGCTGTTGCTTTATGCGGCAGCGGTACAACTGACCTTGTCCCAATTCCCGTTCTTGTTGAAAACGCTGCGTCGCCTGAGTTGCTTGCTTTTGCCGGTTCTCCTGATTTCCTAGAAGGTACGAAGCCTGCGGCAACAACGGCATCCAAGTCCACAGGTTTACCACTGTCCTCGCAGCCTCTGGGCAAAGCATCCCTTTTGGGTTCGACTTCCGGAGCTTTTGGTGGACCTATTGTGAAGGGCCACACGTCGCAAGCTGACAGTCATCTTCATCGTGGTGGACACCTTGTTCGCGAAGACAAACAAGACAATGATGGGGAAGATATTTGGGATGAAAGGTCGGACACAGATTCAGACTTGGACGCTGAGCATCCTGGTGGGAGACGCGATCTTCGTTTCGAGGAATATGACGGGGCCGCTAGTCCCGAGATGGCTGGGGTGAGGGTGACAACACCAGTTGCTCTAGGAAAAGAAGAACAAAATCAAGTACTAGAAGTGGAAGAAGATGGTGGCAAGATCAATAACAAGCTTCTAGGTCAGAGAGGACGAGAAGTCGATCAAGAAGTTTGCGCCACGGTCGACGCTGAGCACAACAGCGGCGATCTCCTAGTGCCATCATCCGGAGACGAGAGCTTAGCTAACCGCGCGATCATAGTCGATAGACGCCGTGATCTACTCGTTTCTTGCAGCAGTTCATCACCGACATCTCGCACATCCGGACATGTTTCGACGTCATCCGACGATGGCAAGAAAAGGGACAGAGCCAAGCTCTTGGAGGGTATTTCTGTGCGTTTGGACTTGAGCCCTTTGTCGCTAGAGGACTGCGTATCTTCCTCGTGGAGATCGGGCGTGGTCGCATCGTCTTCCAGCTCTGATGAAAAATCAGTCAGGATGAAAAGCAGAGCAGAAGAACCTGCCCTCTCATCAGGAGACGACGAGTACCCGGGAGCACCATTATCTAGCGACGATGGACGCGGTGCATCTCTTAGTAAACAGGACTCACTTGTTTCATCGTGCGGTGCAAACCGCGGCTCTTTCTCAGCGACAATCACGGAAAGCGAAGAAGAGGTAACTGAATCCTCGAGTTTTGACGAGGTAGTGGCGGATATTACGATGCCGCTGCCAGCGTCACGCACGGCTCCAGGCGTCATAGCGTCACTCCTCGATGCCAATGTCACGCCCATCCTGCCTCTGTATTCGCCGCGCGGTAGTATCCTTTGCAATAGCATGATTAACCGGAGTGGCAATGCGGAAGACCCGAAAGTTGCAGCAAATAAATTGACGAGGTTTCCGATACCAAGAGATTCGCCTTACAGGTACCATCTCGAGACTCAGTGCAACGAGCAAAGCAATGCTGCGAAGCATGCAAGTTGCCAGCCGCAGCCGCTAGAAGACCAGGTAGTGCAGTTAGACGAACACAGTAAGAGAGGATCTTCTTCTTCTTCCAGTAATAAAACGACTAGAACTTCTTGCGAAGTAGATGGTCGTGGTCCCGCTTCAAGAATCAGGGCATCATCTACTTCAACATTAATGAAAACTCCATCGCCGGCCAAGTCCTCTCCACCAAAGTTTTCTCCTCAGCGGAGCGTCCGCGGTTTCGACGGAACTCGTATTTTGGACGGTCAATCACTCTCTTCTTCACCTCCCCACTCGGAGGGATCGGGTTTGCTTTCTCCGATACTCGAGACCGAAGTTGAGAACGCGACCTTGTTTTCGATTCCAGAGGCAATGGCCACGGAAGAGGATGAGCAACGGTTGCGAGGAGAGAGCACAAAGCGACGAGCTGGAGCGGGTGGGCGAGGAGTTGTTGATAAGAGTGCACTTGCGTTTGTTGGAAAAATACAACTTCATGAAGAGCAGCACAAGGACGGTCACGGTTCTCTGCAGTGGATGAAACACCTACTTCGAACAGCTAAATTGTTTCATGTGATGCAGGATGGAAGCGTGTACGTGGTGAGAAGTAGCAGTCCTGGTGAGGAGAGAGGTAAAGGCATCGAAGATACCCATGAGTCGGAAAATGCTCAAGCTAGTCGCGTTTCTGCTAGCTTGGCGACTGGTGTCTCTTTTCAGCGACTGTCCTCGCCTTTTGTGGTCAACGATACTTCGTCCGGAACCGCGAATTTACCTGCCTCGTCGACGCATCAGATGAAGGAAGAAACGAGTTGCGAAGTTGAGGCACTCGTAAAGGACTCCTGTGCTGAAGCCTCCGATGGTGACACCGACCTACGCATTGAGGCTGATTTGATTTTGCAGAACGAAGCGATTCTGCGCCGCACGAAGAAACATGCTGCTGCGCGAGAATCTCATCTTCTTCAAGCGGGGACTCGCAATGCGTCCGTCAAGGGCGGTCGTGCACCACCACCACCGACACCCGATGATGATTTTTTCCCTGAAGTTAGCTTGACTCTCAAGCATACTAGTTCGTTACCACGATCTCCTGGCTCGAAAAGCAATCTGTCCTCTTGTTCTACGCGCGGCAAGTTCGCGGCCTGGTATGCACGGACCTTAGGCGGGATCGCATCAGCGTCTTCGCAGACACTCGAATTCCTTCGAAATCCGCGTGAAGCCGATGTGTCTTCGAGTGACGAAGGGACCCTATATGGAAGCCAGATGAATACTAGCAATCAATCTTCGGCCATGATGAATACGCGAACAGGTCGAGGTCGTGCAGTCGGTCACGGTACCACCAGATTGCAACGTTGTGGGCAGTGTAGGAAATACTACCAATACCTAGAGGGCGTGGACGAGCGATGTCGCAACTGCGGCGCGCGTCCAACAACTGGCAGTTTCGGGTTAGGGTTTGCTGAATTGCTACCACCTCAATAGGAGGTCACTCGTGGCTAAGTAGAAAGTGTATAGGTAAGTACTTTGTGATTAGAACATACTTGGGTGAAATTGTTATATATAATGCGGAACTAAGATTTATCGTACTACCGGAAGAAAGGTCATACTTGAGATAGTTGTAGAAAGAAAAAGAGACACTACTCGAAGAAACTAATGCTTTTCTTGAAAAGTCATGTTTACACGGAAGATAGAATATGTCATTTACTTGCAGTCCTCATCAGATGAAGATAAATGAAGAACCAACAACATGAACTTTTTTTGCTTGATGTGGGAGAAAGCCAGTTATCGAAAGTTTAAGGCTATGGCACGAAGATAGAGAGAGTCAAAGAATAGAATTTGTAAGTTCAGAGATAGACTATTGCGCATTGGAACGACAGGGACGACCGCAATTGTTTGGATACATGAATACTTCACGACACAATGAGCTACCAATTGATTTTGAATTCTTAGACTTTCATGATTAGTATGGGTGAGTAGTGATTTAGACACATCTTGTTGGCATTATGGGATGGAAGAAAAATGAAAAGCGGGTATCATCTAGCAATCGTCAGACCTTATGATTTCGAGAGCGATTGATTGGCTCGGAAAATAAAATGAACTTAGTAACCACGGCCATGGGTGCATAGAAAATACCTAATCAAGGCGACAGAATACAGTCGAAGCTCTCATTGATTATGCTGCACTCTCTTTTCGATCGCAGTTGAGACTGAATAGTACGGAAAAAAGGACTTACCTACCCGAATCGATTGTTGAAGAAGCATGTTCTGGATAGCAAGAACAAGGATTATTCTGAACTTTCTTTGTTTTATGATGCAGAACTCAATGGGATTATCACACAATGTGGAAACGCGAAGAGGAGCCGCGATCCTCCCACCAAAGTGGTGTATCTGGTTGGCGCCGTGGTTGTCACTTCATCTGTCGTTGTTCATCTTTCGCGCACGACCGGCAATTAATATCGGACTCCCGTCGAAGATGGCATCGGTGTCAATACTACTACGTCTCAGGAGATAAAGATGAAGGAGAAGAACAAGAGCGCTTTGCTTCGGACGGTAGCGTTTCTATCGGCTTTGATCGGTCCGGAAAGAATTCAAAGTCTATTTGTGAAGATTCAAGTATCGGTTGACCTGTATGATCAGTTTTTGGTTGACATCACTCATTCTCATAATGGGATATGCAGAAAGTGCAACTCCATGATCGGTCGAAGATTTACCTCCCTCACCCTCTGATGCTCACACAGAGCACCTGCTTATTATTGATCCTACTGTCACCGTCATCTTCGGCGGCTTGCGTGTGTACTGGTAGCACCATATACGTAGATCTAGCTGAGCATAGTAGAAGTCCGCTCCTCGGGCTTTATTACGTGACGAAGCTGCATCTTCAGTATCTCTGCATCTTCGTTACTAATCTACGTGTCGAAACTGCATCTTCGTTATTTATTGAGGAAACTGCATCTTCAGTATCTCTGGTACGTATTACTACTAATCAAACTAACAACCAAGTGCGTGCCTAATTACTTCTAACCACCACGACCTAATCGAGGTCCTTAGTATGTTGTGAGTACGAGATACAGATAGCTGTATCGATCCTGGTTCTTCGTTTCTGTCTTTTGTCACAGATAAGCTGCACAGACAGCAGCGATGTTATCTGTGCGTAAGTGGTGGGAGGCGGATGCCACAGCTGATCTCCTGGATCCCTATGGAACCCTCGAAGACGATGACTTCTTCGACCATGTTGAGCAATCGCGGCTTCCGGTTGTGGGCAATCAGGTATCAAGATACTACTTAAATAAAAATACCAATACATTATAGTGTGATGTGAAGACTCACCAAGATCTTAGATTGAAACCTACTTCTCTTCTCTGTAGTCTTGAGGCCTCGAAAATTTTCTTATGGGATAGTAGATCCTTCTTTGTGTTTATCTTATTGTACAAAAATCACATCTCGTGAGTCGTGAAGTTGCTCGGTATGCTTCCAATCAACCTCTGAACAAAGGTGTTAGTCGACGGTTTTATGCAAGGACGGCGGCCTCAGCAAGATGCGACTCCTGCGACGCAGCCCACGCCTGCCAGCGATTCCGGTTGGGTCTACAGCATATCAGATGAGAACTCTGCATCTACCCCCAAAGGCCGCACATCATCCGACAATTCACAGAAAGACATCGATGAACAGGATGAGAAGGTTGATTTTTTTTAGAATGTGCTAGATTCATTTTGATGTGCTATTTTGATTGTTGAAGTTTGCTTGAGCACAATGATTCAGTGTACTTTATAGTATGGAGCACCACACTCACTGTATGTGTATGTCATGCACATTTATTTCTGTTGCACCTTTATCTTACAACTACTTCGGACACAGATTATCGCAATCCTATCTGCCGAACGAGCTACGCGCGAGAAAATGCGGGCGCGAAAATACATCTTGACAGATAATGGATACGTGACCCAAGCACCGGAAGTTTCAACTAGTGGTGCAGTACTAGGTGTGGGCACGACATGTTCTTTATCCGATCGCACAGCGGTCATCAGCTACGGTCCTTTTGTACCTCCAGCTTTCCCACCCGCTGCTGTCCAGTCCAGTACCGAGAATAGCAGCCACACTTACACTGGCTCGTCGACAAGACTACTACCTGCCGAAAGTCGATCTGCACCGCAAGTAGTGCAAAAGCAAAGCAGCTCTTCTGCTTCTTCTTCATCAACAAGTGCAGCAGGATTGGCAACAGCCTCATCGCGTGAGAAGAATGTTACCTCAGTAGCTTCCTCCTCGACAACGTCAACTACATCTTCATCAAGCGAGATGACGCCAAGTAGACGGTCCTCCGCTACTTCTTCTTCAAATACTGCACTTCGTCCAGGTGCAGCGATCGGTGGTGCGCAGTACCTTCCCGGTTCACCAGACGGTGCGCGACACAGGACCCGCAGTCGCTTGCTTAGTGTCAGAAGTAGTCCGGGTCTAGATACGCAGCTACGAAAAGGCGGAATAATTCCTCTACTCCATGTTACGGAAGACGAGGTTGAGTCCAGTACTCACGATTTTTCGACGAAAACCACTTCTACGACCACTTCTTCCTCATCAGGTGGT
Source organism: Amoebophrya sp. A25 (assembly GCA_905178165.1). NCBI lineage: Eukaryota > Dinophyceae > Syndiniales > Amoebophryaceae > Amoebophrya > Amoebophrya sp. A25. The sequence continues at coordinate 1,071,816 of CAJINU010000031.1, read as the reverse complement.
CCCGTTTTCTTGACAGCAACCAATAAAGCCAACTACAAGCGGAATAATCACGTAGTGCGGCTGGACCTCGACGAGCACGACCGGACTAGTGCACGAGGAGAGGAAGCAGGAGGCCAGCAAGATAACGACCAGTATCTCATCTCAAGTCGAAACCTGAAGCGGCGTGGCTCACCCCTAGATAGCGTTCCAAGAACGAGGGTTGCATCTGCCAGGAATAATCACTCGTGATAGATCGATGTGACGAAGATACCTACGATAGTATAGACTTTTTTAAGATTTAGATATTCCTTGAAATCACACCACTTTCTCATGATTAAATGTTTAATCTTGATATCATTATAGATACGAACTACAACTATCAAAGTTTGATAATCATGATTTTAGATCAAACACATAGATGCATATAAAAGACAGGGATGGAACTGCAGAAATTGGGATAAGTACGTACCCTATGTACACCGACTGGGCTATCAGTTGTATTAGATTTTTGTGGATATTATCTTATCCTTCGTGTACTTGGCTAAGACGTGTAAGCTTGGTAGAGAACTCTTGGTTCATATTCATTGAGACAAACATGTAATGCGATTTTGTGACTAGAATGTGTACGAATTTTATGACTAAGAAGTTGTTGTGTACGACATTATGAAACTGCAATGCAGTCATATCGAAGATAGGTTACCAGATTATACTTGTGAATAAAAATGATGAAGAGGTGACACTGATCATACTCATACTTGGAGTTCTACTCTTCCTATTCCGCGCGCGCGGAGATCTGGCAGCACTACTGTAGTGCAACGATTTCGATGCACGGTGGACAGTGTTCTATCGAGGTAAATAGCGTCTTTGACGTTCTAACAGATCACACTGAACAAGTCGATTGGAGTGCGCAGAAGAGCAGTGATTTGTTTGACTATAGTTCTTGCAACCAATCTCCATTGAGAGAAACAGCCGTGGGTGGTTGGGTATAAAAATAGACTTAACCACGAAAGTAATACCACTTGAAATTAACAAGTGTCAAACAACATAAAGAAAAAAATGCGAGGTGGTTCATTGTTGTGGATTTCTGCTCCGTCTCGTGTGCTCGCGAAGCATATCCGGAGGCCAGGCAATCGACGTTTTGGCCGTGACGTACCTGACGAGAAACCGGTGAACCCTTTTGCGCCCGATATCGATGCGAAAGCTTCTGCTGGCGCTTCTGTAGCAGAGATTCGTGAGCGGGATCAACAGTATTTTGATCAGCGGGATCGCGAAGTTGCAAATCGGTCTTCGCGCGAAGAAGTCGCCGCCTTTTTTCAACGACAGAAGATTTTGCGTTCTGAGCCGTTGCGTCTGCAAGCGGAAGCGGAAATGAAGCGGGCGGATGCGGAGGGAGGTCGTCCGTACGGCAAGCTGAATGACACCAGGTTGGAGAAGGAGAACAACGAGAGGTCTCCTGCAGGATTAATCGATGAGAGGGATATATTCTCATCTGGTGGAATCGCTAAAACATCAACAGCTTCTAGTACTTATCTTTCTGTAGTTGCTCACGGAGAAGATGACGAATTATACATGAAAAAGTTTTTGCAACGTCTTTGTGCACCCGAGGAAGAGCGCAGGCATAATTTCCAGTGCACCAACAGCCTAGACCCTGATTTCAAGGCGAAGGAACGCCTCCCATGGCGCATAAGACGAACCTCATTTTTATGGCAGAAAGGGCGGGCTTGCTATCTTTGTAATTGGAGTTGCATTGAAATTGAATCACCTGCCTTCCAAGTACGTAGGAACTTCGAAGTTTTTTATATTTCAAATTTGAAACGTCGAAAACCTGGTTTTTTATCGCCTTCAATTTCAATTCGTTTCCTGATCGAGAGCTTTTCTGATGATCAGATCATTTAGTGGCGCCTTCTCTGCTTTCATACAACGGCAATTTCGCAGTTTACGAACGCTTCAAGCGTGGTGGCATCGAGGCATACACGGTTCTGCGGAACGTCGAAGGAAACATTCGTTCGCTCCGCAAGCAGCTGATCCATGTTATGGCTACTCTTAGAAGAGGTGCGCCCGTGCTGAGTGTTAATTTTTTTATGCGGATCCGACTTTTAAATTCTCATTTGGGAGTGAAAGTAGAAAGGAAAAACATGATACGGGAGTGGAATGAAATATCTTATCCGATAGGCGTCGAAGTTTCTAATCTTATCTGCGAGGCACCGGTCCGCGTTCGCGTTGGCTGCTTTGAGATCCGAGGGTTACATTCTTGGAAATTGAAAGAATGGCTGGCTAGTCTAGGTTTTTGACAGGGTGACGAGTAACAAAATTTAATGAAGATCACATGAGACTGTTAATCTTGGCATCAAATGAAGTGAGCCGCAGCAACAACTAAGAGTTTGGCAACCATTATTTTGGTGGTTCTTTGAATGGCGGAATGAGCTCCCTTCACGCCCTGCTTAGTTCAAGCATGCTCAAATGAGTAGTCACGATTATTTTTCTTCGTGAAATATGAGCGTGCTGCGAAATATGTGTTAAGAGGTTCTTCTTCTATGCGCAGCGTACTGAACTAGTTCCGTTGCCAACTAACGTCGTCCAATGCAAACCGCTGAGAGGCACAAAGAAACACAACGGCCTCCGCATCGATTTTTTGTCATGATTCTCTATCAGTCCTGCTCTGATCAACATGCGTTAAGAACGATAACGACATCACCAGTTTATACTTGTTCTTCTAGCTCCTGCTCTGATGTAAATGTAAAAAGAAGTTCTTGGATGTTGGTGCTGTAGTCCTCAACTCCAGTAATGTCGATTTACCTATCCTGTAATATTGATTTCTAAAAAAAAAAACCAAAACGATTTGTGTACAACCAGGAGGAGTCGGAGTACTTGTAGTGACATCGGATAGTTGTCTGAGAAGACTATCTTCTAAAGGCGGAACGAACTAGGCTTCATCTTTGCTTGGTTGCGTGGTACTACTACAACTACTTCTGTAGCGATACTCGAAAAGCAAAACAAGATGGCACCCCCTCAGTTGACTCCGGAGCAGGCCAAGTCTGCCTTGACCGAAATCTTTAGCCGCTTCCAGAAAGAAGAAAACAGGGCACGATTTGAGGCACTGGTTAAGGAGTGTGAGGCGGAAGAAAATCCGATGGTCGCAAAAATGCAAAAATTTCCACCTGTCGTCAACGAGGTCCTTAAAGACCTAATGGAATCACTCGGATTCCAAGAAAACGAACTCATGATGGGTACTGACACTATGATGAAGTTTACTTGCTTCTTGATTTTTAGCGTAGATCACGACACGTGGTAGAACAGATGAAAATGATGTCTATGCTACTCCAACTTTCATCTTCGAGATGAGAGCCCAATAATCGCTCTTGATCAGGTGTGATGCAAATCCAAATGCATGCTGCAAAAGACCCGGAAATGGCTAGCAAGGTCGGCATCTTGATGCAGGCATTTACGGGAAATATTCCTGCTCCGGCTGCAGCTACCGAGGAAGCTGAGATGTGCGATTAATTGGGCGTTTCGTGCGAATGCAGCTGCAGGTGGCAAGCCGCAAACTTCGAATGGGAGGTACTGTTTTGCGGATGAAGATAAGTTCTTCTAGACATGTCCTTGAGGAGCACGGTTTGATGTGTTCTGCCTGTTCGCCACTAAGGGAGAAATGTTGATGCGGTGGAACATTCTGGGGATGCCTACGAAACGTAGACTTAGATTTTTCCATTATTTCCATTCTTACAGATCTCTGCACGCGTCGCGTGGGGTGATTGTGCTTTGGGGGTGCATGTGCAAATATATAAGTAAATATATAAATATGTTTATGCCGCAACAAAAGTCACAGTAAGAGGCAGGAGGAGGTGGAGGTGGACCTCCAAAACTTCCATACTTTTCAGGATCACAATTTTTCGGAGAAATGCGACAAGTGTCTGGCGTGGAAATAATTCCCACAGCGTCATCGTCAGTATGGAAACAGTCTGGAGGCCCTACTTCTAGAAATTTCATTTATAGCATGAAGATACGCGACAGGCGTTCAGGACTCGGACGAGGTTCTCACACACCTTTGTCCCTCAAGAATTGTTCAGGACAAGAGTCCTGTGCTTCGTGTGTTCGGGAGTATCACTACTTGCGTCGAATTCGTTCTGTGCGCATCAGAAATATACCTGCGTTCGAGAGGTCAGCAGCGTATTGTGCAAAATTTACGAAGCCCGGTAGGCAAAGGCGAATTGTTAGAAGAAGATGATCCTAGACAAGTAAGATTAGTTCGAATTTGAAACAAAGTAACACTATAAAACGTTCATAAGTTAGTCTTAGTCGGCTTCACTTTGACCCCACAAGAAAAAAGATGCCTGCTCCGTCCACAACAAAAGAGTTCGACATTTCAGCGCACGTCCCTGCATGCATTGGCAAGTTCAATCGCATTGAGGCAGCTTCCGCACAAGGATGCTGGGTTACGGATACAGATGGCCGGCGGTATCTAGACCTGTCCGCTGGAATTGGTGTGCTGTCTACCGGCCACTGCCATCCTCGCGTTGTTGCGGCTGCCCAGGCGCAGGTGGCCACAATGATTTTAGCACAGCAAAACTGCATTTTTACGACTGAGGTTCACAAGAACTTAGTGCAGAAGCTGCTGAGCATCATGCCTTGTGAAGAAGCAGCGAAAGATGTGGCGAATGCGACTGATACGACCACTGGTGAAGCTTCTAAAGACGTAGTACTCGAAAAAATAACAAGAGCACCTTCACCGCTAAGCAGCTTCTTTTTTTGCAACAGTGGTGCCGAAGCGATTGACAACGCCATCAAAGTTGTACGAATGGCAACGGGCAAGCAAAATGTGATCGTTCTCACAGGAGGCTATTAAGGGCACCGTCAACCCATCTCTGACAGAATCTTTGAGTCGCCAGTTGCTACGTGCTGAAAGATGTTTGCTCTATAAAAGATGGGCTGTGGGTACCTCTAAGGCTACCATGGGCGCACTATTGGCTCCATGGCACTCACCAGCTCGAAGACGACTTACCGTCGATGCTTTGGTCCTCTCATGGCGGGCGTTCATTACCTCGAATTCGACCCCGAAAATGGCAAAAGCAAAGTCGTTCCTCCTTTGCACTCCTTAACTGATGATATGCAATCTTCTGCATCGACCGAGAGTACCACGACCAGCGACTCTGGGGCACCACATGCACATCAAGAACAAGACCCTGGTTTCACGAATAAAAACACACCAGGAGCACTCAAGTCTGGTGAAGATGAACAATTGGCGGCTCGATTGATATCGAGATTTGAGATGCTGCTAACACAGCAGACGGATGCTCTGGAAACAGCGGCTGTGCTTTTGGAGCCAGTGTTGGGTGAAGGTGGTATTCTCAGAGTGCCCCACACTTTCCTGCGGTATTTGCGCAAGCGATGCGACGAACTAGGCTTATGAACAGGGTTCGTTGAATAATGAATTTAGCAGTACGGAAGAGTAGAACATGGAGGATATGGATTTTTCCTATGTATGTCTAGAAATACCTACTCCAACTATGTTCACTTAAGTACTCAATGCCCTCGTCTTACTTGCTTCACGATTTATGTTTGCTGTTGCTCATTTCTGTATTTGTACTCTCGTAGAAGTGTATCGACTACAACTAGCAGCTCAGTACCAAATCCTTTCATACAACATCATGCTCGTGCTCGACGAAGTGCAGTGTGGCATGGGCCGTACTGGAACCTGGTGGGCCTGTGAGCAAGCCAATGTCTGTCCAGACGTATTGGTCTTCGCGAAAGGCATTGCTAGCGGTTTTCCTCTTGCAGGTCTAGCACTCCGAAAGGAGAAAATAGTCGACAAATTGTTACCTAACGCGCTGGGTGGAACCTACGGTGGGCAAGCCGTGTGTCTGGCAGCTGCAAGTGCGACCATCGACGCGATCCGAGATGAGGGTATGCTGGGAAATTTATGAATTTCATTTGTAATCAATAATTATTAAATTTAAAAAATAGTTATTCAATGTACATACGATAAAGTCTTCACGTAAGTACTGAATAAGCTGCGTGCAAGCACTAAGACATAATTTTGACTTTCTGCTACTTCCTTGTGCGAAGGGGAAATTCGCACGCAATTTCTGGAACTCACCTTTCATTCTCTGCATGCGAGCGCGGAGGCGAAATCGCGACTGGACTTCGGGCGCTAGAGAGCAAGCTCATCTTGGGCATTCGCCAATATGGGCTTTTCATCGCGGTGGATCTGGCCCCAGACTTGGTCACGCCACAAGAGATTATTAGGTGCGCTGCTGCGGGGTGCAGTGCTGGAAACCAAAGTGAAAATTCTAAGACCTCCAACGACTCCGACGCAAAAAGTGGGGACAGCGGCCGCTTGATAATGATTCCTGGAGGACGCAATGGCTTAAGGATTACGCCTCCGCTTTGCATCTCAAAAGACGAGGTCTCATATTTCCTCGACCACTTTCGTCGACTTCTTCAGGTGGTTGAAAAGAGTAAATAGAAGAACATGTACATGCCCTCGTTTGAGTAGAAGTTTGCGCGGAGGCGGAGCTCAGTCGATTAATTTGTTTCTTTTTGTTGACTTGATAGACCAGCATAGATTTAGATAGAGATGGACAGTTTTGTTAAGAAATACTGCAACTCATACAAAGAAATTGAAATTGATGGTTCCAATTTTTGACAACTTGTTTCATAATTTTTTAATGTAAAAAAAAAGGAGACGAGTGGACGTCAAGCAATTTTGTTTTCTCTTGCTTCTGCATGCAGTCATTGATTGCGTGACACTATGACCACGATAGATACAAATAGTTTCCTAGCCTCGGCCATATATCCTGATTGAGGCCTGTGAATCTTTGACTCTACGACAAAATGATATGCTTTCTACAAACTTACTAATAGAGCGCAGGATCAGGCTTACAGCGGATCGTGTCACGTGCGTGTTTTGTTCTGATTTTCTCGTGTGATTCATTCATTGGTGTGCGCGGGTTTAAGTTGGTGGTACAACGTTTTGTTTCTTCTGACTTGATAATTTTCTTGAACAAGGATGACACGGAGCAGAGCTGCTCGTGCAGTGAGGAGAGAAAGAGAGATCTTCTTTTCTGTGACCTGAAAGAGGGATAGAGAGAAAGCGACCCATCGGAGAACTTTATAATTGCGTCCGCACAAGAGGTGAGAAAAATACATGGTGACTCGCGCGACGTCGTGACTCTCAGTGGAAAGTATGCCTGCAGGATGCAGCTCCTTGGACGAGGAGGAGAGCAACGCAAAGCAAGCCTTGGACAGGCCGTTTATGGACAGAAAAAGAAGACGGAAAACGACCACTCGAGGATGTGGAAGTGACGCTTCTAGTACGTCGGGATCGTGGAGGCATGGACATGCACATGGAAGACCGATGCAGGTTAGGAGAAGCAGGATGCGCGTGGAAGATGTTCAGCGGTTTGACACCAGCGACAACGGAGGCCGGACATGTACCGGGGTCCGGGCAGTTCCGAGTATGGCAACACAGTTTCTTCGAATTTTCTGTCGTGGAAAAAACGACTGCTCGAGGCTCGTTTGTATTATGGGTCAACAGTGTCAAGAGCAAAGTCTACGTCCACGGACATCGGTTTTGTCCCTCAAGAGAACATGTTACGCTGCAGCGAGTGCCATTCGAAGGACCCTGTCTGCCTTACGTTTCTACGCTCTTCTAGTGTATGGCCTAATGTTGCGGGCGTTGTGTGCCGTGCTAGGACGATGTCGCGTGGAAATAGGTCTGAAAGCACTCGTAGAGGATAACAACAGCTGTGGGCCTCCACGCACTTTGAGGAGGGGAATTGAAAGGATACCACTACCACTAGGAGCAAACGCAACTAGCGACTGTGAGGAGTGCAAGACGAGCAGGCGGGTTCCCAGCACAAATGAGAGAAGCAAGTGCGGGAGTAGCTCTCGCAGAGAACGCAGTATAAAGTTTCATGATCATGGTGATAGAGGAGACAAGGTCAGGGGGAAGAGAGAAAAGCGAGGGCACGGACTGCGACGTGGCTTTCAGCTAGCCGCGCGCCTTCTGTTGCACAAACTTATACCGGTGTTTATGCCTAGATGAGATCATTAGAGTTGCATTGATTTGTACTCTCTCACAATTTTTTAAGGGCAATAAGAACAACACTGACAAAAACTACTATTTCATCTTGATATTTTCGATTTCTATGTACTTACTATAATAGATTGTGCATGATAGATTCTTCTTCATTCTTCTTGCGGATGTCGGTAGGCAGTTTTACGATCCCGATTGCGTGCGCGAAGACCCATTTTGGTCGAAGTACTTGGAGCTAGTGTCGGCGCAAGTGGCCGCAGGGGAAAAACCCGACTTTCACGTGTCCCGATACGCTTTGCAGATAGCAGGCTGTCCTCTTGGGAAACTCGTCGCATGCGTGGGTTCCGAAAACATGAGCCTCAGGGAATGCTTTTACTTATGCTTAATGTCTACTATTGATCCTCTGGAGGTACTAGATTACTGGTTGGCCTCGCAAGTAGACGCTAATAGCTACACAAGAGGCACCATGACATGACTTCTCTATCGTCGCGCCCCCTTCTCCTAAGATGCTTGAGCATGTTTCAAGAACATAAAAGTAAAACTCAAGAAATCGTGTGTGTTTCTTGATGCCAAACTTCAAAAAAGCTAGAGCTACACCACTGTGTCAGGGACGGCGCTTGAGAGTCACAGAGCCTGAGAGTCACACAACGAATACGAAAGCCCTCTTTTCATATGCTCACATTCCAGTGGACTTTTACTTGCTCATGAGCAGTCGTTGGCCGATATTGAAGTTGCTCGACGCGGAACAGCAGAAAATTTGGGACAGTGGTGTTTTGGAGGAGAATAATGGGGATGATTGTATCCTCTCCGCGCATCCAGCAATCGAGTGGAATCAATTTCGAGGTACTTACTAGAAATCAAAAAAAAGTTGTAAATTCCTATGGCATGATATATAATGCGGAGTTGTTTACTTTGTTTCGTGTGATAGATAGATCACTTATTTCAATAAAGATCCGCTTCCGCGTCCGCCACTCCACCAGGTGCACTAGCAGAGGGCGTAGGCGAGGCGCATCGGTGGTTGGTCGAAGACAACAAGAAAGAACCACGAGCCAATCTGGGTTGGGCCATATCATTCGCGGATGGGGTCATATTCAAGTCGCACTCAGATGCTGTCCTCGACAGCGGACTATGTATGAGGAAACATTTACCACATACGGATGGTAGCTAAAATAACAGCTAGAAGAGCCAAGAAACACGATGCTATTACTAGCTAATGGAGCTTCTAATGCTAAGTGACTACTAGGAGGGAGCCCAAGTACAGGGCTAGTCCACCCAATTTGGTGCTATCCACCTCAATGAAAGGACGATTAGGGACTTTTATAACATCGTAGATGATATAGTAGATGTCAAAGTAAGCTTGTTGTAGTTCTTTCATTTCTTCTGTTGCTGAAGCGGTTGGGCATTGCCAGTTTGGTGTAGTTTCGGCACATGCTTTGAGGATGTTCGCAATTTTATTGGCGGATGGGGACGTTTATAGAATGCTTGAGCGTGGTTTTCAACAAGTCGAGACTATCTGGAATCGGAAACACCAAATTCTCTACTCCCGTTGGCGGCTCTTTGGGATTGTTCACGTACTTCATCGAGTCATCTTCATCTTCATTATTAACCACTACGTACAAGTACATGCTATGCCCTTCTGCCGGGGAACCCCTACGGGCATCTCCATCATCCATACAATTCCTCAGATCTTAAACGAGTTGAAGAAGCAGAAGCTTGACCTGCCGGAAGCTGCACTGACCGACGACCTGGATCAGGCTCCGAAGTATCTCCAGAGTCGCAATCCATGGGACTGGCGAGTGGGCGACTTGACGGAAGCAATAGAGAGGCAAGAACGGGTAGAAGTGCACGTTGTATAAGTATAAGTAATTGATTTTAGGTTTGTTCTCTGGGGTACATCACATTTTATTTTGGGGTACATCAAGATATGGAAACGCCTCAGCGACGTCCGCCAGACATCCTGAGTGAACTGTACTACTTGATTGGGACAAAAAAACTATCACAGATAAAGCTGCTGAAGAAGCCAATGCCAATGGAGCACGTTAGTCGAGCGGACTATCAGAACGAAGGTAGTGAAGCTGGTGGCGTAAAGCGCGACGAGGACGTAATGCCATTGCCAAACTCGTCAAGTGCGGCGGCAGTTGAAGGGAGGAGCAGATATGGCCTGACTAGCCTGTTTGTTATAGTAGGAGGCGATAGAAGATAAGATATAGATACTTATACTTACATATACTTAGAAATTAGACGGGATAATCATCATGTACAGCGAACAAATAACGAGGAATGAACGTACCTAAGGGTGTTTTCCTAGATGGTCTAGATCTACCCTGGATGATCAACCATCCTCATTGCAATTGAAGTAGCTGGCAGAACGACCTCTAAGAAGCTTCTAGTAGCGCATCGGGTGCATCCGAAGTAGCGCATGAGAATGGCAATAGTGAAACCGACGAAGAAAGTTTTTACGAGGATACAGAGGCTGCGATTGCCATCGACGCCCTCAAGCATCCTTCCAACCTTCCCGAAGACCTCGAGAAAAAGCCTTTCACTAGTATCGAGTCCATGTCGGAGATTGTACAGCAGAATACGCATACGAAGAAGGAGGACAACAACGAGATTTACTGGCGCCTCTCTAGGATCGTGCGGAATAACCGCATACTCTTCACGAGTGTGGACACACATACGATACGTTGGCTCAAAAACTGGCTACGCCGAAGCAAGTACTTCATGAAGCAAAGCGGCATCGGGATCGTGCTGCAGAACGTTCACCTTGATTATGATGAGCCGAAGTTTTCTTCTTTCTCTGGTGTTGGGTTGAGTAGCTCCTAGAAGAGTACAAGTGCAGCTTATATCCATCATGAGCTGCCGCGAGATAGCGAGGCACACACGCACGCACTGACTTGATTCTTTTACTCCCTGCTGCTTGTCAACATCTAACTTTCTTTGCAATGCAAGAGTGTCGCAAGTGGGCAGCTTTCCAAACTAGACCACTCGCTTGAGAAGCACATGTGCCTTCCAAAGCTCTCTGAATCCAGTGTCTTCCTCTCCGTCTTGGGCTACATGAGAATTGGTACGTTTCTGTTTTCAAATTTCATTTAGAATGAAATGTTTAGGTTTACAGTCGTGATGACACTTTGTTAGCCCTGGTAAATATCTAATCATGCTGCAGCTAATTGCTGCAAATTGCGTTTTCTCTTCTAGCCTCTGAGGCTCATCGTACCACATTCTGCTTCTTCCCTTGTTCCTTGACGACTCTGACACTTGCGTCTTCCTATCAAGGTGCCCTCGCCGGTTATGATGTCGGCTACGTGGGGATCAGCAATTTCTGGGTCCGGAATCCGTTCCCTTACCTGTGGGTGAAGGACATAAATGTCGCGACTGAGTTTTACGGTAGTCATAAAACTCGACTGGAGCTGTTCACGGTCAAGGGCACAGCACGCGGGCTGCTCTTCCTTACTGACTTGTTACGGCTTGTGATTAGAAAACTGGTCTACGACATCTTCGCCCTCCCCTCTCCGGGAAGCATCTCATGATTCTAGTCAGTGGCTTGCATGGTTGACATTGTCCTTTACGACAGCGGCTTCTGGCATTCTGGTTCATCGACAGCAGAACGAGAACGACATAATTAGCCGACCGGTCCACATTCCCGTCATACCCACAGCCAATTCCAACAGCTGCATTGCTCTAATCTCGCTGTCGCTCGTCTACTTCTTCCCCTTCACCTTTCTGCCACGTGCCATGGACAGGCTGTCATTCGGGCCGCATATCACCGATCGCGTCCCGACTGTCAGTTTCGCTGAGGACAATTTTCTGCATTACTTATGGCTATTGAGTAATTCCCTTCAGTTACTCTGACTTGTGTCTTGAGATTCACTCAGACCACTCAAAACATTGCTTCGGGGTGCACTGATTCACTTCTGCATAGAAACAATCTTTCGGGAAATGAACCTAGAGAAATAGCTCTAAGGCTCCACTTGTTCTTCGTGCACTTTTTTGATTGTGAGAACCGGTTTGTGAGTACAGACGGATGGTTTGGGAAGCCCGATCAGGTGGTCTTTTTCGACATCCAGAAGCTCATCGCTGACCACGAACGACAGCGAATCTTCGACCTCCTCTACAGTGGAACTATCGGAGGTACTGTCGTACTCTCGATGCCATAAGAATGTTTCTAGGTCCAGGATATGGATAATCGGATCAAGAAATATTGTTTTTGCCTAGTACTACAACTAGGAAGCATCTAGTTCGTCTGACTTGCTAACGTCACTAGTAACGAAACTGAAGTGTAGTCTGGAAAGTAAAGCATTCATATTCCGCTATCGACCAGTTGTTGTATCATCTTCCAGGTGGCAACCATCCGATCCGCGTCGCGCGGAGCTCCGTTTCCGCCAAAAGACGCACTTGGCTAGCTTACGATGGGGCCCCGAGTTTGCCAGGCAACATTTCCACCGCTAGTGTAGTTCCTCAACCGGCTGAGTGGACGACGCATCCAGGTAGCTCTCTCGCTGGTGGTTGCGTTCAACTACAGGACTACACATTTGTCGACGTAAACCACGCAAAGAACTTGTGCATCCAACTGGGACCCGACGTGTGTGGTGGCATCAGCTGCACCAACGAAAAGCTGGGAGAATGCTTCATTCGCGACGCGACGCCTTTGGTAATCAGCGCAGAGAAGGACGAGGCGGAGGCTGAATTTATGATCGACGATACGAGAATTATAAATATATTATAAGAAGAACACCAATTTTTTTTATGCTATGCGGCAAAAGCTGATCTTGCTGATTTTGGGTGGATAACACTTGATTTGGTTGATAATGCGTCAGAATCTAGTTTCTGAGGATGAACATGATGAACTTCAAGTTCAAGGGCTTTTCTGTTTCGGATTTTTCAGGAGATTTCGTTAATTTTTGGACGAGAGCATTGATTGTGTTGATTCTAAGTCTTTGCTTGTTCTCGATAATGGTGCGATTCGCGTTCGTGCAGACGGGAACGCGGACAAGAGCGATCGCGCTGTTTGGGCACAGACTCTTCTTCCGGCAGAAACGCCGAACCAGGTCTCACTAGTCCCACCGGGTTTTCAGCTGCCTACGCGGGAAAAGATTATTCATGTTAACTTCGCCAGCGGCTGCTGCGAGGAGGATCAAAGGGAGAGCTCAGAGAGCGCCGTCCGCATTGGTAAGGTGGATATCTCTTACGCCATGGGCGACGCTGACCTATCACAGGAATTCAAGGAGAAGAACAAAGAGCTTCTAGAGTTCTTGCGCACACCGGAAATGACACGGTATCTGATTCTGATAAATAGCGTCAAAAAGCTTCTAGTGCAACCAGTGCGAACGCCTGTGAGGAGCAAGGTCGGAGCAGCGCCACTGCTGAACGAAGCGACCCCACGGCGCAGGGTGTTGCTGTAGTATGGTACTGCGCTGCCGGGGGCGTTTTTATCGACCTTAGGCTGCACAGGCGACGCGGACCAATGGCCGTGGGTCTTCTGCGTTGTTTCTTGCTCGATGAATGTTGCGGCAGTCCCAGTCGCCGCACCTGAACCCGTGAGGGGGTTTGCAATTCTTGGCCATCGTTGTGAAGTCGTGGCAGCTACCTTGCGCTCTATAGGGCAGACCGCGCGGGTGCGTGAGGGTGTGGTGCTATCTTTTTCAGCGAGCTGAAGCCATCTCTTGGCCCTTCGGGCTTTAAGCTGAAGAAAGTGAAAGACAGCTCCCCCAAAGGGGCGCAGGGGCGCTTGGCTGTCCATGTATGTTCTGGGTTGCGTTGTGACGTATCTGCGGGACTGCTTGTTAGCGTTCTGTCGAGGAAGTAAATGAGAGCTAGGGCTAGGCTCCGCTGGGCTTGTGTTGGGCTCTCTTCATGAGTTGGGCGGGCTGACCTCATTTATTTGCCTTAGGGTTATGAAATTCAAGTTTGTTCCGGCATAGACATAGCTAGAGTCTGCGAACGTAGTAATTATTTGATCGGCCGCGCGCGTGCGACTAGAATTGACGCATCTTCTTTTTACTGCGAAGAACTTCGAATTATTTGTGATCGCCAGACAGTTAAACACTAGAACACAAAGAAATATCCAAGGTATAAAACCCCGTCTGGGAAAGTCGGCTACTACGTATGGAAGCCGTACATTGTTCTGAAGACGTTGCTCGAGAAGGCGGAGCCAGGGGACCTGGTCGTGTGGACCGATGCTGGCATCACCTTCACGCAAGACGTGCGTCCGCTGTTGGCGCGATATTTGCGAGGCAGCGACATGTCTGCGACTCAGACTCCTATGATGGAGGGCGATTTTACAAAGCGGGACGCCTTTCAAATCCTGGGTCTCGACGTCACTACTGTAGCAGAGAGCCAGCAGATTGCAACGGGCGTTATTTTGGCGCGAAAGTTAAGACAAAAGATGAACCAAGATTAACATCAATTTTAGATTTTTTAATGTCAAAAATACAACATTAACTACTTAACTGATTGATATAGCACATGACAAGGCTATGCCAGACAATTGCCCTCTTAATATGCGTGTTGAGATTGAAAAAAATGAGAAATAGAAGACCAAGGATGCCACAACAACGAAGTCCAGGCGCTGGCCCTAGTATCTCTAATCCAAACACCTCTGGCCATCAAATTTCTGGAGGACTGGCTGGAGGCGTGTGAGGACCGCCGTGTGATGACAGAAGAGGGGAACGTCTTGGGATTTCCTAACTTTCCGAGCTTCAAAAACCACAACGACGACCAGAGCGCTTTTTCGTTGCTCTTCAAGAAGTACGGCTTCACGCCGTTTCCGCAGTCGACGCGAGATGCGTATGTACTGACAGGCCGAAATCTCGCAAAATACCTACACGCTGCAGAACGGTTTGCTTTATGGAAAAAAAAGAACATTTTTTTTAATATTTTTGAACAACTGAAGATACTGAACTTTCTTTCGCTGTTCCTATTGGGCTTGGAATTAACTAGAATCAACTTCATTGATCTGAATCTTATGTAATTAACCTCCTCCCATAACAGGCTTCTGGTTCCCCATTATTTTCTCTTAGAGGTGTGCTGCAAATCTTGATTGGCTTTCACCTTTTGGTAGAGGTTTAGGTCCAGCGGCGCTCAAAGCACTAAGTAAAGCAACCGGTTAGTTTTCACCTCCACAATTCTAGGTTTATCCCGTGCAGCATTATATATGGACCAGGGAGGGAGGCCCCCCCTATAGTATCTCGTATAAGCTATACCGAATTGTGAGCTTCGAGAAGTTCTGCATTCCTTGCCCGACAGTCTGGCTTTTTTTTGAGCATGAAGACGGACGAAAGACGGACTCACGACGATGGTTCTCCTATGCTTGACACGATGAGAGAGGCAAAGAAGCCAGACAAAGAACGCAGACGAAGAAGCGAGTCGATACATTTGATTGCCGTCATTTTGTTAACTTTCTCTTTGTTTTCGATCCGTCGGCACTTCGTCAACAACTGGCCTCTTTTCTGCTTTTTTAAGCGTTACATCTAAGGCGTAGAGTGACGCAAGACATTTACTCTGCTGATGGTCTAGCATGCGCATGCCCCTGCTTACGGCGTTTTTCATAAGAAACAGAAAAAAATTTCTGCTATCTTATCAAAAAACTAAAGTCGGCGCCTTCGTTAGTTTTCGTCTACGCTCTGCGTCTCTGCGTCGTGTTTCTCTCTCGGAACGCTTCTCCATGGCCCAGCCCTCTAAAGCTCTCCCTCTTTCAGGTCTATGATCTGCTGACGCAGTTGGTAGCCGCAAGACCCGCCAAGGAGTGCGCGACGCCAGCCACCATCCACAAGGGTGGCGATGCCTCTGCGCTGAAACTCGTGCGCAGTTCAGTAAGTATGGGCGAAAATAAATCGCAAGTCCATACTGATAGAGTTGCTCACGGTGCCGGACGTGCTCCGCCGTGATTTTTTGGAGACGAGAAGGATGAAAGTGAAAAGCTTAGCGCTGCTGCGTACCAACCACCCCAAGCCCCTACGCAGCACCCCACGGGTTTGCCTACTTCCGATCCCTCTGCGCCTTCTTCGTCAGAGCTCCCAGCGAGCTCAAGCGGCTGCTGCTGGTAAGTGTCGAACTCTTTGCGTGAGAAGCTACCCCATACGCAACCGAAAAGCTTGAAGGGAATTCGTCACATTCATACCCCGCCGCATTTCCACTCCCGGCAGGTTCTTCTTCCGATACCAACATCGACGGAGAAGCACTCAAGCAAAGAACAAGAACGAACCAACTTCACGGTCAGCGAATCGCCCAAGGCTACCTACCACGACGATGAAAAGCGCTAGCACGAGCAAAGCGCTGGGGAAATGCCTGCCCCTACGAAGAAAATGGCGAAAGTGCGCAGCCCAATGAAAAAAAACACAAAGCAACCGAAAGCAGCGACGAAGGCTGCCAAAGTACCGAGGAAGGCTGCCAAAACACCGGGGAAAGCTGTCAAAAAAATGATGGCCATGGAAGCGGAGTAGCTTGCTATAGAACTTCCCCGCTGTGGCTCGCATCGCTTTCGAAAGCCAACGAGAGACGCACGCTCATCAGTTTCCGACTTTAGAACGAAAGGCATCACTTCAGTAGAATAAATAAAGCAAATCGATCAAGTTCGAGAATCAAAGCGCGACAGCCAGGCTGATCGCTCTCATTTTCCATCCATCCAGGGAGAGGCCTTCGAGCAATTATATAGAAAAAGCAGGCAGGCAATACCTACGCACGGAAACAGTAAGCGAGTACCCCGCTCGGTGATATGTTAGAAAAAGCGCCAGCAAATCCCTGCGAGTCAGCGCTATCTTTTACGAATTGCATGGAGAGCCTCCAGACGGGCCCAGAATGCATGGCGCCACAGTTGTGACGAACTTCACACACGGCTGAGGATCAAGATCAAAACGAATGCCACAACAAAGCCACGGCACACCGGTGAGCTATCAGCTTAACCAGCCCGCAGCATACCATACGCATGCCACGCGCATAAAATAAATTCCAGAAGCATCCAAATGACACGACGCCAAATAAGGCTGCACAAGCAAAGGGGGAGCCATCCCACATCAGCGCGCGGGATTTGCATCACCTGGCT
Source organism: Amoebophrya sp. A25 (assembly GCA_905178165.1). NCBI lineage: Eukaryota > Dinophyceae > Syndiniales > Amoebophryaceae > Amoebophrya > Amoebophrya sp. A25. The sequence goes on along the minus strand of CAJINU010000031.1, from coordinate 1,054,765 downwards.
AACACGTCTAGCATTGCACGCGTGTCCTCTTGCATTTTTTGCAAGCGACGCCATCGGTGTCGACAGGTCAGCCGATGCACTGCGCGCGACATGAGAGGAGCTAAACCGGACAAAAAAGCAAAACAAAGCCACAAAGGAAGCGCGTTAGAGTTGCGCGCTGTATACATTGTTATGCCATCGAGGTCGGGCTTGGTCTCTCTTTTGCTCTCTATGCATAGAATGCAAATGCTCCGCGTTTTCTTCTGCTTTCTTGTCATGTCTTTGCTGCAAGTCATGCCATCAGCGTGCTTCTTCCGGGACAAAAGATGTCGCACATGCGCCGGCGCCAGCTGAACGGGAACGACGACGGAGACACCTGCGGTAAGTTTCTTTTTGGAATTGGAAACCAAAGAAAACAAAACACCAGCCCAGCAGTGCGGCTGGGGTCGATGATCTTCACGGGCGCGAGCACTGTCCACGCATGAGCATGAAGCACGGGAACACTTTTGAAAATGAGCACTACTGTGCTACCAGTACCATCAAGATCATGACGATGGTGATGATGTAAGCCCACCGATCGGGTGGGGCGGGATGCCGTCTCATGTCATCCCTGCAGCCGTTACCATCAAGATCAACCACAACGCGCTAAGACTTTTGCTGCTTCGTCAGTGTTAGCGTATAGGATTCTTTTCTCACCGCACCGATCTACTTCTAACTCGCGAGCCAGCGAAGTCGTGCTTCTTAAGCACTCGCTTCGCTGATAGCAATCCTAAAACCAGCGGAACCAACCAAGTCGCTCGCTTTGGACTATGCTACTGCATTAGCCGCTGCGGGATTCAATAAGCCACGGCCACGGGCTCAAAGCGATAAGCGCTGCGCTTGTTTTATGGTAGAAGGCAGAAGCCTTGCAGCAGTGCAGCATTTTGGCCCCCCTTCAGGCTACCCCGTTGCGCGGTTTTTGTATCGTGGAGAAGCATGGACAAGCCCCCCCGCGACGGTTCGTTTCGCCAATATCTGAAACAGCGCAACCCGCTACCTATGATCCCAATTCGTTTGGCGCAAGCCGGTCAAAGTGCTGGCTTATCGAATCCAGGTAGTCCGTACGTGCTACAAGTTTGCTCTCTATTAATTCGCTGGCCAAGTCCTCTCCTTTAAGTGTTCCCTCTGTGTGGGGCGCTTTAGCAAGTTCTCTCTCGATCGTGGGGTGGTCGCTGTTTTTGTTTTTCTGATTCGCTCGGCCTCCAAGATTGTTCTGATTCTTGCTGCCAGCAAGCTGCTCAAGGTTTTCACTGCATTGGACAAGCAACACAGTGGCAAGAGCTAGGCTGGGCCTCTCGCGTATTGTATACTGGTCAAAATTTTCGAGCGGCTGCGTTGTCTCAATCTGGTGCGAATCCATTATCTTGCGCGCAAGAGTTTGCAACTTCTTCAAAAATGTCGCGCGCAGCAACTGTCTGCAGCAACACCAGACCCGTCGGGTTCTGAACGTAGTGGCCTTTCTTCTGCTGGGTAGCAGTTTTCAACTTTTTCAGCAGTATACAATACTGCTGATGCTTCGGCTATTGCGTGGCTACTGTATTACTGACTGAAGACGCGGCGCATATCTCTCACGCGCGTCGCGTGCAGTCAGGTCGCGTCGCCTGGGTTCTTTTCAGTTGATTCGTACGAAGCCTCCTCGCTCTGACGCGCGCAGCCCTTTGGCGATACTTTCGTTTCACGCGCGACGCTTGTCCGTCGTCAAAGCAGCGCACTTCTGTAAGCATTCCCTTCAGTTCGGACCCACGTTCTTTGCTGCCAATCGCTAGCTGCTTCCAGAAAGTAGCGGGCAAGTTTCTTCCTTCTTGTCTCTGCAGTATTTCCCTCCTCCCCCTTCTTCCCCTTTTTCCTTAAAGTCATGCACTTTGCCAGTATATCAGACCCTAGCGGTCTTGTTTTCTAGGTCTAGACCTTATACTTACACGAGACAGCCCGAAGTGACTTAATAAACTTAACAGCAGCGCAGGGATGTCGTCATCCCTGCGCTAGCCTGTGATATATATCTACAAGTGAAGATCATGAAGTACGTGATCAGCATGGCCCACCTCTTCATTCTTTCTTGGGCAGACCAGCACCCAAGATTCGTATTTAGCTGCCGCGAACATGCGTGACGATAACGAGCTTCTGAAACGTAGAGGAGATCTCAGAGAAATCACACGGGATATGGATCTTAGTCAAGCATCCATGAAAGGCAATGGGAAGAACTCCAACATCTCCGGGATAAGGGCATAACGAATCTTGGGTCGTTAGGGTTACGGTTGTTTGAGAATATAGTCGTGCTTCGAGTAAGGATAATTGATAGAAGTACTTTCACCTCAAATGTGATAGAAGTGCTTTCAATTAAAATGTGAGGAATAATCATTTAAATGTGATACTAGAAGTACTTTCAATAGTGTAGAAGTCGGAGTGTATCTTCAGATGAAGATGCTTTTATCTGGACAAGGAAAACTTTTACTACTTCTAAAAAGGGTAATTACAACCCCGTCGTTTGTCGCAGTGTTGCATATTCATCGATTGCGCCCACAAGCACGATGCCAAAGGGCATCTGTGTGTGGCACTGGGTGGGTACTTCGCTTGATTGTGGTATGATAGGGAGTTGACATGAATTCTTTCACACACGATATACTCTATGTTGTTTTTTATTGCACCACCAAGTTCTTGAAGCAAGTAGCGGGGGCTTGCGTGACCACGGGATTTACACAAAGTTGTTTAAAAATACTTGATGGAAAAAAGGCTCTCGTTCTTCTTATGGTATTTATGGCTGCACAGGCTCTTCGGCAATTCTCTCTGTCATCGTTGCCCTTTTGGGACCAAGAATGTAAAGGTAGTAGTTCTTATAGAAGTGAAAGATAGCCTATGAGCTCTCGTTGGAGACTACAGGTACTAGTTTATTTGAGTTTGGCGTACTGCTTGCAGCACCCTCAGACACTCCTTGGATCTGGAAAGATCGGGTAACATGGTGGCAGAGGCGGTGAAGTCGACATTGCATGTTCCCAAAATTGATCATTGCTATTGCCCGCACACTAGCCTCCAGATTGCGTAATCAAGCGCGGATTTCCACATGCCAAAGTCAAGCAAGAAGATCAGTGGGCATGACGAACAGAAGGTCAACAAGGCTACAGCAAGATCACTTCTAATAGAGTACAAGGTCACATTCTCAGTTCATTATAACTTTCACCGCTTTTCTTGACGAGTTGTTCCTCGAGAAGATCACGGAGAAGATCCGCTGAGAACAAGGTCTTTTGACGATAATTCGTTGTCTTTATCCTCGTACAAGTAGTACTGCTGTCAACAAGTGGATGCGTGGGTGCGTTTACGCCTTGTCTGATTTTTCCCAGCAGGTGCGGTATAATCCTACTACTTCTACTGTGAAAATTCCAGTTCATTGTTTGTTGGCCTCACAACATAACGACGTCCGCGTGTACTTAAGTAAATTTTCCATCTTCGACGTAGCTCCAGCACCGATATTTTAGATGAGTAGTAATTTCTGCAAGTAGTCGTGTAACTACGGTATTCAGTATGCCACCTTGTGCAGCCTGTGGTGCGGATCCTGCCGCTGCATCGTTTAGGTGTGCTGAGTGCCTCACAGCTGACGGAGCCCCACTGGTTTTTAGCATTTGTGACCGAGAATGCCAGAAAGTTTTTTGGCGGGCACACAAGGCTACCCACAGAGCAGCTCACGCATCGGTGAACAATAGTGCGGGATTTGGAAGTAGCGGATCTTCATCATGCGGAGGAGAAGCAACAAGTAAAATTCATGGAATGAACAATCCAGGCACGACGTTTGGTATGCCTGGAAGAGGTGATTGGAGCAGAGGTCTCACCGCCAAGGAAGTCCCTGAGTGGTTTGTGGATTGCTACCGGATGCGCGTCGACGATGACTACGCATGGGGTGGAGGAAACTTGCACGGTCTCTACGCATCACACGACTGCGAAGACACCGATGAGATGGTCATGGAGATTCTCAGGGACTTTCTGATCTTTATGAAACTCGCAGTTTTGAGAGGTGTGATTCCCGCTGCTGGCTTTGATTTTCGTGCTTGCGTTGCAGAACATGGAGGAAAGCTGCTGAGATATGCATTTGAGAAATCAGATGCACAAGAAAAGTGGGGTGGAGAGAACGTGTTTCAGTCGATCATAGCTGGCGGGCGACCAAGCTTGAGGGTGGTCGCAGAACAGGTGTACGGATCTAGTTGCATGTACGGTGGCGGCGGAGGCTTCATGGGTAGTGAAAGTTAGAAGATGTAAGTAGATTTTTTGTTGCGTATGATTCGCCCACGGCGTTCTGTATGTATCATCTGTTGTCCACATCGATTTTATTTGATGAAGATGTGATATTATTTGAATTTGATATAATTGTTGAGTTCTTTCTTTTTTCTTTTTGATCATCATGAACAATAAGTTTTGAATCAAAGTAACTATATCGTAACTACAGGTGAAGATGAAGCTATCGGGGATGATGCTGTCGAACAAGTCGAAACGCTCATCGACAATGCTGGCTTGCTCATGCGAGGCGTGAATGATTGTGACCCTGCTGTGTTTCAAGAGGTTGGTGGCCGTGATACATGGCTCGAACTCTACAACGAACTTCTTCAACAAATGTAACTCTCCAATCGCTATTACCCTGAAAGTGAGGCTCCTGGGACTCATGTACATCACACCTTCGACGCCGACTAGATTAAAGATGATGTATGTGAATGATGATCCTGGTGCAGCATGTTGAGCATTTCCGGGTGAAGTGCTTATGGCGTGTCGATCCTTGGCCAAAACCCAAATCGCCCTGATGATCATGTATCTGAAATTCCCAAAGATAGATGATTATCAGTACAGCTCGCTGTACTCTTAGTGCTGTGCACTCTCCATTCAAACAGTACGCGACATTCCAAATGGACGATGAAAATCATATATTTGGCAGTGCAAGAAGTAGTACCAGTTCCCAACTGTGCGTGGTGCGGACTACGACTACAAATTTTACACGAACGCATCTTCTGTTGTGCGTGCTGTGTCAGAGACGATGGTAACGAATGAAAAAAATCAGAGATGAGCAGGCGTGAAGATGATCAAACTAAGTAGGAAGATGAACTACGAAGACACTCTTCCGTGATGAACAAGAAAACTTTGTATAGTATGACATCCTCATGAGAGCATGCGAAGGCGAACGGGGAAGACGTACTTACAAATGAGAGTGTAGAGCTACTGTTTGAGACGAAGATGACACGCGGACCCTTGCTTTCAATAGTTCAACGGGAATTTTTGGTTCGTACACTTGATCCCTATGATTACTATTCAATAAATGTGATGATAATAAAATGTGGTACCAACGAGCTACAGAAACTTCCTATTTTTTTATGACCAGATGTATAATGAATCGTCCACCTTGAAAATGTTTTATTGTCAACTCATTGGTTCATGATCATCGTCTCGTCATGATTTTTCTTTTTGGAATCCGAGAAGAAGTAGTCTCCCTGTGTCTGGTCGAAGATCAAGATGCAGTATCCTGCTGCGTTGATCGTGTGCGATCTCGGGGAGGATCGCCTCGAGGACCTGCGCGAGGTGCTCAGAGAGGCTCAGTACGCCACTGTCACACACGTCGATAGCACGGAGAAGGCAGCGGAGCTGGTGCAGCGTAACTTTTACGATGCGGTAATCTCAAAGTTGGGACGCGAGCGGCAGCCAGGCTTAAATGGCAATGCCTTGTTGCAGACGGTTCAGCGCGCGCACCGCGGCCGCTGTTTCTTCCTCGTCTGGTCACTCAGTGCGCAGAGCGACGCCGCCATGCGATGGAACTTGGCTCTCAATTTGCGGCTTGCCTTGATATTGTTTTCTTCTTTCTGTTCTCTGATGAAGAAATGCTCAGGTAACTCTACCTCGTCTAGGAGGATTTGAGTAATTGTACGTTTTTTTGCACTCTACTTCTCTCTGCTTCAAAGCTTTTTGTTCTACTTCGGAGCGGCGGCTGTTCTTCTTCTTACTCTTCTTCTAAACTTTGGCGCACACATGGTCAGCTTCGACATGTCAGCGATTCGAACTGCCCTAGGACGTGTAGCGAGTGTCCGTCTTTCGTCCATGGCAGCGACTGGTACTTTTGCAGCAGTTGCTGGTGGTAATGCTACCTCTTCGTCCTCTGCAAACAACGCTCTCTCGTCACAAGCCGACGACCCTATGACAGGACCTCCCGAAAGTGCTTCGACGCAGAGCCAACAAGTACATCATGTTGAACCAATGGCAGGGAAAGGGGTCAGCGCTACTCCTAGTAGTAGTAGTACTGCAACCATCGACACTACTACATGTATAGCGGTACCGACAACACCAAAATCTGGGACTTCGACTTTTCCAACAATGACAGCACCACTCTACTCGTGTCCCTTCTGCGGCCTAAGGGACTTGACGGAAGATGGCCTGTGGAGGCATATGCCCTTGTACCACATAAACGCGAGGCCTTCAATTATGCTTAATCCTCGGGTTTGCTCTTTTACAAATTATCATTTTCTACTTGAAAGTCATGTACGTAGTTTCAGGAATTTCCCTTAGCAAAAGAGTGAAGATCACTCACTTCCATTGAAGTGCGGCAGTGTTGGACATTCACGACTAGGATGAGGATGAGAAATTGAACCTCATTATATCAGAGTAGTTTATAGCACGCATGGTGCATGGAGGGCATGGAGCGCAGAGCTTTAAGGGGCGCAAGAAGCTCCCCCTTTAGCTCCATGCTACTCCATGTGGTCCATGCACTCCATGCCATGCGAGCAGTGAAACCTTATAAATTGCTCTGTTATATAAATTTTTGAAATGTCGCTTAGATGCGCGATCTTTTGTACCTACTGTTCTCTCCGCTTCCGAGCTTATTAAAATGAAATTTTATTCTGTGAAAAGCATAAAGCATTGGTGACAGGCTCTACTGGAATATTAAATTAGTACTGTGATGTCTGTGATATTGATTGGAGTTTCTGTGATCATGGTTGGAGTCTTTGAACTTTTCGCTTTAAAATTTTGCGTTCTGGTAAAGCATTGCCCAATATGCAGATTGCCGGAGGTGGAGAACATGCAGGTGCATATCCGAAACGCGCATGGTCCGTGCAGGCGCGGTGAGGTGCATTCAGAGTTTTCAGAGCGTCCGCCAATGCTAAACGCTTTTGCGCTAGTGGTACTTACTTTCATTTTTAGAGTTCGTTGTACATAAGAAAATAGATCTAGATCATAATGAAAAATTACATTTTATTATATCCAAGATACCATCTTCCAAATCCAACTCGTTCAATATGTTTTTTTTCGTTCTTTTCCTAGTTAGGTTGGCTCCACCACTACCATTCAATAGGTATGCATCCATCGTGGGAAGATTTTGCTGGTGCAGGAGTTCGCGTCCTCTGGGTTCTGGTTGCCTGGCGGACGTGTGGACGCGGGAGAAGACTTGAAAGCAGCAGCGACGCGAGAGACATTAGAAGAGGCTGGCGTCGCTGTTGAAATCACTGGCGTCTTACAGGTTCAATACCGTGTGCCGCGACCTGGCAGCGTGCGCTTACGCGTGATCTTCTTTGCGCGACCCATTCTACCGTCTGACCCCAGACATACTAGAAGCAGGACCAGCAGTGGCGGCAACTTTGTCGAGCTCTTACCGATAGAAAGCATAGGTCTAGGGTCATCTTCAAGACAGCATAGCGGAGAGCAGCAGTCTGCGAGTACTGGAGGAGTGACGGATTATGTCTGTCCCCCAAATTCTACACCTGCGGGCAGCAGTACGATGAATCTGCAACTAGGAAGGGATCACCACCAGTTATTCCACCAAAACGCGACTTCTGCATTAACAACTACAGCTGGCGAACAAGTAGTTGTACAGCAAGGTGTAGCTGCTACATCAACGGCCGCCACAGGAGGTGGTACGACACCAACCTCCGCGAGTAGTCAAGAAGTGATCCCGAAAACACTGCCCGATTACGAGAGCGCGGGTGCGGTGTGGGTTGCTCTGGACAAAATGGACTCGCTAGTGTATCGCGGCAGTGAGCCTCTGTACTGGGCAAATTATCTGCGGAATAAAGGCACAATCTTTCCTGTCAGTGTGCTGTCTGGGAAAGAAAACTAACAGGCGAAGGCTCTCGTCTTCCTTGCTCTGCTTGTAATGAGACTTGTACTAGTTTCTCCTCGGATGTGAACTCTATTTATTCAATTTGCATTTTTGTGCTTTGACATTCGCATTCCTGCTAAGTCCACACGCATGGCGTAGTCGCCGACTTATGATTATATCGAGCAAGCCTCTCTTTCCGTGTAGGCACAGAGCCGCGGTTTTGCTCCGTCGGTCTGCGTAGTAGCCTCATTTGATTTAGTTGTAGGAAGAGACAGCAATCGTGACAAGTGCCTGAGCCTGGCTGATGGTTCTTAATTATTCGTTGAAATATCGGTATACGTATCCGTCGGTATATTTCTAGTGCGGTCTACAAGAGCTGCTGAAGTATCATTTCGAGATCAATAAATTGTAGTGGACCCGTGCTTCTGAACGATCGGTCTCGAAGATCTCGAGAGGTTCTGATGAAGTTAGTGTCGGTATCAAAGATCTCGATGAATTCGGTATGTCTATCGTTGCCTACACACCTTTCGACTCATCTACCGCTCATCTCCCCGCCCCACGTCCTCTTCTGCCTTATTTAGAAAGTAGCTGAATATCAATATTGTTGGCGTGGTTTTACTCAGGTCGTGATGATGAATTGATATGATTACAGGTGACTCCTCTAAATATATATTATCGACTGTGCTGCCTAGCACTAGCTTGTCTAGAAGCATTTTCAGTTTCAGATCTCGTCTCTACGCTTATCAAGAGAGGTGGCAACAGGGACATATGCATGCATCTAAATGTTATCGAAGTTCTATAGTTGACGTCACGCCGCTAAGTCTACTCTGTCTAACACTTGCTCAGGCTTATTTTTATAGTTGGCGTCATTTCACTTTCTCGAGGATTTAAGTTGATGTCTCGATTTCTCACCTTACAACCTATCGATATTATCCTGACCTTAGATTCAAAGTTTGGTTTGATGTCATCATCAAAATTCGTCTAACTCCAAAGTAAGTAGTGTGCTGATATTGAATGAAAGAAAGATGAGAGGTGAATCCAGAAGGCACCTCCAGGATTTCAGTTCTTCGTATTCAGTTTTTAGTACTTTGTTTTCAGTTCTTCATCGTAGTACTATTCGTATGCAGTAGTTCTTCGTATTGGTATTGTGTCTTGTCTTGTGACTAGCATTTCCGGACGCGAACAAGATGTCGGCGAATGAGGAGACCCACCTGTTGCAGCAAAGTCCTGGAGGACAGCAAACTACAGAAAGTTCGGGAGCGTTATGTCCATCTCATTGTGTTGTAGAAAGTTAGAAGTTTTAAAATAAAGATCTTTGTTTACTACCTACAGATCCCGCGTCCACGCCCTAAAGTGCAAGGGGAAGAGAAACGGCGCATACTTAATTAAAGAAAGTAAATCAGTTTTTAGACTCAATTTTTGTGTTATGCAACCTCCTTGAAGTTGAATACCAATTTGATAGGTTTGGGTTAATAGGTACACTACTTCAACATCTACTAGTACTAAGCAAATCCGGGAGTCTCAGCGGACTCGTCAGTCCGTCAATCAATTTTACCTTTGTAGCTGCAGCAACAACCTCCTTCTGTCGTTGTAGCTACGAACGTGGAACAATATATTTCACTTGTTGTACTAGCTAGCAGTAGAAGAACATATGAACATTCGACTTTTACTCACAAATCTAATATGAAAATTGTACCAGCACTGATCTTGTAGCTGGTACAAGTACCACTATATTATAGTATACATAGATCTTCATTATTTTTGCGTTGAGAAATATCATGATTTGAGATGCACTGATAGTAACATTGAGTAGAAACCCGATTTTCATAGTCGGATCAAGACGAGTTCAGATGGGGACAGGATCCGAATGTGGATATCATGGTCACCGAGGATCTGGAGGCGGATCTGCGCAAAGGCTTTGCTCGAAAAACGTTCGGTCTGACTGGCGCAATGCTCGTTGTCTGGGCAATCATCATGTTTTCGTCCAAGTTTCGGATGTGTTCTGCTCTCGGTGCGGCAGCGCAAGACCCCAACTCTATCCTCTCGCTCCATGAATCCAATAATTATGGTTGATAATCTAAATTTCTGCTCTGTCTCTTGGTCTTGACTAAAAGTCTAGTTACATACTTGATGTATCAAATCAATTTCATCCGTTTTTCTGTCATCTACTTCATCTGCACGACCATTATTATTTATTAGATTTGTTTCCTTTTTTCTGGTTTTGGATGGTTTTTTTCTACAGAGGTGCCACACGACCACTGTCATGGAATACTCATGCTAAGCCCACCCCGGCAACGGAAATATTACTCCTAGCTACAACTACTACTTGACCACGTGGTGGTCCTCGTGGGGCCCTTCTATGAATGTATTATGTTCATAATTCTAAAACCTGAACGGGAAAGAATCCCTCTCGAAGCAAACCGCAGACGATCACAAAAAATATATCATGGGTTACCAGAATCTCTGCGTCACCGGTTTTGTGCAGATGAAAGAAAATGGCGCTGGGGGCGAGATGACTCCAGATATTCCTGACGACGAGAGACTCCTGAACGTGCATGTGTACTTACTATGTGAACTATAAGAATTAATATATGATTATAGTATTATACACTAACCCACTAGTAGCTACATAAGAGGTACTATCATGACATGACATGATTATTTTTATTGAAGATATGATAGGTATTTTTACTAAACGTAAACTTATTCGAAACTACAAAGAAAGCCATGTTCTTGTTTGTTGTGATACCGCGCTAGTTGTGAGCAGGTCGACGAGGTGGCGAACAACAAACTTTCTTGAGTATAAGAATATCTATGGCGTTATGTTCAATATTTCTTCGCAAGGAACAAGTAGAGCTACAAAAGAACAACGATGAAAGAATGAATTTCATCAATACCCCCACAACTCCAGGGCGTTGTTTCTCGTGGCCATCCAGCATTTGTTTATCGCGGGGATCGTTGCGTTTGTAGGAGTTTGCTTTGCTATACCAATTCTTTTTATGGGTAACTTCAACTGATCCTTTGGAACATCTTCATATTACTTAATATATATAATGACCATGAACAAAGTTCAACTTCAAAGAATAAGATGCTGCAAAGAATAGGATGCTGCTTTTTCCTCTCGATAGCTCTAATAGCTGCACAATATTCTGCTGTGGGCCCTGCTATGGAGACGATCAAAGATTAACGCCTAAACCACTAAGCCAACTGCGCAGTTGGCTTAGTGGTTTAGTGGTATGGGCGTTGACCTGTACACCTATCATTCACCACCATCGACGACTGTTTGATACTATCTTAATCTCTCATCTACTTGATATTCCGCATTTGCAGAAAGATCAATGAATCATGGACTTTTCTGGAGCACTTTATTAACCACATGATAATCGAACCTATTTCTTGTCCTTAGCGCCGCGGATACCGTTAGCAGGTGACAAAGACAAGAACAAAAGAAAGTACTTATACAAGAGCTGAAAGTGCAATATTGTCTCTTAGGTAGTCTTATAGGAATTGCGACAGGGACAGAGACACACACATGGCATGAAAGTGCGTGTGAACCTGGACGCATGGCTACACTTCTAACTTCCCTGTGGTGTCGGGGCCGTGAGGAAAGCACCTTTATCCTACATTCTGTGCTTCGGACTGGCAGCCTCATACTTATGGACGCCAACACCAGTCTCATTTCATCGTTGTATCTTCAATGGGTTACAACCTTGCTAGTACTTAGTGAGAAATTGAAATACTTTTTGTCGTCCTTCATTGCTGTTTCTCCACAGGAGAATTAATTTGAGCACCAGGGAAAAAGCCTAAATCCGCTTATAAGCTATGCAGAATATCTTGTTACCCACTCGGCAGGTCTTGGGCTGAATGATGAAAGGCTTCACCCTCTAACCTCAGGCATGATCTTTCAGGTACTGTCTCTTGTCATGACCGGTGAAACGATTTTTGCGGCGATGATATTTGCTGCGCGTTCCCCAATAGAAACTACAAGCAAGGAATTGGGTCTGCTGCGCTGCTCGCATCCTATTTGCTCTATTCTTCTTGCACTAGAAGCAGAGGGTCGTCGAACAAAATAAGTCAGCAGCTTATGAATTCTCTTCATTTTTCTAGAGATCGATGTTGAAACTTCTGGTACGATCTCAGATTCCACTACTCCCTGATGAAAGTAAAAAGACCTTCAACAATATGCATCTTACCAAGAAGATGCGACACCTTTTGATTACAGGTACACTGTGAATGACCCACGACTCAACTGACCTTATTCTCGACCACTCTCGCTTCGTGCGCGAAGCCCTCCCACCTCCACCTTTATTTGCACTTAAATAATATGAATATGTATATGATCACACCAGGCGGTCATCCTGCTTTCCGACGCTACTGATGTGGTGACAGCGTTGTGTCACACAGCGACATTCGTGCTTCTCTTAAGCCGAGATGGTTATTCATCAACGCCTGACGTGAATGTCTTAAAAAGTGCCGAACCTCTATGACGCCCCTATGGCAGTCTGCACTGAACTTTGTTCGATGTTCCTTGTGTTGTATTGTATAGTTCAGTTGTACTATGTTGATGTACATCTCCCGAAGAGGAGCAAGTTGTAGCTGAATCTACTGTGAAGTTTCGTGCTCCTGAAGATTGTTGCAGAAGTTTGATAGATCATGATATAAGATAAAACAAAGTTGCAAGCAGTGCACGGCGAAGATTCCCCGGCATTTTTTACTGACGTCAAGAAGTCAGGATGGTGAAAAACTTGCTGCTCTAACCGTAGCATACGCCATGAGCTTCTATTGCCTTGTTATGATCCGGATAGTTTATATCACAGATGGAGAAGCAAATTATAAAGCATAGGCTTCGTTTATAGAAGGTAGAAGTGGTCGTATACTTTTTTTATAAGTTTTTAGTGGCGTTTGCAAAAAATTGGTTTGAAAACAAGTAGCTCCTTCCTATCTCAATGATTATGTATTCGGATGTCAATCTCAATATTTTGAATTCTATAATTTGTTTCAGAATTCAGATTCAGGTAGCCGCTTGCTTTTTTTTGTATCCTGGGGCTGCTAGAAGAGTGGCTTCAGTTTTTATCCAGTTCGCAAATCTTATAACGCTTTGACTCTAATGTGTACCTTACCGGCATGGGATTGTGGATCTTCCTGTTTGGTGGGATGCTACCTTTCTTGGGCCTCATCTTCATCCTGATGATCATGCTTCCTACTTCGATGGCCTGCTTCGGACTCTGCCCGTACTCCAGTGATTTACTCCTTGTATAATTGATGGGATGTAGTTCTTAGTCCCTATTCGCAATATAATTGATGGGATTACTCTCTACTTAGACTACTCTCTTGTTCTACAACAGGGCGACCGCTGCAGTGGTTGTGCCGACGATGACGAAGGTTGTTGTGAACGTTGTCGTTTTCCTGTGCGTGTCCATCTACCTCGTTTTCTATTTCTTATGGGGGAGACTTACGCAAACTTAATCTACTACATCACTACATACAACTTGAAATGCTACTACTTACATCATTTACCGGCTGCTCTTGATTTTCTTATAATCTATCGTGAGTAAAAATAGCTGTTTTTGTTGTTCGGTAAGTAGATGCAGGGAGTAGCAAGAATACAGAGTATATTCAGTTTTTGAGATATTTAATTGGAATAAGATGATTTATTAGGTTTACAACATAAGTATCTTCTAGTAGTGTTGGGCTTAATAGAGTAATGGTAATCTCCCCACTGAATCTATACTTCTAGTAGTACTAACTATTTAAATTCTCATTTATACTCATCCTCTGCATTTTCTTTCTCATACTAGCAGATGATTATCGGAGGCAAGCACAGGAGAAACCAGTTCTCGATTGACGACTACGCGTTGGCGGCTTCCTGTCTCTTCCTCGAAATCATCGAACTCTTTCTCCTCATGCTTAAGGAACAATGCTTCAAATGTAGTTTTTCTTTCGTCATGATCCTCTTCCTGAGGTAGTTGTTACTCACTGTGTACCTTAATGTTATTGAAACAATTTTATCAACATTTGATCAACATCTACTGTCTCCAAGAACATGACAAGAAATTGTAAACTAGCTGAGGGGATTTCACTTTTCAACCACAGAATCTTCACTTTTCATCAACCTGCTTTTACTAGAACAATGAAAAAATATATGATACACTACCTCGTCATCTAATCTATTGTGTTGATGTATTGTGAAGGATCCCTAACCTAACCTAACTTTGTATTGTACACTACCTCTAATCTGCTCAGAATTCTGGCGGCAGCGAAGCGACAGTAGCACGCGTCTTTCCAAGGAGGAGGGTGGACAGAGGACGAAATGGAAATTTGTAGTCTACGTACCATAAAAATCCAAGTAAATTAGAACTAAGTTGGAAATGGTAGGACTATGAACTCATACACAAAGAACGCATTAGAATGTATTCTAGTGTGAATTGATTTTGGTGATTGAGAAGTAATTACAAGGTACTTAAAAGTACGAAGTACTAGGAGGAGCATACTCATCTAATGCACAGCACTTAAGAATGTAAGAACAAGAAGAATAAAGGACTACAAGATAGTAGTTGCGCATTTATTATCATCACAGGAGGCGCAGACAAGTTCCTTCAACATCACACAAATAGGAAGAGCAAATGCACAAGATCTTCATACAACTAACACATCAAAACTCGAACATTCACGTGGACTCAATAAAGATACACGCGCATCAACATTATGGGAATTTTCTAGAAGAGGTTCTTAGTACAGTTTATTACGTAAAAATAACCATCACACTCATGTAGCAACATGTTCAAGTGACAAACACAAACATCACAGGTAACGTCACATACATGCATAATTCCCGTAACATTCACAAGCAATATTGACAAACACATGCACAACCATCCTTCTATCATCGATACGTAATTATTTGTTACTAAAGCATCTTCCATGGATGAGGATGATCTCCGCACAATAAATCATGTGCATCAACTGAATTTTCATGAGCACTCCCATTTTCCTTACCCTTATGGTTAGTTTCTCTTACGTGTGATGTTGCAGGCTAGGTGTATTAGAGATGTTCTATCGTTGCCTCAAGTTGAGCATGATGCTAGTATTTGTCACTAATGCTCCATATAATTGTAAAAATTTGTCATGTTGTCAATGGCTTGTGGTCGGGAAGAATCAATATTTGGGAAATTATCAATGTAAGTACTTATAAATGAGATGGAAGAGTACGAAGATTCAAATTGCATAAGAACCTCTTGGTTTTGAATGATGACCACAGATGAATCAACATGTATATAAAAAACGGACTCGCCTGATGATCCGCAGTGCCGAGCACTTCGATAAGTGGGAATAGGATCATCGGCATCTTCATCAGTGTATAGAACGCTCAGCCAATTCCTATCCTAGCCATAGAAGAAAATGTGGCGTTTAGATTGAGGGACTGAACTTGTAGTCATCTTGGTGACGTGTTGAGTACTTGGCGAGTCTAATTCAACGCGCGGAGGGAAACAATCAGAGTGAGGTGACACTACTGCTGAATTTAGGCTGAATCTAGTACTAAACGAACATCTATTTCCGAATCCGACTTAAATTGGAAGAGCGCGCGACTTTTGTTCGTTTTCTTTGCTGCGGGTTTCGACGTTGCTTGAGACTGGCTGCATCCGGGTTCGACGTTCGAGATCACGTTGTTTCGCCGGTTCGATCATATCTCCTCTTTGACTTTGACGAGAATAGAAATTTGGGCTTCTTCTTGAATACAAAAACAGCAAACGAGAAGATGATTTTTGAAAAAAAAAGGGTGATTATCTGACGCAACAGATAATTGGGAGGCTGTCTGCGCCCTGCTTCGGTCTTATTTTACACGAGCTTTTATCTATCTTTCTTCAGGTAAGAAAATTATGAGGCTGAAGACGACGACGAATACCTGAGAAACCATCCACTTATTTGATACTAAAAAGAAGATCCTCCACGACACTAAAAAATGAAAATGTTGCGAAATATAGTAAACACTTTCATCTCCTTTAATATCGTCGTTTTTCTACTACAGGTACAGTGCGACATTGCAAGTGAGTGATTGCAGCCTATTTTGCTTGTCCTGATTCTCTTCTATCATCGTTGGTATGTAATCTCACTCATTGACGCGAGTATTCTGGTGATCTCCGAATTTCAGGTAAAAGTTCTTTAGGTAGAGAGGTCCGTCTCCGTATCAATATGGTCGGGATCATTTATGCTAAAAAATCATGATACAGCTGTACTAGTTTCGATAAATTATAAAACTGCTTCTTCTAGTACTAAACGTGTTGTTCATCTTGTTCTTGACCAGGAAAATAAGGAGAACAACGATCATGGCGTTGAATTCCGCAGTAGGAGCTCGCCAGTTCAGCTCGCAATCGAGCCAGCGAGGTAGGCAGACGGCGTCGAAGCGTCCGCGATTTCGCGTAATCCCCATCCGAAGCTTGGACGATTTTGAAGAAAGCAAAAGTACTGCTGGCGCTGCTCAACAAACTGTAGTTGACGAGTCAGGAGCTCGTCCCTTGGTGTTGGAAACAGCAGAACGGGTAATTTCGTTTGGTCGTTCTGCAGCTTGTGACGTTTCTCTCGACAGCATCTTTTTGTCCTCGTGTCAATGCGAAATTTTTTTAGCCCTGCGTTGTCACGGACAGCAGACGATAACTTCTTCTAAACATAGTGGAGCAGCAGCAGAAGGTGGTGCGTCCCAGGGTAGTTCTTCGCAGAAAAATAGATCTTCGAATAAAAGCAAGAAAGTTTTGATGCCGGTAGTGCGGAACCTTGGACGCAACCCTGTACTCGTGTTTTTCGAAGGCAAAGCGGAGAGGCGAAAAAAAGTTCAGCGAAATGAAGAAGTGCAGGTAGCTGGCGGCGACGTGTTGGCTTTTAAATTGCAGCAGCCGGAATGCGTCTACTTCCGCATCGTCGAAGAAACAGGAAAGTCGAGCAGCCAGGTAGCCTTACATAGTTGCAGTGAAGCTTGTGCACCTGCGGCGCGAGCGTCCGCTGCGGGCCTCCAACCTGGAAGTGCGAATGACGTCTCCAAACTGCAAGAAAATATAGTACTGCAAGAGCAAGTCGTTGCTGGTCGTAACCCATCCACATCGCAGCAGGGACAAATCCAGCAAAAAGAGCACGAGCACCCTGGAGCTCTTCCTGCAGCTGCTCCTCCTTACCAGAAGAGCACGGACGCAGTTTTTGGCGACAGAAACATTGTTCCTGGAGAGGAGTTTCCAGGCCTCGGCGGGGACGCAGGAGAAGCTGGAAAAGGAGCGATAGTTCAGAACGACCAGAGCGAAGTCGAAGCACGACAAGAACGACAGGCAGAAAACAACTTGCGACGAGAACAACGAGAAGATCAAGGTCAACAAGAAGATGCGAGTTCTCGTCAAGGGGGAGAAGTCAGCGGCCGGCATAAAATGTCGGAACGTTTTCCGAGTATGGAAATCAGGTATGAAGACGAAGGAGAGCAGGAGCATAATGAGGATTATGGTCTTATTGATGATGCAGACGTCGACCAAGAAGAAGCAGCAGCAGAAGATGACGATCAGGAGCATGAAGTAGATGTAGAGATTCGAGATGAAGCCAACGAAGAAGGTGACGATAATCTTGAACAAGCTCACGTCGGACATGATCAACTTCCGCAGGTCCCCTCGGAGGCATCGAGACGCTCTATGCCGCGACTGGTTATTCATCATAAGGATACTAGTGGGCGAAAATCGCTACTCCACGGAGGAAAAGATGCAGATGAAAAACGAGAAGAGGAGGAAGGAGAAAAGCAGGAACGAGATGACTGTGCAGCTGGTGCAAAGAGGAGGAAGATAGAGTCTACTTCTTCATCCAGTGGCGCGAAGCTGTATGATGCAACTTCGAGTAAAGGCGCTAGTTCCGCGGCTCAACAAAGGAGTCGTCATCAAATAGGCGCGGTAAGCATATCATTAAGCGGAGGCGCACGAACTTTGGTTAGAAATCCTCCACTTTTCAGCGTTCAACATCAACTGCACGGCTCCACGTCGCATCTTTGCAAACCAAGTTGTATTAGAGCTGACGCGGCTGTGAATGTAATACAACAAGGCAGGAGTAGTTCAAGTAGTAGCTCTCATCTTGTTTTTCCGGCGAACGCAAAGATTAATGATAATAAAGCTGATGGTACCACCACGCACACGACCACGACCGCCGTGAACTCGGTATTTCTAGGGGGTCAACATCCAGTTGGCCCTGGTGCGCATACCAGTCGTTTGTCTTCTTCCAGATCTTCCCTTTCAACAAGCAGAACCGCATGCGGCCGCGGTGCAGCAGCATTGTTGAGAATGATGCAGCGAATGCGCGGGAAAGATGTCTGGTGCCAGCTGAATGCAGTCGGGCTGCGCGGTGCGCTGCACACCCTCTTTTAAGTTCAGCGAGCGTTTATCCATCTCTCTCGGCATCTTGGTACCCTTTTCCATTGTATTCCATTCTCATGAAATACAAGGCAAAAGCGGGCAAGATGAAGGGACCACCGAGATGCGTCCTAGCACACGCTAACTGTTTCGTGAGTTAGAAGAGGAAAGTGGACCACCACCACTGGGGATAATAAATGTTGATCAACAACAACAATTAGCATTACAGCAACTAGAGGGACAACGAGACTATAGTGTTGACAAAAATACCGGAAGCGTCGCGCTGCAAATGCTAGCACAGTATTGCCGATCCGCTGGTGAGGAAAAGGTGGCCAGCTTGCGACGGCTTGTTCAAGCGGACTTCGCGTCGACGCCAGACGTCGCTTGCGGTCTAGCACAGCGTCTAGCTGCGCGTCTGCTGCATCAACATCAACAACATACAGTTCTCCCAGCTTCGGAAGCTTCTAGAAGAAGTGACACTCTCTTGCTGCTAGTAGAATTGCTGTGGCCTTTGGGTGGTTCTCACTCGTGGAATTGGCACGTTCTGGCAAATGCACTTCGTGGCAGTTCTTCCACGACATCTCCTTCAACAGGACGACGGCATGAGGAGGACGAGTGCGCCAACATGATCGCGCGGCTGTTCGAGCGAGAGGATGCCTCTAGGGATCATTTGGAGGTCAGAAAAGCTGGTGGGATAAGAATCGCGGACACGGGGGACGAACAACAGCCACGACGCTTAGTCCAGGCGTGGTTGAATGGGTTCGCGTCTTGTAGTACTGTAGCTTCAAAATGCTTTTTACAATCCGACGTCGCATCCTGTGTTTTCTGGTATGCCAAACGATTGCACCTTGTGGAGGAACGAGAGGAGGAGAGGAAAAAAAGTGCGCCTCAACAAGAAATACAACAGGAGAATGAAATAGCCGGAGGACGACACTTAGGAGGTGGAGCAGAAGCAGGTGGAGTAAACCAAAATAGTGAGCACAACTCGTCAATGTCTAAGGAGAAGAACAGGGAATTGCGTGTGCAACTTACGAAGCACCTTGATGCATCCGGGCGATTGCAGAATTGGTGCCTCGACCTTCTGCGGTACTCTGCTCGAGACGATGGGCGAGGTGAAGACGTCGAAGACGAAATGGAGGAAGATAGAGATGCTTCTCGTTTTCTGTTACTTGCCTGGCTGTTCCAGAGTCCTGCGGAATTTGAGTCTTGGGATGCAGAAAACTTCTTTCATAACCTGCATTGCCAAATTTCATTGTCTAGAAGAACAAGTTGTGCGGCAGCGGGAAAGAGACCAGCACTGGAAGAAGATGGCCTAAATGAACAGGACAAAAACCGCATAAATCCAGAGGACCTGGCGTGGATCTTTGCTGACGATGTCGATGACGTTGATGGACAGAAAGAGAGGATCGTGGTACTTCTGGGAGCGCAGTTGATGAAGCGGGCTGCGGCTGCTGGGGCTGGATGGTTGCCGCTGCATCAGTGGTTTCCGGTACTACTTGCGCACGCAGATGGCTCTGACGTGGTGTTTCGGTCCGTGTGCACATCTCTTGATGCTGTCCCGCTCGACCGGCTTTCAGGCGTCGCGTCGGACATGCTGCGGAGCGTTGCGCCTGGTACTAACACGCCAGCTTTGTGGGAGATTTTTCGCAGTCTGCTGACACGTCTTGTGGATGGAAGTGCTTTATTAAAACAACAGCATCAGGAGCCTGTCGAGATGTGTGCTGGTGAGTCACAGTCCAATAACAACGAACATGGTCATCTTCATATTGATTCCCACTTGAAGATGCTCTCAGTAGCAGTATCAGACCAGCTTGAGGCAAGTACGCTGATCGTTGCAGGGACTCTGTTGCCATCGTGCTTGCGTGTGCTAGAGGAGCACACGAGAGAGCGCGCGATCTATCAGATGCACGATTCGCAGGAACCCGAAGACGAACCCGCGCCACGGGTCGAGCTGCACCCATCCCTCGTTGGTGTCCTTGAAATTCTTCTACTTATCCAGAGACGTGGGAATCTTTTCGTCGAGTCAGGAGTCGACGGTGGCGATCATGATGAACAGCTGCTACATCAACGAAATTCTAGTAGTATAACATCGAACTACTGTCCTGCTAATTCTAAAAAGGATGGAGGACAGCAATTGCAGATGCCAGTTGAACCAGTGCAGCTTGATCATAGAGGGCTGCTAGAAGAAGTACGAAAGGCGGTTGGTCAACCTGGTGGCCAAGAAGAGGCACGAGCAGACGACGGTCTCCATGAAGATGCTATTAACGCGAACAAGGGTAACGACAACGAGGACCACGTGGCCTCTAGTAACGAGAGCAATGCTTTTGCTAGAGCGAAAGTGAAGTTTTTCGTTGAGGAAGCATCATTGCGATTCTTTAAGCGTGCTGTAGTATTGCCTACCAGCACATTGACATCCAATGGTGTTGTCTTGAGCACCGGAAGTAGCCAAGGACCGAACGCCAGAACGCTGAATAGTCGGACGCCAATGTTAATATGGCTTAGAAGTACAACCTTGTATTAATTCAAAATTATCGTAAGAAGTCTGTTGAACTTGATCTTCTTTGACTTGTTTAGGATATTTATAATATTTTATTATTTTTTTACTATTAATATATAATACTATTATATAGAAGAAACTCTAACAATGCTGACGAAGACAATACCAGTATCAGCGTGTGGGCTACTCGCTGAATTCGCTGAAGCCTATCTTCAATCGCAAAAGGCCCTTGCCGATCCGGGTGTCGAAGCGCGTGTTGTGTATCTATGGAACAACCTGTGGGCGGAAGCCTGACGAGTCTCAAAATGATGGCGTGTTTCCTGTAGTTCTTTTTACTAACTTTTCTAGACACCGACAAAAAAAGATGTCGAAGATATCCGTGATTGTTTGATTCCTGTCAATTTACCAAAAAAAGTTATGCGTTTTCATACCACAGCAAAAAAACCGACGCGCGGCACGCACGATGAGAAGGCGAGCAAATAGGTCTTATACACCAGTGCTCGTATTAGGTGCAGCTATACCTCTGTCGCCTCGACGTCGTACTGATGTGCATGTCTGGCTGATTCGTGCTTCTTGTGATCTTTTCGAAATCGATGTTGCCTCGGTCTTGTCATGTACTCCTACAGTTGGGCAAACTACAAACGAGCAAACTACAAAACTAATGAAGAGGAACTCCTAGGAAAAGAAATATTGAAGACCAAACCAAACCTTCTTTTTCCTAGACTAGGAAAAAGAAGGTTTGGTTTGGTCGTAGCCAAGGCAGAGATCTGAAGATCGCTGGATAAATGTCGAGGAAAATGTAAATGAGGGAAATCTAGAACAACTAGAAGAGTCGGTGTCCTGAACCTGAAACCGGTGAGGAAGAAGCATATTTAAATATATAGATCTATGGAAAAAAAATGACAATGAAACAAGACTTACCCCCACCCATGCCTGTCGACCCCGGATTCCCGTCATCCTTCTTCTTCCTATTTTTAACAGGTTATTAAAAGTATCCAATCTTGCGAGAAGAAAATTTAAGCGACGTTGTCCTGCTGCAGCTTTAGCGTTTTCTATGGTGCGTTGTTGCTGTTGCATTCGTTAATGTAGAAGAATGATCAGGGTCAGTGTCTACCTTGTGTATCCCCTTTTTCTTGACTGAAGATTGAAAAATCAATGCCTCTCCTTGCTTACGCTTCTCATACTACTTGTGCTACAATCGATTTTATTTTGTTCTTTCTTTTGTTTGCAAAATGGCAGTAGTACGACTTAATATCTCGAGATTTCTGGTGGGAAGAAGTAGAAGAGATCGCTCCTTAGGGCGACTTTACGTCGTCGTCTCGATGTTCCTACTTGCAGGGGCATCGACGCCACAAGGTGGACTGCATTTCAAAAGTTCTGGTAAATTATCTGAAGCGGATGGCGGGTATAAGAAAACATGTGTGGATATCTTGCGTGAGCCACTCAAGAACGGACACCACGATGATCCGTGCTTGGCTGATGACGCGAAGGTAGGTGGAGTTCCTGAACAATGGCAGAAGCAGCACCAGGACACGACGGGAGCTCGCGATGATATCCGTGGAGGAAAAAGGCAGAAAGTTGACGGTGATGATGAAAGTGCGCCAGAGTGCCTCCAAGTCGAAGGTCAGGAGATGAAAGCGAAGACTGCAGAGCGTCCTCCGAGTGAAGCTAACGTTATGGAAACAACTCAAACGCTTCTTGTGCAACCACAACCTTTGCGTGCAGGTGTAGCCCCGCGTGTATTGCTCAATTGGGACGATGAAGAGCGATGTAACGCTCAATTTGATGCAGAGCGGTGGAGTACCATTGCTCATATAAAGAAGGGTGACGACGACGCTACAAGGACGAGCGCCAACGATGATTCAGAAAAATTTCTCCGTGAGCATGAGGAGGAGGCCAAGTATGGGGAAAGTCTTGAATTCGATCCAGAGGCTGAGCAAAGTTCTGAAGACCCGCTGTCCGTATTTGGCCAGGCGCATATCGGCAAAGGCTCTTTTCCTCTTCGTCGTCCGCTAAATCGTTCACCTACCCGCAGGATAGAAGAAGTTGGACTCGGTTTTTCGGCTCCAGCTTCATCACCATCACATCAGATGAGGCAAAAAATAGTGCCGCTCACTCGTGAAGCTCGTGGAAAGCAACGAGTTCAACATACTACATTACAACCGTCGGCGCAGGTTCACGAGTCCAACATGGCGTTTCTAAAAAAACTGGACGAGACCAAAATCAAACCCGCTTCTAAGAAGCAAGAGCACTCAACGAAAAGACTAAGCGAAGAAAAGAAGAGCGGTCCCGCATATTTCGTGTCTGCCTTTTCGATGGAGAATACTAATCCAAGGAAGAAGCAACATCGCAATCCTGTGCCTTCGAAGGATACGTTGTCGGAAGCTTTTTTAGAGGCGCTAAAGGACCTTGAGGAAGGTGGAGATGAAGTGGGAGAGAAGAAAGAGCGAAGCGTGAGACAAAGCATGCGATGAAAGATGATATTACGGTCGAAAA
This sequence comes from Amoebophrya sp. A25, assembly GCA_905178165.1. NCBI lineage: Eukaryota > Dinophyceae > Syndiniales > Amoebophryaceae > Amoebophrya > Amoebophrya sp. A25. The sequence goes on along the minus strand of CAJINU010000031.1, from coordinate 1,031,331 downwards.
TTTGGTGTCATCTTATGTGTACTGACGTGGTACACTTTTTTAACAGTGTACTTAGTCGCTCCATGAGAATTTATGTAGAAGTGTGTGGATGTAATCGGGACAAGAGCACAACGCACTAACATCACAGTAATTGATGAACGATCATGACCACGGCGGTGTGTTCAGGCGCAGCCAAGGTCTTGTGAGTAGTTGTGAGATTGAGGAGTAATGTGAGAGAAAACTTTATGCGTCATGCAGACTTGGGGTTGAGAGTGAGACGAACGAGAATGAACAACGTTATTCGGAGCAGTACTCTGAAGAGTTGAGGTTGACTTGATAAGTTGCTTCGCAATTTTACTAAAGATTCGCGATTTTCTATCTTCCCACACCAAGACCATGGATTCGTCTCTTCGTTCTCGTTCTCAGCACAATCTGCAGAACAAGGTGTTGTTCTTCCTGGTTTCTTACGACCCGCATTCGACGACCCCGTACGCAGAACAACTAGGCGCAGAACAACATTTTTCGGACACCTCCAGCGGGACGGTCGAAGACTCTCACGGCGATGGGCGTAGCCTGCTGAAGGAGGCACCCGACGACGCGCGGGTCGTGCGCATTCGATACAATCACACACGCGATGAGCAATGTCGTCGATTTGTCGAGAGCGTGGTCGGGCATGAGATGGAAAAACACCGCAAATACCTTCAGATTATGGCACCTGCTTGTGTGGAATTTCGTAGATTGGCTAGATTCAGTATGGGGATGAGCGAGGTGTGTGCGCAAAAACTTGTACGTTCATAATAAATTCCCTTCATAATCCTCGCCACATGCCCGTGCTGCTTGAGATGAACGTGACCAATTCGCTTTAATACACTAGGGGACGACAGCTCACGACACGATGCATCTTCATCCTTGGAAACAGCCGGAGTGCGGATTTGGGTGGGGACGATCTTGCTACCATTGACGGCGAATAGCGGACATCAAGGCGCTGGTTCAGATTTCTCTGGACTAGACAAAGCAGAGCTTGAGCATTTAGACGGCCTGGAACTCGAGAGTCGGGAATCATTTTGGCAGTTCATCGAGTTTCTCTCCACTGAACAGCATAGCGATCTGTATGATGCGGTCGACACCACAAGGAGTCGAAGAAGTGGTCTTCGGGACGAGGATGAGGATCATGCACCAGCAGAGACTCAAAAGCAACTCCTCCCCGACGACGTTCAGAACTCTTCGGCTAGCATCAAAGAACTCTCTGCTAGGAACAGAAATAAGAGGATGAACGCTCCGAGTCTGATACCTGAGGACGCAAAAGTCTGTCGCGGAGATGACCATTTGACTGCGGTATCGGCACTCGCAGCAGCAGAAGTGGCGTTCGTAGACGATCATGAGCGTAGAGAGCGGAATGCGCGGTCTGGGTTTTTAGTCTTTATGAATGAACATGATGAATTTGTCGCAGTTGAACTTCTAACTATTCTACAGTTGTTCAAGACTACTACTTTTTTTCATTTGATGTTGCTGTATGAAGATCTCCCTCAGAAGATTTCACTTTCATGCACGCTTCATCAAGTCTGCGGCGCAGCAAGTTGGGTTTGGCATCACCCGTGGAGAAGCGACAGATTTACTGGAGCGTCAGGGGCACAATTTGGCGAGGCACGAGGCGCAATTTCGGTTTGAAGCGGGCCGCCATCAAACAGAGGGTGTGCGCCAATACTCAGAGCTGGTGGAGACGGCTAGATGCATCGAGGAAAAAGCGTTACGAGCATACAGCTATGTTGAGGCCGTTGAAGATACAACTACCCAAGAAGAACATCTACGGTTCGAAGATATCGGCACCAAGCGGTCGCCGCCGTGCGTGACCGTTGCACTTCTACCGCTTTGCGTCAACGTCGACGCGATCCGTGCTCTGTCGAGTCTGCGAGTGATGGAGCAGATTGTCGGAACAGGTGGGCATGGCTGCAAGCGAAGGATCTCAAGCCAAAACCTCCAAGAACTGGAGGGCGATCATGCAGAAGAGCATGGCGCCAATGTCGCAGATGCTCGTATTGTGGGTGGACAGAGAGTCAGAGAAGATCCGGACGCGCCGTTTTTCTACGCACGACAAGACACCATTTTCCATCCCAAGCGGATCAACCTCGAACGCTCGCTGAAGCTCTGCACAGGCCCTCGTGTGGTGCGCAGTAATCGATGCTCCACGCAATTCAGCGACAGCACTGCGCTCGAGCGCACAGCGCTGCTCATAACGCCCGTCGGTTATCAGGCTTCGCGAATGGGCAAGGGCGCAACGCGCATACCTGGGACACTGGCGCCGGTCGACTTAGTGTCAGGTGCAGCAGTGGCAAAAGCACAATCTCAGAACAAAATTCATGATAATATGCACATGGAACAAGATTTCGTACCCGTAGACCCGATTGCGGAACTAGCCATGAACAAGCGCATACGGGAGAGGCCGCAGCCACCGGCAACGCATCACTGGGCTCAGAGGGAGTACCAACAGCGGAAAGCAGCAAAGTTCGGCAAGCAAAGTGCAAATGAACGTGATCGAGAAGACTCTCTACCTCCCGAGTGGGTTTATGAAATCACGAAATCTCAGAAGCCAGGCGCGTTTGCAGCGATCAGAGCGGATCCCATTCATCAAGCCGAAGCAGCGAAATTGGGTCACGGATTTTCTTCTGGACATGATATGGCTGAATTTTCTGATAGCTCGGCGACTACCTCCGCGACAGCTTCTGGGAAAAATGTAACTCCGTTTGTCGTCATCCGTGATTTTCCAACAGGCTACGGAGTTTCCCACAAACGAGAGCTTGTGCACGGTTATCAAGAACTAGCAAAATGGTGTTTTTCGGCAGCACCGGAATCTACAGCTCGTGGCATCGCTAGAGCCCAAAGACTCGAGAAGGAACGACTCTTGCAGGAACTTGGAATCAGTGAAGGTAGTGCGTTGGAGCATGCGTCGACATCAGATAACAAGAGGGTCGGAAGCGGACGTAGTGTTGTGAAAGCAAAGAATGTCGATCGCTTTCAAGTGGATAGTAGAAGTAGCATTAGTAGACCGCTTCCACCTGCTAGTGACCAGCAACAAGACCTGGTGGAAGCAGACCCTTATCTGGAAAATGCCGTCATAGTGCGGACTCCACGAGCTGGAAGTCCGATCGAAAAGCGTGAGCATCGGGACGGGAGTGAACATAATGCGAGTCCAGTTCTTATGACGTCGAACGTTTTTCCACCTTCATGTTCACTGGGAAGTCTGAAGCCTGCTGTGACGACAGCTGCGATACCAGAAGATAAGCAGCGTACGATGGACGACCGCGTTACCGAAATCATAGGATTTTTGGGGCAACGGGCTTTGCGAGGCACAAGGCGGGGATCCTGGCATCGCGAAACTGCGAAGATAGAGCAGCCTTCGCCAGTCTTGATTCCACAGAAAATACGTCGCTCGCAATCACCACGGCGATCGGCCTCACCGAAACGTCAAGATAACTTTGATGGTGCTGACGACTACAGGCTTAACTCCAAAGGGAAACGTGGAGTCAGCCCTGCTCACCATGATCGTTTAGCAGGGAATCATAAAGTGCAACCACAAGCAGGAGCGTCACCTACTCTTGTGCGAGCGCGAAGGGAAGCACACGAGGCCCGGCGACAACGGGGTTTGTCGAGTAACGCAATTGGCCTTTCCTCCACCGCGAGCATTCTCGGTTGTGGTGCTGCAGCGATCAGGAAGTCGACAAGAATTCAAGACTGCGCTTCATCTGGTGTCCTCGAAATGCAATTTTTGCCTCGCATATCGGAGGGTGTCGTTAGACTCGTGATGGTCGGGCAGCAGTGCGTCCGTGTGCAGCAGCAGCGCAGAAACCCTCTGGTTGGTGAAAAAGACTCTTCTCCGGACCATAAGAGTCGAAACAATATTAAGTCGAAGGAAGAATATAATCGAAAATGGGAAACTCTGATTGACGATTACGCTGATGGAAAGCTGGGGACGAGTGCGAATTCTGACAGGATTGGTGATTCGGCTTGGGGCAAGAAGCAAGCTGAAGCTGAAGAAAGCACAGCGGCGAGACAATCACGAGCGGCTAAGCGTGCTGAGTTGGATGCCCTGAAAAGATTTTTTCTAGAGCAACAGGATGATGATACAGACACCTCAAATGGCGAGGCCCTTCGTCCACAACGAGGTGCGACCACGTCCGCACCGCATCAGACGAAAGAGATAAGTAGCCGATCCTCCCTGTGTACGCCATGTCGAACGCAAACCGTGCCGCTGCACGGTGGTACTGACTCACAACACCAGGTAGAGCAAACTACAGTCGCCTCCTCCGCTTCTCGATGGCGTCTGCTTCGCGAATGTACGGATCTCCGCGACCGGTTTGCTGAGACACTGGGGAACTTGGCGCTCGCTTGCGAATTCGACGACCCATTTCCACTGCTGTGGACTGCAGACTTCATTAGGGAGTTTCCTGATGTAGTGGGAAATTCGGACACTTGCGAATGGGTCCTAGTGAAAGTCAACGCAGATTTTTTCACGTTACTTTCGTCTGCGAATGATAGCGATACAGCTCTTTTTTTGGAGGATCCAGGAACCAGGGAAATCTATCGCGATGCTATTGCGCAGGCAATGCAGGTTGCGCTGAAAAATATAGAAACAAAAACAATGGAACCCGATGCATATTACAACTAGATGAATTTCTTTACTAGACAGACGTGCACGTTCTGTTTCAAATGCTGTACTCCCGGATTTGGATAATCATACCAGCACGCGGAAGCTTCAGCGGAGCGTTCGCATCAAACACTAATGCCATCGTAGCTTGGCTGCCACCAACTAGCGTTACCAGTGCTGTGAGGTCTGTGATTTTTGTAGAGTACTTGAAAAAATCTTGATCAATTTCGACATGAAAGGTAGAGAGCGTTTCTGTCCCTCTATGAAGGACAAGATGTAACATCACCGAGAGGCAGGATGGGAACTCTTTGTAGCAATCTCAGCTGCAGCAAACGGCGAGGAAAAATGAAGATCAGACATTCTTCTGGTAAGCGACGTTAAATACTCGTTTTCTTGCACGTTTCTGAGAGGACCTTCTCACGTGGCCGCTATGAATCGACGATTACTCCAAGGTGGGTTGGCGCGGGAGGCATCTCCCGCGACGCTCCTCACGAACTTGCTGACGATTAATTGCGGGCTTACCTTGCTCCTGCTTGTTTCGTGCTTCGTGGTGCCATCACAGGGTAGGCGAGAGACGAACGAGGCGAGAGACTCGTGTCAAGGCGTCAGCGTTTTTGATACTGCGTGGGGTGGTGTGCCGCTGCCGACCACAGTTATGATGAAACAGAAGGAGAGGACCAAGATGCGTTTACTTTTTCCTATGCTGTTCGGTGTCGGTAAAAAATGAACGTAACATCCATGTGCATGTGCAAACGATGTGGTCAGCTGCCTAGAAGCTGCCACTTCCTCGTGATGTTCTAAAAAGCAAGGCGACGATGAAGGTAGTCCAGAGCACAGATTCAATTTGAGACTGACCATGCCCCTTCGAGAGTTTGTAAACTGGGACCAGACGCAGCTAACTCATTGGACTGACATGAGGCGATTTTTCGTGCAATGGCAGGGAAACTACGAGAATATAGCAAGGTGGAACAACGATGGCCGTGAAGTCGCAACCCTTTGGCGGCTGTGGACGGACATACGGATTGGGTCTTGCTTTTTTCAGAATGAAAATCACTTCTTGATGCAGGGTACGACGTAGTTTTACCGATATCGTTTGTAGCACTAGATAGAATTGTTCAAGAACTTCTGGTTCTGGGAACAAATTCAAATAGCTCGCGCGTTATTGCTCCAATCTATCAACTCCATGCATATTGTTTGAACATCGGAAATCAGATAGGCAGAGTCGCCGGGAGGCAAGTAGGGGTGAGCGCAGAAAAGACGGGACACATCACAATGATACTGTGTCCGTCAACGAAAGCGATCGAAGTTCTTCCTGCTATATCGGCGAACTACTGCTGCTGCTCTCTGGCTACGTGTTTTTGCCGCGGTCGGAGCTACGACATGTTGTCAATGTCACTGCGACTGAGTGGCGTGAAAACACCGGAATCATGGCGGGAAATACGTTGCCTGGTGCTGGACTAACTACTGTTTCTGATCCAGGTGCAGGCGGATCGGCAGCGACTGCGTTCTTCCGGTTTTCCGATCGTTTTTTCACGCGTGAGAAAGCCGGAAAGATTAGCCGAAATGCTAATATTTTTCTGGAGCTGATGTCGCACTTAATGTCGCTCGATTGGGCAGCACTGGCGCTTGGCTTACCGCTTGACGAAGAAGACTCCGGTTCCTCGAAGTCGGATCATGATCTGGAAAGAAGAGAAGATCGGAATGCGCAGTTTCGCTGCAGCGTAGCAATGGACAGAGGCTGCGAAGAAACAGTTTTGACGGCAGACCTGGTTGTATTAAGGCTACTTCAGTGTTAGTCCAATAAATAGACTTTGTTCTTGAATTCTAAGGCCAATGAGATAATTGCTCTAAAAAAGACGCATGTTAGTTGTGACCAAACAGAGGGTGACCACTGTGGTCTACCACCTCTCGCTGCGATGGCTCCTTTCAGAACAAGTGCGTCTTCATATCATCTCTTTCTAAGCATTTGGCCAATTTTTGCTGTTCTGTCCGGTCTTTTCGGACGCTTGTCCACGCCTCGTGCGACCCTGCAAGCCATAATCCATGACGTGTATGGTTTTCACCACCACGGGGGCGAACGAAAACGCCACTCGTACCAGACTCCTGTGGAAAATGGATATGGCTATGCGACGTACCGTCGCGGTGGAACTACAACCTCTACAAGAACGAGAGATGAGGAGGACGCTCCTGGTCCTGGTGGACCTGTTACACCACTTGCACTACGCGACGAGGAGCGCGAGGAAGATGATGGCAATCCAGCAATCTCAGCATGGATTTCATGGAAACAGCTCTACGATGAAATCATGACGGAAATTGCAGGAACATCAATTTTTGGTTCAGCAGGACGAGAAGGAGGAGGAATTAGAGAGGTCGACACAAGGCCAGGAGAGCGAGCAGCTGCAATCGAAACTCGAGCTTCTTCTCCTTCATCAATAATGCAAGGGAGCGCCAAAACTGTTAGCGGACGAGTACAAGAGAAAGAGGAACTTCTGGGAACCGAAACCACTAGTAGGATGGCTGATCTTGACGTCTCCTCCACAGTGCCGAGTGTGCGCGTCGCGTTCGAGAAAGCCGCTGCCTTTCATAGGACGGACAGTAAAGAAGCGACCGCAATCGCAGTAGAATTGCAGAACTTGTTTCAGCATGATTGGCATGGCTTTCAGTACCACCTAGACTCGTCATACTTGGGAGGCGGAACAGGCACTTACCTGAACAAATGTGACGCCAAATATCGGACACGAGAACTAGACTTGACCATGTCCCGCGTGACCTCAGAAGGCTTGCTCTTTGGGGAATTTTTCACTCACGCAGACGTGAAGAACTGTCTTGTCTACACTCTTTCGCACATTGTGAACATCGCTCTGCGAATGAAGCAATCGAACGAGTTCGACATGCTAGTATCACGTGGCGGGAGTGGCACAGCATCGACTTCTCGTTCTCCTGGAGATGGAGCAGGTGGCGCATTACTGGATGTTTTGGAATTATTGCGATTCGTGCAGATGCGCAGCTTACAGTTTCCAGCGTTTGTTCTAGACCGATGGTTTTTTTGGGAGTTATGGAGTCTTGTGGGCTTACATCAAGTGATAAAGACGCAGGCAACGCCCGCATATTTACCGATTCAACAGGAGCGGGTACGAATGCCATTTGTCGAGGAGCTGGAAGCTGATGCTGAGAGAATAGATCAAGATTCTAGTTCTGAAGAAATTTTTGAAAAAAGCCCTAGTCGTGGGTCAATAAGCACTCCGGGAATTTCAAACGAAGTTCTGGATTCACATCGTCCACTTGCGATCGAGGTTCTGCGCACGATACAATCGAAAGACAGTGTTTATTCGATTCAGCCGCTGCCAGACCACATGATGCTCGGGTCTGAAGAAAATGACGAAGAGGGTTCGCCTTATGGCAAGAACATTCCAGCACCACAAAGAAATGAAATCCTTCGCTTGGGACGGCAGTTTACTGGTCGACACCACTGGTCACAGCGCCTGGAGACGTGGCAACGATTTATGCACTTTACTGATAGAAGAGGTGGCGCTGGATTGAATTCGATGGTGAGGACGCCGGAAACACTTGAGGCCCATGTCTTTGTGGAGCAGCAGTTCTATTACACCGTAATTTATCCTCGATACCTGACGTTTCATGGCATTGTCGCCTCTGCACTGCGTGCAAAACAATCGCCTTACTGCCCGCGTGAGCACATGGACATACTACAAAGACTAACAATGCTCGGCGTCGGTGCTCATTCTAGGGGCAGAGCTAATGTGCGTCATGTTGGCGGTGCTTCTTCCACGAAACTGAACCTTATCGAAGTAGGACCTCACTTCGGAGATTGCATGCTGTGGTCCACTGCGCTCTTTGGCGGTTGTTCGACGAAGAAGGTTCGGGTTCTTGGTCTGGACATCGATCAGATGATCGTAGACCGAATTCGGCGTGCGATTCGCTTAAACGGCTTCGAAAACTGCGCAACAGTTGAACTTGGTGCCGTAATGGATTCAGATTATCGGTCTTTCACTACTGCATCAGCAGGAAGTGAAAGTCTTGAAGATCACGAGGTCAAAGCAAGTAGTACGGAACCTCCACCTGTGGATTCTACAACTTCTTCTCACAAAGATCAACATGATGTGTACAAGAGGCACTTGCGTGGATTTGTAAAGACGCTAGATCAGATCCTCGGAATGTCGGGGGCACAAAAGATGATGCTAAATACGGCTGAAAATGGAGTAGACATAGAACGACCACGACAAAGGAGTAGAAGCGTATGGGATCGCAGTCAACATATTAAAAACTTCTTCTTTCCGATAACTTCAACGGCACATACAATTCCGGAAACAGATGAAACCACCAATGGCAGTGAACGAGAAGCTGACAGCACTGCGATTACCGTGATGAAAATTCATGTCGTGGGTCACGCTGAGCATCGCATTCTTTACGGTGCAAGAAGCTTACTGAGAAGCTGTAGCTATGTCCTTTTGCATGTGGACTACCCTGAAGTACTCTTAGGCGCTGCAGAATTCCTTAGTGGTGGGGGGAGACAACCCACTGCACCTTCAGATGATCACGAAAAAGAGCGGGAAGGAAGTGGCTTCACAACATCAGCGAAGATAGACTCGAACTCCGACGTTCAGCAAGTAGTACGACAAGCAGCCGAAGGCGCCCCAGGCAAACAACATCAAGTGCCTTGGCTGGGCTTTTCGTTTTTGGTTTTCCAAGTCCTTCTCAAAGGACTTAGCTTTTACGAGTTCAACGAGCTCCGTAGGCTCTACTGGACAAGCCTGGTGGAGACGAAGAGGCGGGAACAACAGGGGAACGTGGTGGAAATGATATGGCTTTTGTGGACTATTTTCCATGATGATCTTGATCATGTATTTTTCGGGCCCGATTGACTATGTCTATGTATATTTTATTAATAATCAATCTTTCTATCAAATCATCTGTTAAGGATGCTTGTACAACATTCACACCCAGTGTTTCTAATACCAGACGCAAGAATGCTGGCTTTTTTGCTGACAGAGCGACGTGCAGAGGCGCGATATCGTGCCAGCGCTACAGACCGGAGTCAGATCTTCGTTGCAACTGCAGAGAGCAGCCCTTTAAGGCTACCGCTGAAGCATCCTCAGCACCGTCCCGGGCTCTTTTTCTATTTGAAAAAGAAGCCACGGATGCTCACAAGGATGCGAACGCGGTAAGTCTAAGTCGTGAAGCAGCAGAAGCCTTTTTTGGTCAAAGGGCTACGCGGTTAGAGCTAGCGCCAGAAGAGCAACGTTTTCTTGCTGGCATAGAATTCACGAAATTCACGGAGTTCTATTTCAACTTGCATCCAAAATTCATACCCAGGCGGCTCTTGAGCTACTTCTTTAACAATTTGCAAGCACGACAATTCTTGGCGGTTGCGCGGATTGAAGATGCATTGGTGTAATTCTGAGATAATGCTGATATATAAAAAAGAAAGGTGGAGCTGGACTGCTGGAGGAGACAGAAATGATCCATAAATACATCAAGGGAAGTGACTGCTAATTTTTGTGTTCTACTTGCTGCCTGATTCGGCAAAAAAGCTGTACACGAGCACGAAGAGCTCCAGAGTGCATTGAGAATGACTTTGCCAAAGAGCAGCTACTTAAGTTGAGAAAACAACATTGGGATCCTTGATTTTCCCTGACCTCGAGAGTGTGACGAGAGTATGTCGTCCCGGAGTTCTACTAGATACTCTCATGGCGCTCCAAAGAAGGAGAAGGCCGGGGAAGTAGTTCTTCAAGGATGAAGCGAAGAGGAGTCGGCTTTGCCCCGTGTAGCTCCGTGCCGCATAATGACAGGACGACGAGCTGTCTTTCTCCCCGAGCTGCGTGGGTCCATACTGCGCCTACTAAAATGGGTTTTCCTGCGACTTCATCTGCTGATACTGTCGCTCTCAGTCGGTTAAGATGTCCTTCTAATTCCTCGCATTGGGCTACCTCATAATTTGTTTTCGTGGCACTCGGGAAGCGGTGTCGTGCTGGCCACATGGATGACCTACCCTAGTACCAATGAATGTCAATAGTTACGAGATTTAATCCTAATGCAGCTACCTGCCACATCTGCCTCTAAATCTAATGCGGCTACCACGACGGAAGCTTCATCGTCCGAGGACATCAAGATCCTCGAGACGTCCACAAAGCCACTACCACAAGCGACGAAAACCGCCGACTTCGAGCAGTGTTCCAGTCGCCGCCATTGCGCGTAATCCTGATTCATGTGCCCAAGACTGGAGGACTAGGAGTGGAGAAAGCGTTACGAACTACGGGAACGCTTGCGGTGTTCGGGACAGACCATCGAATTCAAGCTCATCGGCAAGCTATTGGAGGACATTTGCTCAGTCGGGATCTCAAGAATGGGATTGTCTTGCTGACAAAGAATGCAGGAGGTACAACTTGATAACTGTGGCTTTCTATGTGAATATTTATCTTTCTACTATTTATTCTCGCTTAAATTGCACCTGGGTAGACGTAGTCGTAGGTGCTCTTGACAATATATTTCTCTTTATTAAATAATGATCTGCAACTGCATAAGCATTCATCACATCATAGATCTGATGTGGCTTACCTCTACTTGACACAGCAGGACAAGACGAAGACGATATCCCCAATTTCGAGCAGACCTCCGGTTCATCCCGTACATCAGATTCAGAAGGTGGACAGAACAAGGAGAAATCGAAGGTGCTGCAGGAAAAGATTGCGCGGTTTCCGCTCTTGGACGCAGAGGTTTTGCGAAATTCGCATAAGTGGCCGATATTGAGCATTGTGCGGAATCCCTACGATCGCATGTGGTCGGTCTATAACTTCCCCTTCACGCAGGAGCCGGGTGAGGCATTCTGGCGACCGCCACGCATGAGTTTCGAAGACTTCATCCTGAATTTCGACAAGGATTTTGCTCACCTAAAAGTCGGAGGAACTGCGCCATTAGCTGGCATGGTCGAATTTCTAGCTCGCCCGGAGCATGTGGTGCGTTCTATGCTGGAGGATCATGATCGGCATGCTGGTGAACCAATGACAGTCGCAGGTTCAAAAAAGAATTTTGAAATGATACAGTCGCACCAGTCCTCAGCTGTTTCGGAAGACGAGAGGCGTAAGGCGGATGCCAGATGGTTGGAAGCGAGGACTTACGAAGCTGTGGATCCAGGTTTATTGCATCGCGGGACGCTGAGCAGAGAGCACTTGTTGCCTACAGATTACCTGCGCTTTGAGCATCTAGAGCCCGATTTCGATCATTTCTGCAAGAAATACGGTCTCGTGAATGCTTTAGCCCTACAACTCGTGAATACGAATCCGATCTTGATGACGACAGACAAACAAGATTCTCAAGAAAAAGAAGAACGTCAATATCAGCATACCCATCATGGTGGTCTTGAAGAAGGTAACTCGACAAAGGATTCATTCGCAACCGCTGCGAGTGGTAGAGGACCATCAGGATCAGGCGTAGGCAGGTCTGTGGAGCAGGAATACGATCAAAGCCAAGCCGTGGAGGAGCTGAGAGATCCTGTAAAATTTATCGACAACCTAGAAGCCGCTTTGTCGGGATGGGTCGCGGATTCGAAAACCATAAGATCTGACGCCGATGCGCAACTGTGTAGCAGTTGGGAAGTTGCGGAGGATTATTTTCGAGATATAGCGGAGCAATCGATGAGTACCCTGCTTGATAATTCATCTTTCCCAAGTGGGTTGTTTAACAGCTTGATGAAACATCAGAGCCCAAGTGCGATACAACCGGTTGATGTAGCAGAGCATGATGCTGGTGGAGATATTAACCGTCGTAGCTCTACTCACGAAGGAGAGGACCTGTTTCACGATCGTGATCTCGAAATAAACGGTTCTTCGTCTCCAGTAGGTTCAAAGCCTTTGGTTACAGCTCAGGCTTGGACCTCTAAGCTCCTTGGAAAATCCGGATCCCTTTCCTCGAAAACGCAGTTCATAGTGAATCGATTGGTGCGCTTCGTCACCACGGTCGGAGCGGATGTGGGCAAGCAGTTGGCATCGGCAGAAGGACGCGCTCGGCGAACAGTGCGGAAAGTGGAGAATCGCTACTCGTTTCGTGCCCGACGCACGATGGAAATGTTATTCGCAGACGAACTGAGAATATTATGAATGGAAAAAGTGCACTCACACTCGAAAAATTGGCTAGGATTCAAGTAGGGAAGTACAAGTACTTAGCTACTTTCTTGAGTGTCGTGAGTGCACTTTATTTTCCTTTCATGAATGTTTGGGTACTCTTACGAAGGCTGGCTCGAACGGGAGGCTCGCAGAGCACGTATGAAGCTAGAAGTCGCACGGAACGGCTTGCGTGAAGACCTGGTCGTGGCCAGGGATTGGGGAGCGTTTCATGCAACAAAGGCATTCGGAATGCACGTTTGTCCTGACACGATGAAGGCTGCATTAGTGAGTGATATTAAAAAAGGAACAAATGTTGTTGTTGACTTGCACCAAGATCTTCTAGCAACTACTCAAACAGCTGGCTCACGTGTGCTGAATCCACCGATGGCAGCGGTGCAACGCTACAAACGTCGCGCTCGCAGGAAGGAAAGTGGATATACGCTAAAGCACGTTGACGTGGAGGCCCTGGCAGGCTATTCCCAATGGCTTCGGAATAGCAGGGTGCAAAATTTGACGCTTTATACTGCGGAAACACGAGACTGGATCACCGCTGTATGAAATGAAACCCATAGAAGGACTGGTAGCAGCTTTCATGATTTATACAACTGAATCAAGTAATCACTAGAATCATGCACTCGCTTAATAATAATGTCTTAGTACATCCACGCGAGTATGAGTACTTAGCTACTCCTACTGTTTTTCACCTTCATTCGCCGATTTGGTTACGCATCCTCGACTGGAAAAGTACGTCGGAGCGGAAAGTGTGGTGGAGGTGCATGGCAGGGAAAGCCAATTGTGGGCCTATGACACGGACCGTGGGAGGTATGCGCGAACTAGTGGAGGTCCTAGTGCTAGCGAGTAAGTAATTTTTCCTAGATGATTAAATTAGACCAGGATTTTTCTCGTTGCACCACGTAGTTTTTTTTTGAAAAATGCAGCCAGGTGCAAGGCCTGGCGCACAGCCATACACCCCGGCCATCGCGTGGCTGGGAGCGTCCGGCGTCGTCGACATTCGCAGAGAGGCAACCGCCAAGGATACCTGGCTCGCCGTCCATGGTGCCAACCTCCGACGCGGAGGTCTGAGCCAGGCAAAGGGTGGCCGAAAGCGGCACTTTTTGGCTAAAAATGTACCGGGTCACTTTGGGTGCATTTTGCGCCCCATTTTTGAAAAAAAGCTGCCGGGTCATTTTGCGAGGACTGAAGCGGCCCCATCTAGTGGGGGCTAGGGGGTGCCTTAAGGCGACCCTTTTTGGTCCAAAATGGTCGCCAAATGACCCGGGTCGTCTGGGGTGTCAAAGTGGGGCCTTTTTGCCCCCTTTTTTGACACCCCTCCAAAGAACCTCCGAGCCGAGCCTCCCAAGGGTTGGGGCTCCCCTGGAGGCGCTTTCAGGGTCCACACTTCGCGATCCTTAGAAGCGGAGTCCCGCTCCGAGGGTTCACTGCCAAGCTATCGGGATGGCCCCAGCGGTCCCGAAGAGGTTGGGCCTTGTCAGGCTAGCAAAATTTGAAAAAAAATTCACGTGGTGCAACGAGAAAAGTCCTGGTCTAATTAAAACGCTCGTCTCTAATTGAATTGATTTGTGGCGAGGACTTCAAAACTGCTATTAGTTCTTGTCCAGTCTCGTTCGATGTTGTTCGATGCCAACATGTGGAATCTCTTACAGTAAACGATGAATTCGAGACTCTTTCACTCATTAAAATACTCAATGTAATGGTTCACCGCGATCCGTGATAGAGATGTTGATCAAAGAACAGAAATTGTTGAAGACGAGCAGTACCAAAATCAATGAAGACACAAAAACGTTACCGTATATTTTCTGAAACGCAAAGCATGGATTTCTGGGTCACTGAAAACGATCAACTTAGTGTGGTTCTCACAGGTGGTATAATCACCTAGAAAAAAACAGATCATGCTACGGTGATGAACCAAAACGAGATCTTGGACACTATTGAAACAGATCATCCCTGCCTCGTCATGATTTGCCCAACATGATCCCTACGCACCTCAACTATTTGCATCCTCGTCTCACTTTCTCATTCTTCATTTTGTGCAGCCGCATGGAGTGCTAGTGAAAATTTTTATTTGGTGTTGGCCTTATTAAAAGTAGTTGTAGTTTCTGGATCTGGTACTAACTCATTCACTTCATGTGTGACTGCATTTCAAGACCGTAACGTCAGAGTCGGTAAAAAAATCAGATAAGAAAGTATGCTAAAAAACATCATGCGTTTAAACATCATACGTTTTCTACGTACGCTGAATTTCTACTCATCTGACTTCGTTCAAGAACACTAAATTTTTAGTGACCTATTCACACTACAACTTCCTACCCTGTTATTTTCTTTCTTTTAATTGCAAACGAAAATAGAAAATGGTTGTAGAAGTTCGGAAGTCTGCCTCGGCTGCTGGTCTCGGCATCTTCTGCAGTTCGTCGAACACGATCGAAGAGGGCGACACGGTTTTCGAAGATGTTCCGTTGTTTTCCCTGCAGCATACCGCCAATCGGCGAATGTGCACTAACTGTGCGCACTGTGCGCGATTTGTCGGCGGCCTACCAGCGCAGCTGGAAACCATGTTCGCGCAGGAAGAACACTTCCAGCCGTTATTAGAGAAATTGATGCCTTTTGTACCAAAGTGGCAACAAGGGATTGAAGAGGTACTTCTAGAATTCTCTAAAGAACTTTGTTGCTATTTTTTTCCCCTGGTTCATTCTAGTTTTCATACCAAAAAGCTTTTATTATGCCGTTAACTTGAACAAGTTCATCACTGTAGTATTTTTCACGGATCATGCACCTTGAAACTAAATCCCTCTTCACATCAAGAAGTCGAACCAATTCTACCAGATGCAGCAGCGTGAACAAGGGTTGAGTTCACACTGTAGGACTATGAAAATGTCTTCGTCGATGGTCCGTTGCGCCTGTGGCGAAGTGTACTGCAGCGAGGCTTGCCGTTTAGCCCACTGGCAACATAGCCACGAGCTCCTCTGTGTGGCTAGCAATGCGTCCTCCTCATTAGTCGACTTCAAAATGCATGCAATCGAGCACATCGACACCATGCTTCTCGTCGCTACGGTCTTCTCCCATCTGATACAGAGGGTCAAGCAATCGATATTTGGTGCCGGAGCAGGAGGATACCCTTCGTCGTCGTCTTCCTGTGCAAGTGCTAGAGGAGGAGGACATGCAGATGCAGTAGGAGGTGGTGGTGGAAATGCGGAGAGCATGCGCTCACTGATGGAGGAACTCCTTGGCTACTGTGGCGACGAGTTTTTGAAAGTGTGCCGACCACCCCCAGGTCGGCCAAAGGATGAAGAGTTCATGGAGGAAACGAAGGCAATCCTTTCAACCGGTTTCCAGATGTTGAGGACCCATTTCGCCGAGACATTTAGCGCCAATAATGCGACATCTTCAGGGTCAAGTAAAGAGGTCTTGTTGCTACAGCACGAACTAGAGGTTCTGTTTGCAAGCGAGGAGTTTTTTCTGCGAGTACTAGGGATGTTCGAAGTGAATAACCTGGATTTGGAGGTGGAAAGTGATATCGGAAACTTCTTTGGAGCCTATTTCGCAGCAAATCCGGCTGTGAGCGCGGAAGAAAAAGAGGCCTACGAGATGCTTCTCCGAGAACGCGAGCTGCTGATGCGATGCTTGTACGACGATGAAATGACCGGGAACTTCGATGTTGAGGACGATGACGAAGAAGAGGAGGACGAGGACGAGGAGGATGTCGATGTTGCAAGTGGTAAAAATGGTGATGACGTCGACGTCGAAGGAGGTGGCGCGACCATGGAGGATGTTGGGGTAAGAAAACTAGGAGCTTTCTGCTCTCAAAATGCTGATGAAGATCTTAGTGTGAAGATGAATAAAGTATCTTCGATGTTTACGACTGCATCGAAGAACTCTACTTCATCTACTAAAGGAGGTGGTATGACCAACATGATGAATGATGATGGTTCAAGTAGTACTTCTATCGATGGAACTAGAAGTACAATGATGGATGATGAACAAGAAGGAGGTGGTGATAAAGAGCAGTCATCTATTAACGGTGTAGATGTTAAAGGTTCCTCGGATCTTTTCGATGAACAAGGTGCAGCGAAGAACAATCTGAAAATGACGCGCCGGGATCCTATCGAGATTCGCCGTAGAAATATTGACGATAACTTGTATTTTACGGCTGGAGGTGCTAAGTAGTAGTAGTGCTCAAGATGAGCAAGTACTTGTACTTAGAAGATTCATTGCGATTGATCGTTCACGAAGTTTATCTCTATCTACTTTACAGTAGTTTTTCTGTTTTTCATTCGTTTCTATTTAGTGCTACTACTATAAACAAAGGGGGACTAAGAACTCTGTATCATCTGTTGAAAGGGAGGTATCCTTCTACTAAAGGAATCACCGTGAAAAGTTGAAGTTCTTCAGCTTCTAAGAATTGTTGCGAGGTACCTTCCGACGAAAATCCGATCGCGGCGATGAACGTTATGGAGGAGCTGAACGGCGGTGCGGCGGCCGCTGCCGAGGCCTCGCGGACGGTTTTACGCGAAATGCGAGCCGAAATTGAACAAATCCCAGTCGACTTGTTGCACGCAATTTCGTCTTCCTCCTCGGCGGACGAAGTCACAAGACGGAAACTCGCAGAAGAGCAGGAGAAGCACAACGTGTGTGGAGCAGGGTGGCCGAGCTATCACGGAACCGCCTTCTCAGCGAAGATCGCCAGGTGTAACCACAATTGCACGCCGAACATGAAATTTTTCTTCAACGGCGGGGACCATCGCATGCGCGCAAAGGCTCTCCGTCGCTTGGTGCCAGGCGAGGAGATTTTTGTGTGCTACTGTGAAGACAGTGATCCAGTTGAACGGAGGCAAAAAGCGCTCAGAGAATACGGCTTCGAGTGTCGCTGTGACCGCTGTCTGCGCGAGATGGCCACCATGAACACGACGTCAAAAGCGACTAAGGCTCAGGCGCAGAATGGGGGAGCATGACGAGAAAAACAGGAGTTTTATGCAAGATTTCAAGTGGGTGCACATGCGTGATGTGTGCAATTGCACCGGGACTCAATGTGTAGGATCCCTGAACCGAGTAACTTCGGCTAACTGCATTAACCGAAAAGCATTATTGTAGCGCCTTCCGTGTGCCTTATAATTTTCGTTTAGTATCCAAGTTTCAAGCATAAGCCACCAGCTTCTTCATGTGAGAACTCACATTCTCTTCATCTTGCAACGTTGAGGCAGACCGTTGACCGACTTACCCCACGACCTGCATAGGTCATCTATGATAGACGCCTTCAGATGTTTTTCATGATCTGGCGCTCATGGCGCCAATGGAAGAAAACATGTGAGAAAAAGTTCCCTCGCCCTCCTCTTGCTGAACCGAGAGGATCTTTTGTTTAGGTTCCAGCTCCTGCCATGTGTTTGTATGAACCTAATACAGATTGATAAGGTAGAGAATATCGGCGGCGAAGTCGAGGCATCCTCTCCTATGTTGTGATGTCAAACAGTTAAAGATAAGTAAAACCCAAACCGGTGAATAAAGATGGTAGTCGTGCCAGGAAGGTAATTGTTGTAGGATTACGAAAATCGGTGAAAAGCTGGAGTGGTTCTAGTCGAGCTAGCAGTAGTGGTTCTCAAGCTGAATGTTCTTTCGGCCTAAGTTGGCCGAATCTCTCAACTTCATCGGTGTACTTTCAAAATTATTACCATCAACTCTATAAAACCCTCGCCTCCACCCCTTGCCTCCTCTCGTCTGCCTTTAATTATCACACTGACTTTCGGAGAGAAAGTTGCATAGAGTTCATTATAGTTGACTCAAGAAATTAAATTAGCTCACGTACTTGCCCTACAATCTAACAAATCGATCATTCTTCTTAATACATTTACATATCACCAAACCTCCTCTTCTTGTATAGATCATCGCTACTTCACTAGAAGAACAAGGTGTAGGACAGCCAAGAAAACTAACAAAAGAACCAAGTAGAGGATAATCGATGCCCGTTGGTTCCTTCTTCATCTCACTGAATATTCACTACGCTTGTAGCACTTCGTTACGAGATACTAAAGAAGCTACAGATTCTGCGGCAAGCAAGCCTCCGTCCCTCACTAAAAGATCTTGATAGTCTGATTTTTCCAGAAGTCAGAAGTTGTTCAGAGAAGTAGACCCAGCTTCCATCGATCTCACCCCTCCTCAAGTGACAAGAGCACAGAAAAGCAAGAATGGAATCCTCATCTCTGTCGAAGGATTGACTAAATATAAGCTGACATTGACAGGTAGATGAAGATCAAGAACTACAACTAAAAAAACAATGTCGTCATCTTCGGGAGCTCCAGCCGGAACGGGAGAACTTGACTTCGTTTCGCCTGACGATGTGGGGTTTACCTCTCCCGCCCACGTGGAGGAGGCTGTAGACTTGTTGGCGCAAACACCATCGAGTGCCTATCTCTATCCACTACCGAAAGTAGATTGCCTCAATCACGCTGATGGCAATAACTGTTAAGGTTTGTGAGCATCAACTCTGTATCTGTTGTAGGTACTTGTATTGTTATAGAGGAAATCTAAATCATGAAAAATACTTAATAATAAATGATGTCTTTGTCTTCCTGACGTTCCCGCCACAGAAATCAATCTACTTAGACGTATAAATTTAGAGCGGGTGTTGCTGTGAACAACTGTTATAAGTACGTACTTATATCCATCGTACTAGATGAAGATTCATGAATTTACATCTATCTATTAACTGAATATGAGTCCTCTACTGCATTCCTCCTCCAGTGTAGTCGCGAGGTCGGCGAGGCATTCTGTGCCATATCCTATGTATCCACAAAAGAAAATTGCCACCGACAAACAAACTACTGTTTCTAAGTACTTAGTGCTTTCTTATCTGTTCGCATTGTAGCTGTGCTTAAACTGCTTGCAATTTTTTTTTTGTCATCCTTTCCACCTAGCTACCCCTTTTATGATTCTTCTTCACATCTGCTTGAGTACTAGCTTGCGCTTCAAATTTATTGCTTCGTTTAACTCGCTCTTCGATCCACCCACGAGACGAAAAGGCTCACTGATGCTCTTTGACATAGGACTGACCGCAACCGCACTTCTTCTTTGTCCCTGCTTGTAGAGCTGATTAACTCTAACTGCTACCACTACTACTAGTTTTTGTAGCTTCATCGGAGCAGTTCTTTGTTGACGTGATTCCTCTTACTTCAGTACGTAGCTTCGTCCTCGGTCTCTATGAGTAACTACTCAATCACTTTTTAGTATTAATTTATATAAGTAAATTGAAATTGATCTTCTTCAATGAATCTTCTGTGAAGCATCCAGCAGTTGTAGTTATTGTTTGCGTCCTCTAAAGACGGGAGAGGAACTGGCAGAGGCACCAGCAAACAGCCCGCTTCGTGTTTTACGGAGACGATGGGTCCTCTGAAGAGGACATAATGGATCTGGAGGACGCCCTACCCCTTATGATGAACGGTGATTTGGATAAGTAGAACTACGAGACCACTAGTTCTTGTTTACTAACTTTGATTTTATTTTTTTCGTTTGATTGAGGCCTGCAGCTTTTTAATAGTTATTTTTGCATCTACTTATAATGGCTTCATCAACATCATAAGGAACGAAGTCAATAGAACCAATTGGAAGATGTTGTATGATCTCTTGATGTACTCTTATTCTATTCTTGGAAGTTTCTTATAGGTACTTCTCTTACCGTAATGATTAACATTTAAGTATAAGAGAGGACGTTTCTAAGGTTCTTCTAAGGCCAACAAGATTACCGTAACTGACAACTAAACCTCTATGTAGACTAGATTGCCGTAACTAACAACTAAACCGCTATGTATTCATATCTATGATGAAGATAGGGGGGTCGCTCCTCCCTATCGTATCTGAGATGCTTTGGCCAAACTCACTCCTCCGCGCAATATACTACGAAATGAGTGCTCTCCGAAATGAGTGCTCTCGGTCTTTTAAAACGCAATAACAACGATACTGCCATCACCAAGTCGGTTCCTTCTACCTCATGAAGAGTTTCCTGCCCCACCTTACTTTTCTAAAAAAATACTTCAGCGCTTTCCTTTCTAAAAAGTTAAATAAGTAGACTACAGTCTTCAAAATGCCGATTCCTCTTTCGCAGACTTAGCAGTCGCTCTGTCGTTGCGTGGACATGAAGTGGCCCGAGGACAAGAGTAAAAGGGACAATTAGAACATCCACAGCAAACTTATATATATCTATGATGAAGATGAATTGTTCTAAGAACAACGCGCGATCTTCCCGTCGGAGCAAGCGTGGTGGAAGCATTCGTGGCAGTAAGCGTGGAAGTATTCGTGGCAGTAAGCGTGGAAGTATTCGTGGCAGTAAGCGTGGAAGTACTCGTGGCGACGACGAGTGGGTAGCTGAGGACATGGACGAGGACTTACGTCATCACTTTGCACGGAAAACCATGCTATACACGGCGATCATGCTATGCGGCGTTGCTGCGATAATGACTACGGTCAAAATGATCGCTTTCCGATACATTATGACAGGACCAGAATCTCGCTTATTGATTTCGCTAAATGATCAGGCTCAGGGGTCTCTTAAGGGGTAGCTTGGTCTCATAATTGGTCCCGTCTAGTCCACACATCAGCGACATACTTGAGTACTAGTTCTAAGCGCTGGTTTCTGTTCTTGGATGATCTTAGTTACTAGGCCTCGCCATACCTCACGTGGACAACTGAACTAATATATCCACATGTTCACAACTGAACTAAGTAATATATCCGCATGTCAGTAAGATATCCACATGTTCTTCACTGAGTTGTTAATGTTTCTAGCTAAAAGATGAATGATAGTACTACTAGAAGATACCAACTACAACTACACCTACAAATACTTCTGGAACGAAGATTTCAATTTGATCATTTTGCAGAAATTGTAGATGAGCTAGAGAAGCAGAAGTAGGACTGACGACGACGAATATTGCTCGTTCCTACTTCCACTCTTCCTCTTCTTTCATATCCTTCGATGCCGTGGCCTTCACTCCACAGAATAGAGACCAACCACTATCAAAAGACATGCAGGAAATGTACGAAGGGATGAATCGCGTTTTCGTCGCCAACCTTGGCTATGAAGAAATGGGAGATGCGAAGTGGGTCAAGTATTTTAAAATTTGTGTTTATTTGTTCGGGTTCATCATTCATCCTATGTACGTTCAATCAATCATCATTCATCCTATCTAAGTAGCGTGTAGGTTGTTCCATCATGTGCCGACCGTCTAGCTCTCACCGATTTATTTTTTTACGTTTTATTCTTTTGCTTGTTAGTTCATGAAACAAGACGTGCCTCTGCATGGTGGCCCGACGTATCATCTGAAATCTGCTCGTAGCTCGGGGCTTTTCTCCCGATCCCCACCTCCAAATGTTGCTCCTAGATTTAATTATTGATAGTCGTCTATTAACATCTCAATGTCCTCCAAGTCCAAAAACTTTATGTTCGCATTGTTCGTAATTATTATGAATCCTAGGTTAGTCCCTTCATTCAATGAAATTATGAATCAATGGCTGCTCTTGAATGGCCTCGAACGCTCACCCCTCCATAGGTGAGCCAACTCCTATCCTATACTATGAATGAAAAACTACCAACTCAGGCAAATGAGCATGGTGTTTGGGTCGTGGCAGGCCTTGTCAATGATGATCGCAACGTTCAGCAGCATGTTGCTGCTGCCTCTCTACTTTAAGGCGAAGAGCAAGAGAACGAGAAGGGAAGATATTAGAAAATAGACTAGATGTAGACTAGAACCACTAGTACGTAGACTTCTACTAGCAACTACAACTGCTACGACACTTCTACGCGGAAGTACTAAAGTACACTAGGAGTAGTTCGACAACACTTCTACTAGTAACTATTACTACTACACTACGACTTTGAGGAGTAATAAGCAGTTCGACGACAATACGCCACATCAACATACGACTTGCAAAAATCAGTTTGAGAAAAACCAAAGTCTCCTTTCTAAGTACAGCGTTATCACGTGCAAATGCCTGGGCCCGCTCGTAAGGGCCGTTCCATTCTGCTGGATTCTGCCTGCTGGCATGGCTGTAGCATGGGGAGGCGTGTTGCAGTTTGTCTGCTACACGGAGCACGGAGGAAGCCTCTACATCGCTTTCTCCATGACAGCTCTTACCATTTAAGATGACCATTTCTTCATGACAGCTCTGAGGACCATTTACGGTCAATGGTTCTTCATAAGTCAAATCTAAACCTTGTTCACCTTTTGCAGAGCTTGACTTTGGTAGTCTTAGCCTACTGAAGAAACTCAAACTTCTGTATGTAAAAAGTTTTGAGCCGTACTAGTATATCATATTTATAAGTTCTTATAAACTAATTAATAATGTAGTTTCGATAAGAGAATAAGAAGTGCAACTCCCAAGAAGAACTAAGGACCTCCTCTACTTAATCAGAATTACTCGTTTGTAGTACTTGCCTTAGACTCTATCTTCTTGTTGAGACTCTGTCTAAAGGTCGCTGGCGCTGTGGATATGGTCGGTGAGCATGCGCTTCGATCTCGTCTACGGATTCCGTGTTTGGATTTTTTTGCTGGTTGTGATCGCACTGTTCGGTGGAAGTCTTTGCTTAATTGCGGGCGGTGCGTGCTTACAAGGGTACTGACCTTCTAATTATATAAGTAGTACTTAATATTAAATAGTTGTAGATCAAACCCGAATCGACTAAAATTATCAAGAAGAGTAACAAACTGCAGGAACTACAACTGCCCTTGGAGACCACGTATTGATGAGGATACTTAGACAATTATCGTGAATGATTATTATATCGAAGAAGAATTAAACATCTTCTTCTTCACTGATCGAAATCCGATTTCGGAAATCGCCTTTGCGGATGGCGAATTTTCCAAAAGTTTCTCTTTTTCCCCACCGATAGTGTCTCCTGTTTGACTCGAGTTTTGGTAGTATGATGCTGAAGCAGGCCTCATCAATGATTGTTTATTATAGACTTTGTCTTTCAATGAAATTATGTCAAGTTTTTCTTAATAGTAATATGACCTCCCCTGTCAACAACCCACTTCCATGCGATCATACACATGATACAGGAAATTACCGTTTTCGTGGATGATGGTGTATGCAAACGTCGCGACGTTTTCCGTGACTTCGTGGTACGTTCTTTAAGGCAGCGTCTACTACTTCATGTAATTAATTCATTGATTCTAGCACTAGCACGACTTGCGCATGAAGCAGTAACTATAAGGTACAGACGACTTTCAACAAAGTTAAACGAACATGTTGGATGGTCATGGGCATACAGTCCTTTTGAGACCACTGGCCAAGGAAGAAGATAATGTTTTTTGATACACTGACTTGTAAAACTTCAAAAGCTGAAATAACAGGTATTTTTGATATCTACATGTGGAGAAGAATTTTGGTTAGTAGATTCAAGTGGGTACATTTGCTTATTGCAGCTTCTACAGCCTATGTCTATCGAGTTGTTGTTATCTTCAAGGACTATGTCTGTCTTCCTCTTCTAAGCTTGATACATCTTCCGCGGCATTGCAAGTGGCACTCGGCGCCGAAAGACGTTCACACCTGATGACTGCGCATTGGCTTCCATCTACGTTTTTATTGTTAAGGCAGCGTCCCCTAATCCTACTCCTACTCTCCCATTGATTTTTCGAGAAGCATCTAAATCTAATGGTCCGTCTTCAGAGAAGTCATCTTCATCTTGTTAGGAGAGACGTTTCCACTACAGCATCCTAGGAAAGACGTTTCCAAGGGCCAGGAAACAAAAGTTCATTTTAGGAGGACTGATCCTCCTTAAGATGAACTAAGTAAGACCAAGTACAAGTAGGTTCTTATCTTAAATAGGTTTTTGTTATCTTAGGATGATCGATCCGTTTTAAGATGGACTACCTATACCATAGGTTTTGATCTTACGGCTCTTACACTTATCTTGTTAGGATCATCATCATGCTAGGTAAGTGAATGAATGACTGCATGGTCTTCAAGATGGACTACCTATAGGTTCTGGAGCTCTAACATGGAGATCATCCACTTGGCACTGAGCGTTCTTGACTGCTGTGCGCCTGATCCTGAGAACCGCGATAGCGATAGCGATAGCGATAGCGGCAGTGAGCGCGATATCGATTAAAACATTTCTTCGTGTTGACTTACGAGGATTATTGAAGCACGAATTGATAAAGCACATAGTCATAATAGGTCTCGATTAAAGCACGACATTCAAAGAATTTATAGATACTGGACTGTGACGCCGAAGAACAGATCTACACCATAAATCTCGTGATGTCGGTGCACGTGGCGGCCTGACCTGATCGAGGCCAGTGAACCACGAACCATGTCTCTTAGGTCTGGAGGTCTCATGGACCTACGACAGGGACACAAACATGGCAAGATGCTACTTCATACTACAAGCAGTCACGTTGATGTCTGTGTATGAAACCTCTCCCGCGCTGGTGGGTATACCATTAGCATCTTCAGAGGAAAAGGAGACCATGATGATCATGTAGTAGAAGAGGAGGATGACCTGATTATTCTGGGCAAAATAGGCCTCCGAGTACAACTTCTACTACAAGATCGTGATAGATAGTACTAAGAACATGATGAACAAGAGTCGTCGTTACGGGTGAACCTTCTCTATGAATTCGTAGAAATAATGTGCACTATTTGAACCTATGAACCACAAGACATCGTAAAAATTAAAATTGATGTAAAAATGAAGTGCATGTTGATGTGCTGATGATAATCAAAAATCCAAAAAAATGTACATCTACACGGCATAATGCAATCATATCAATAGCAGCACGAGGACGAGAACATAGACATCGAATACATAGAACAAAAAATCATGTAACGAAGAACAGATAAACTTCATAAACACAGGTCTTCTCGTCTACTAGAAACATATCTAATATGTCTACTTTGATATTAAACCTAGAAAATCCCTTTCTCGTATACCATTTTGCATAGTCTTCTTGACTACTTACACCCTCTCTGCCGTGCCAGATCTATTCTCGTAACTACAGCATGTACAACTCCTAACAAAAAAAAACTACAATCATAATATCTATATTGACAATTTCTATTACATTCTCCATCAGTAAGCCTAAGCGTGAAATGTTGATGAAAATGAATATCATGTATTCCATTCTCTTGATTTGGTCCTTTATGTGAACATGTAGCAAGAATGAGTCTCGATTATTGCTGTACTACAGCAGTTCGTTACTCTTATAAAGCTGTCTGCTTAGCACGCACTTCGGGTTTCTGTGACTGGGAGCACTGGTGCGTACTTAACCTAAGGTCATCTTGTGGTGTCCTTGACCTCGTGTTCACCCTTCTGATTCCTGAGACCGGATGATGCCATGTAATTGTAATAGCCGTGGCACTTCTAGTAGTAGAGTGTGGCGAAACGAGTGACTGAGAGATGGGGAATAGAAGAGCTCAGAAATTATATGGGAATTGAGGCTTATGTGCCACATAACAAGAGTCAATCTGTTGTGTCTGCTTGAACAAGCCTAAGTCTGTGATATTGACGGGTGTTACGTCCGACGCGAGTCTGAGTCCTTTTTTTTGAATCCTTCTCAGAGTTTGTCTAGAAGAGAGTGGAGGTGAAAAGCTGGCCCTAGGTACTATCATGTTTGACGAGAGTAGAGAGCTCCTCTGGTTCTGCACCAAACGCAAGATAACAGAGATATCATGACGCAAACACAGTTCTGCCCTATCTTTTGTTTGAGAACCGAGAGACGTTGAGTGCACTATAGTGCGTAGCTGAAGTTTATTTTGAACCGGATAGAGAATATGAGGCGGGAAAGAATTTTTTTTATGGGCCTCTGTTCCTCTATCTATCCTCTTGTGACTCACAGGGAAACGACAACAGCTCACCCACGACGGATTTTTGGGTGTCTTTTCTAGTTCGTTGTAGGTTGTTTATTTTTTTCGAGGCATAACTCATTTGTCATCGTTGTCTGGTCATAGAAGTTGTTGACTGTTTTTACCTTCATAGTAGACAATGACGAATTGCAAATTTTTATAATTGGTGTTGGTGATTCTGATTTTAACTGATAAAGATAAATATTATCGTTGTAAGAAAAAGTAAACAGGAGACTTGTGATCGACGCAATTATATTTGTTCTCTCCAGTACATCAATCTCATTTAAGTTCTTATCCAACATTTTTAGTAAAGTCATTTTTTTTTTTAGTTTCAACGAGGAACAAACACAGAAGAAAATATGGCGTTCTCTAAGCTGAGACATTTTTCTAGACCTGCCTTTGCGCAGCGGACCCTTGCTGGCTCTGGTCCGGCCAAGCAGCAACGAAGATTTCTCAACCTTCACGAGTACCAGTCCATGGAAGTCTTCGATAAATTCGGTGTCGCAGTGCCACGATTCGCGGTAGTCAAGAAAAAGGATGATATGGGAGGTATTAGGTCTTGTACTCCTTTTTACGTCGTCGATGTCATCAATGAAATTGGATTATTGATGTTGCCATCTATCCTGTGAATAACAAGAACAACATGTTGTGCTCGTATCGACGTTGATTCAACTCTTGCTTTCAATTTATAACTACTAGCTCTCTAGGTCTAGCCGAAAATGAATTGGAAGATGAATTGCACTTCGTAGATACACCACCAATCACCACCTACTCCTTCAGCCGTGTACGATTCGCTCGGAACGGATGTTGTGGTAAAGACACAAGTGCTTGCGGGTGGGCGTTATGAAAGGAAAAAGTGCACTCACACTCAAAAAAGAAGCGACTTTCTTACTTCAATCCTAGCCAACTTCCTGGCTGTGAGTGCGCTTTCTCCTTCCATAGTCGTGGATTGGGTCACATTAAAGAAAACAACTTTCAAGGTGGCGTGCACGTGGCAAAAGATCGTGCACACGCGCTGGAACTCTGCGAAAACATGTTCGGAAAGACTCTAGTACTCCTTCGCTACTTAGAACTTGAATTATTTGTTTTTTATTGTAGAGGAAGAAAGTTTGCCTCTTCTACTAGACAATTCCAGTTTGTATTTCTTGATCTTTCTAGGTGAATAAGATGAGTTAATTTCATTGCGTTCTTTGTTATAAGGATTCCCGTGCTACTAGTTGTAGTTTCTAGCTACTAGCAGACAAGTCCTGCATCTTCAAATTTGAAGAAATGACAATGACCCTACCACGACTCACGACCAGGTTACAAAGCAAACTGGGGAACTCGGAAAACCAGTGAACTCGCTTCTTTGCGTTGAGAAATTTCAGATCAAGAGTGAGCGATATTTCGCGATCCTCATGGACAGAAGTGCAGGTGGCCCGCTCGTTATTGGAAGCAAAACAGGAGGAACCAGCATTGAAGACATCGCGGCTGCGTATTTTTAAGCTTTTTTCATTTCCATCGCTGACTGTCATGGCCGGAAGGTTTTGCTGTTGCTGAAGCATGATGCAGACAAGAAACCGTCAGAAAATTGTTGAAGGTCTTTTGGTTTTTCTTCCTTCTCTAGCTGAAAATACATAGGTAAGCTTCTCGTTCTCCGTAGACTAGGCATACGATCTCACACAAAGAAATACAATCTTCTGTAATCAACCACGAATACAGGGACCCAACGGCGATCATTAAGATGCCAATCGATATCATGCAAGGAATGAGCGCTTCTCAGGCCAAGGAAATGGCAGAGAAGATGGGCTTCACCGGAGCACAGGCTGACGATGCAGCCAAGAGCATCTTGGGCCTTTACAAGGTAACCACTATGACTATTTTTGCAGCTCTCCCTTTACGTCTCTAACTATGAAGAATCCTATCTTGACGAACAGAGTAGAGAAAGACCCGGAGTACACCTACAACTAGTTCGAATTTTCAAAAACAACTACAGAAGTTGAAACATGATAGAGAGACGCCATTTATTCACGAAAAATCTCAGGTCTTTGTCGAGTGTGATTGCACCATGGTTGAAACATGATAGAGAGACGGCATTTATTCACGAAAAATCTCAGGTCTTTGTCGAGTGTGATTGCACCATGGTTGAAATCAACCCTTTCGCGGAGTTGTCCGATGGTCGCGTCATTGTCTGCGACGCCAAGGTTGGATTTGACGACAACGCAGAATTCCGTCATAAGGAACTCCATGCCAAGCGTGACGTGACCCAGGAGGACTCTCGGGAAGTTGCTGCTAAAGAGTTCGATCTTAACTACATCGGCTTAGACGGCTCTGTGGCATGCATGGTCAACGGTGCCGGTCTCGCCATGGCAACAATGGACTTGCTCAAGCTCTTTGGCGGTGAGCCCGCCAACTTCTTGGACGTCGGTGGTGCAGCGAATGAGGAGAGCATAACCGCAGCATTTAAGATCCTGCAGGTATTTACTCTAAGTATCTTTTTGCATAATCTCCTGTTTCTGTTTTGCACCTTTCTCCGTACTTCTTATTCCACAAGTAGAATTTGTACCTACATGCTGCATATTCATATACATACTACATCTATTGTCGTATGCCTTTTTTGGATTTTCTTGTAGTACCTACTTCTGCTACAACGAATAGCATCCACATCATCGATCTCATCAATCAGAATCAATCTGTATATCCACCACCCTTCACTTTTAGGCTGACCCGAACGTGAAGAGCATTTTTATCAATATCTTTGGTGGTATCATGCGCTGTGACGTGATTGCCAACGGTGTCGTCGCGGCTATCAACAATGTGGGTCTTACGAAGCCTCTGATCGTTCGCCTGGTTGGTACGAACGTCGAGCAGGGCAAGAAAATCATCGCCGATTCGGGCCTCGATGTCCAGGCATTCGATGACTTCACCGAGGCAGCCCAGAAAGCCGTGGCAATGGCCAAGTAAGGCAGTCAAGGTCCACTATTCAGTACAACACATGCAGTATAGCTACAGATAGTTCTTCCGTCAACGAAACATTTGATTTTTTTACTGTTCATAGCGTGCGACACTTGGGAATAAATCGAATACTTAAAGGTAAGTATTACTGTGTGAAATTGAAAACATGCTTGTTTTACTCTTAGTTTTTAGTCTAGTGCGATTGAAGCATCATTTCGGCGAGAAGAAGATTAAAAAGGGACGCCAGGATGACAGACAAGGACATTCAGTCATCGCATAGTTGCCGACTCTTATGAGGCCGCCCGCCTGCGAAAATTATGGATAGATATTGGTTACAACAACAGGTCAACAACTTTGAGTTGTATGATATTGCACTAAGATGTAGTTCATTTTTTTTTTCGTCAGACATGAAGTCGATGCCGTCAAAATGTAGAGAACGAGTGCACTTCGTTCCTTCTGGCGCAGCTGAAGAAGACATACTGCTACATCTATAGTCCGAGTCAATTAGAAGTACAACTAGGAACTTTGAACATCTAGCTGATACGATACTAATACTAGCAGAGTCAATGTTTATTGCGATTATGGTCAACAACAACACCAACAGGCTTTTTGTCCTATTTTCGGTTATTGGCAGAAAAAGCTACAGAGTCTGTAAGTATACAACTATAAGAATGAAGGAGGTACTAGCATGCCTGAGACTTGTTGGATATGAACTTACCTGTTATAGGAGAAAAAAACGCAGCATGGACATGGTAGTGGTGCAACATATTTATATTAGTTGATGAAAATATAATATTCGTTGAAAACGCAAGTGCCGTAGAGCCACGTAAATAAGTGAACGGTCAACAACATCCTCAATTGTGTTTGTGAGTAAGTACTTAGTTTGACGCGGCGCGTTCGGCAAGAAAATGTCAGATTTGCACCAGTTATTCCATTGTGTTCAGCTTCAGCAACCGAAAAAAATGAAAAACAACGGAACTTCTACTGCTCAATGCAATATCAACACTGCCTTGATTTCAAATGTAGAACGAACGATGCAGCAAATCATACTTAAGGGCAATGAATCCTTCCATCGGTCAGATCACTTCGCTTAGCATCAAGCTGGAATTCGTATGTGTTAGTAAAAGTTATCTTGGTTCGTCCTGCTCGTACGCGCACTACGGAGTTCAGTTGTCCTCGGTAAACATTCCACGCAGCACCAGTGATCTGTTGACGTACTACTTCACTACTGTGACAGGAAGTGGGAATCACAAGTGGGGATCGGTCGGCACAAACGTGTGGTCTATGCATCTCTTAGTTCCTTCCATAGAAGTAGAAGTTAGATATCCATGCTGGTTTGTTATCGTTCATTACGGATTTTTTTAAGCGTCAGTTACTCTTACGTTGTCAATAGCCAGTCGCTCTCATCAATAGCAAAAAATTAAGAATTCGAGATAAGTTTATAAGTCTATAAAAAGTTTACGAAGCTTCTTGGTTCTTGTTCATCTTCAAAATGTACCCATTGGAATCGCTAAAAAAAGTTGGTATCGAGTTTCCGTGCGATTAGATTTTGCGTATGATTGATGTACATGTACTTGATCACCTTTTCCTTTCCACCTCAAGTCCCACCCTCCCATCGTCTCAACAGTTTCGAGCTCGCGCATATCATCTCCTCCACCCACATCTCCAGCGTTTCTCACAGGGCTTAGTGTTTGGAAACATTTTTGATGAAGGAAGGAAGTAGACCTGACTAGAGGTGCTCCTGTTCTAGGAAACGTTGATCGCTTACCTCCCACGCTTCTGAATGGTATCAACATACTCCTCGTCGTCAACACATCAACATACCCGTTGCTATCTACATAGTCATGTCGTAGTACCTTTGCCCTTTTTTGTTTTTACACATCACAACTCCATAACTGAAGATTGGAATTGATAAACAAGTAGAAGCTTTACCTACAGCATCATCAAAGTCGCACAATCAAACTAACCAACAAGAAGATAGGCATGGGCAAGGTCTTGTAAAAGAGCTCAAGAAGGACAATAGTACTAGTTCTAGTTCAGCTATTGTTGTGAGAATTCAGGTGAAGTTCCAGCATATTCACAACTTTTGTAAACAAGATTTGAGTGCTAGTATTAAAGAACAAGGCGACGAAAGATAGTCAACAACTAGAAAGATAACGATTGATAAGTGGGAGAGAAATTGATAGATAAGTAGATTGAGTAAGACTTTCGGTAAGTGAAGAGAACAGCGAAAGAATAAATAACTATGACAGACCGAGACAAGTCGGGCGGCGGCAAAACGACGCCGATGGCGTCGCCGCGAGTCCCGAAGCCCCTATTAGCGACTCCCGCACAGGACAAACGATCCTCGGTTTTGGATAGTTCTAGTTCTTCCCGTGAGTGCAGCAGCGTCTCGAAAAAGCGGAAGCTCAGCAGTATGAAGAAGGATCTGGCGGAGCACTTTGGTACTAAAACCACAGGCCCGGCTCCTTCTGGAAAGAACATTCTGTCAAATACGAATACTACAACCTTTTCCCAAGCTTCAACCAGAGCAGGGACTATGAGCAGCAGCGGCAATATTCCAAGTAGCAGTCGTGTCGGAGGTCCCTCGTCTTCATCATCATCGAAGGCACCTAGCTATGCGCCGCGGAGTCAACTGGAATTTATCCCGTCTTCTTCCGTGTCGACAGATGGGGCTAGAATCTCGTTCCCTGCCCTCTCACCGCCAACAATCGAGCCAAAGGCAGCTAGCACGTCTCGCAAGCGCAAACTTTCCAGTCCTAGGGTACTAAGAATTTTTAAAACTGTTTTCATTTCATTCTGGTCAGTCGTGGATACACAGGGTGCAACTCAATCAGGGTTTATCTATAGTGTGGAGTAATAATTCTTTTACAACGTATACTTTCAGTTCTTCATCCAGTCCTAGTACTAAGGACGACACCAGGAGCAGGACAACAACTATCATGAAGATCCACTTGGTCTCCACTTCAACATCTCGCACTCGCAGCTCTTCAAAAAACCTCGACCACAGGTTGATGACATCGCTTCTTCGCCATTATCTGCTGATAGCGACCGCAAAAGGTTCGCTGCTTCCTCAATGACCCCTGGTGGGGGTGTCATTGACTTGACAACGCCAGAAACGAATAAGGCGGTTGGGAACAAGTTCGCAAAGGACTACCCAAGTCCTCAGCGTCTAGACCTCGCAGATGTGGACCACGTAACAACACCCAACAAAGACAAGCAAGCGCCCTCTTCATCGAGCAGTCGTGGTGTTGAAAGCGCGCAGCTACAGCAGAGTCCTCTTCAGCTACAAAAAAGTCCTCGAGTGTTTAATACACCAAATGACCGACGTGGAGGAAGTACGACGGAGGCTACAGAAGTACTGCATCTAACGAAAGAGATCTCAGTTTCTCAGCGGAAAAGAAGTGAAGTAGATGAAGAAGAAATCGATGCGCCCAGTACTCCACGCGGCGCAGGAGAGCTCAGTCTCGAGAAGCAAGAGCGACTCTTGCGTGCGCCCATGAAGAAACCACTGAAAACTTCGAGCAAATCCCAAAATCAAGACGACGATTTTGAAATCCTCGAGGAAAGGTTTCTAGGTCCTGCTCGTGGGAGTGCGGTTTCGTCCTCTTCTAGTGCCGCTTCCAACTACTCGTCTTCGAGTGTAGTGGATACAACTGGAATGCAACGACGTAACGGCAACTACAGGCGTAGCGGTGCTGCAGGGGTTCTTGAAGGAAGAGGTCTAAGACGCGGTACTAAGAACGAGACCAAGTCTACTTCTAAGAAGAGGACGCCACCTTTTGTGGCCGCACTTGAGAGCGAGAATCGTTTTGCGCCACGCCGTCTCGTGTTTGAAGACGATATTAGCGACGATCTGCTGGATGACGAGGATGCAGGTGGAGCGACCGGCGACTCGGTGGAGCGCAATCGCGTCGTTGCGTTCTACCAGCAGCGAGGAAGTCGTCGCGCGTCCGCTTTCTCCTCCTCGTCCGCAAGTGGTGCGGGTTCGGACACGAGTCGTGGTGGCGCAAACCGTGGCGTTCAGAGAGCGGTCGTAGACCACATAGACGAAGAGTATCTTCGGGAAGTGGACCACCATCGCGCTGGTGCACAGGTGAATCCAGCCACACTTGCTACTGAAGATGGCGAAGAAGCGAATGACAACAACGGAGGTGGCGTGCCGCCACGAGTAGATGCAGATGGAATGATACGTGGAGGTCGTGGACTAGAGGATCATGCTCCTGCTGTTCCCGCAAATCCTAGTACTGGCCCAGCAGCTGGAACTAGTACATCTTCTTCAACAACGGGTCTGAGAACGAGAAGCCGAGATGATGAGGCAGATTCGGGCGAGCTAGTCCTGGACGACGCATTGAGTAGTGCTGTGACAAGTAACCACGCGAGCGCTGGTGGCGGTTCCGGAGCTTCAATGGACACGATGGTGGCACAAACCTTGACGTCGGTCTTTTCGTCCGGCCGCTTACCGCATCAGGGGGGGACTCTGCAAGGGCGCAGTCCGCACCACGGCGTCCGCGGTGGTTCCACCTCCGTTCTTCACCAAACGCGTACATCAACGGTGAACGGCCTAAAATCCTCCCTGGGAGGAGGTGCGGATGTGGTGCGGCAAGTGAGTGTGGTGCAACGTCCAGAGAATGTGCTCAACGACGATCTTGCGCAACGACTCCAGCTGGCAGCGGCGATCATGATCGACGCACGTCCGCAGGCAGAACTTAACGACCTCATGCTCCGCAGTGCCTTGAATGCTGGCGTTTTCTATGTATCGGACCGTCTATCAAGAGAATCCTCGCAGCAAGAGAAGGTAACTACTTATCTGTGTGGTGTATTTTTTCGTTCCTGGTGCGCCCGCGGCTAAACCAAAAAGCTTACATAGGTAATTCATATGCTTATGCATCTTAGCTGCTGATGCAAGAAACAGAACAAATTCGACAGCTACTTGGTTACAGTTACACCACTACCAAATTATCTACTAGACCACTCTCGTCCTATATGCAACAAGCACACCACTATCAAACAACTCAGACTGCTTTCCTACATGCGTTTGATACGGCCGCAGTGTTCGGACCTAGTATGGGCATCCCACGACTGACTCGCTGGTGGCGAGCGAAGCGACTCGGACTTCTACCTCCGATCGATATCTACTGCATTGTTGGCGAAGCGCCTCTCGTCTGGGAGACCGTGCGAGCAGCCGCATAGACGCAAGGAGAAGGAGAACATGAGATGGAGATATTTTCGATCATACAACAAGTGGGTTTTCTTTAGATGCTGGATCTGGAAAAGAGATTGGCGCTCCGGGAAGAAGGTACTCGCACTAGAAGGTCTACTTCTTAGATTGATAGCTGCATTCTTGTTTTGGCACTGGTGACTCTATGTATAATGTTGTGTAGCTACTCTACGACCCCAGTCATTTGTCTGAATGAAGCGAGCAATGCTGTGCTCCACCTTTTTTTACAACAGGTTCGTACTCCTGTTCTCGAGTCCGGCTGATAAGACCGAAGCTACGAAGTATGCAGTACGGCGGTGCGCGTCCGCCCACTAATTTCTGCAATAGAAATACTTCCAGCTCACACAGAGTATAAGTACTTAAAATAAATGCCTCTTTCAATTTCTATTTCAATCATTCGGGTTGTCTACCTCTGACTTCTGAGCTAAATGAAAAAGGCTATTATGAAAAACCTTCTACGACAACTAAGACTCTAACACTAAGACCATGTATCCACTACCACTAACAAGATGAAGATTAATGCTGCTGGTCATATGAACCACAACTACTACAAATTTTTGGACTACTTTCGTGGCTGAGACCACAGGGAACATACAACAATGTATAATTTCAGTTTCGGGTCAATCTTCCACCATGTAATTCAATTTTTTGGTACTATGAGATTAATGTCGTCCTTGGAAATTCCTAGGCGAAAACAGAATGTCATACTTTTACTTGTTACAACATGGACAATGAATCAGTTGCTAGATTATATTTATATGACAATCATCAACATCATTGATTCGAGGTAAACATTGCTTAAATAACGACACAATCAATCAATAAATGAACATCAATAAAGTATCGGGACATGATCAATTTTCACATATTTTTACACTAGCACAACGAGTAGAATTTTAAGATGGTGAGTCATGATCGACGATCATGTGGCTCTACACCTAGGTGAAACAAAATTTGACTCTTTAAAAAGAGGAGCATCGGCATCTTGCGGGTCGGCCTAGGCGTAGGAGATGACAACGTGCTCAAAAAAATAGTGACTGAAGTAGATCAAAGAGGTTATTGTCATAAAGACGTCAAGAACAGGGGAATAATTATTACATGAAAAACAACAACAACATGTTGAACATTGAAATTGATTTTTTCGGGAAAGTAACTTGAACGAACTTGTACACCTGATGCGCATGGAGAGGTCCTCTTCCGACAGGTGTGGTTGTAGGAATCAATTATGTGCTTGAGCTTGGAGGTATTGGAGGTTTGTCATGCCTATTGGAGCTTATATTCTCTTCTTCAAGTGGGTTTAAAGACTTGTATTGCTGTGATTGAAAATAGCATCCTTTCATCAATCATGTTCAACCTACTTACGTCAGGGGTGGAGGCTTTTCAGCCCCACCTTTAGAAAGTGGTAGTGGTACAACGGGAGGAAATGGCGTTGTATGGTCAACAATTTTGTTCATAATTGCTCGGACGAGTCAAGTGAGATGCTTCAAGCTTCATTCATTCATTTTGTTGAATGATGGATGTTGCTATGTGACAAAAACGCGAGAGGAGCAGTAACAGTTTCAAAAGAAGTTGTCATGAGCTCCACGGCGCGCAAAAGGATAGAGGTGGAGAAGGCATCCGTATAAGTTACAAACGTGATGAGAGACGAAATTTTTTGGTATAGATACGTACTGGCACTCGTAGTAAAGGAAAGGAGCGCCGCTGACTTGTTGACTCGTCGTTCTTCAACAGAAGAAGTGTTTCTTATTCTTAAAAGTATTCACCTTCTACTATTCCTAGAATGAACTTGAACTTTAGACCTCGCTCTTCTGAAAGTGAGAAGTTGTTTCTACTGGAGGTATTTGTTAATACATAGAAGGAGGTTTGGCGCCGGCACAGAATAAGGATGTTTCAACCGGGGAAACGGACGTTCGGGTTGGAGTTTTCTCCACAGCCCCTCGGGTCCGGGCTCCAGCTCGGTCGAGGGACACGACACACGACGCATGGTGGCACAGGACCGCTTTTTGGTGGTGCACAAGCTCCGCAGATAGGACAGGCACAGAACAATACAGGTGGAGCTCCTTCTGATATGGCCGAAGGGTTTTAAGGTTCCTCTTTCTTTATCATGTTTGTTGTACTAGTACTACTAGTGGCCGTGTTATGGTTTTTTTTAGATCCTTCAGGATCAGGAGTGCGTGTCAACAACTACTAGAAGGTCGTGAACAAGGATTTCTTATGACGAAATCCTACATCTGTTGAAACAGCGTTAATACTGCACCAAGCGGGGGACCAATGCAGCAGGTGCACACACCAGTTTCCGGCGGACACTCAAAGCAGGGTCATTCGTCTTCAAGTCACAAAATGAAGAACGCGACACGGGGAGGCGGCCTCAATTCCAATTTACTTATGGAAACAGTTCTTGAGATTTTGATGCGTTGATTACTTGAGCACTAGGTGGGACAGTTGTCATTTTTTCTAGTTAGGTCGGCTCCACCACAATTATAAGAACAATAAGGGTCTCACTGTTAAATGAGCAGGAGTCGCCTACTTTCCCTTTGTATTAGATTTCTAAGGCACTAGGCGGTGGAAGCTTGCAGTCAGGTGGTGCGACGTCATCAACATTCGGCCAAAGTCCTGACGTGCGAGCCCAGAGGCAACAACAGGTCCTCCCGAGTCCGACGTACGCACTGCAGCATAAGGCTGTATTATTCATTGTATGGTGAAGATTTGTTGAATATTTTTTGCCATTTATTTGGTTTGATAGTTTCGACGTTGTAACTCAGCCTCCATGTGTATTTGTTGTCGTCAACATTGTGTCCAGCTGTAACATGATGGGGTCACGATATGATCAAAGTGAGGTGCACATCACACGCATACGTAATCAATGAATTCGATGATAACTACAGGACCTTGCTCGGCAACTTTCGCAATCAGAAGCTGCCAATGCTGAACTGAGTAGAGAGCTGGAGGCAGTCCGAGAGGAGCAGAAGCAGGCGAATGAAAAGAACGCAGAAATAACAAATATCCTTGAGTTATGAGGAAGAGAGTAGATGGCTGGTTGAGCTAGAGTAGACATTCTGTAACAGAATGTGAACATCACTAGTAGGATTGCACAATACGAAAAATACCGTAGATATAATGCATACCACGGCGCTTATGCACGACTCACACACTCAAGATAATTATAGCCAATCATGATCAAGAACCCGCATGTACTTCTTGAAAATACCTGTACCCGTCTTCGACTTCTCTTTCTTCAGTCTAATGCTTGGCCTGGAGCAGCAGTTTAGCCAGGTGCTCGGCGACAAAGAGAAAGCAGAGGATGAAGCGAAGCGCATGGCAGTCGAAGTCGAGAAGTATCGGGAAGAAAAGAAAGGTATTGATTCCCGACAGTTTCGTATTTGCTGTTTTACAGCAAAAGTTGTTGTAGGCGACGCACATGAGTGACAGAAACACAGGACGAGTCAGTTAGAGATTCTTTGTTACTTGTTAAAAATCCCTAATATTTAAACGACCATTTATCCAGAGCGGTGTCGGCAAGTGCAGGAGCAGCAGCGCGAGACCAGGAGACATATGTGCAACGTGGAAGAGAACTTAAGTAAGCATCAAGCGCAACTACTTCTGCTGGAGCAGAGAAATGCTGAGTTGACGGATGATCTCCACGAGGCTCGCGAGCAACTAGCCAATACGCAGGACGAAGATCACGTCTCACGTTTAGCCTCCGACCTAGAAACGGCGCTTAACAAAATCGGTACCCGAAGAATAGTCGTAATCCTCCTAGTACGAAGATGAAGAGCACAAGTAGATCGATAAGATTTCTGAGTATAAGGTGGAAGCTGTTAACATTAGTAATATGCAAATCAATCCATATAGATACAAGAAAGTCGAAGTCGACACACTGTAGCATCAAAAAGTCGAGATCATGAACGACAATCTTCACCACGAGGACCGTGTTCTCAGTGATCTGTAGTAACTACATTGCACCAAAACCAATCAGACTTCCTGCAGAAGAAGCTGGATACGCAGGACGCTCAATTTGCTTCTCCGCGTGGTGGGGCGTCGAATAAAAGCGAGATGAACGAGATAACAGCGTTAGAATACTGGAGGTTACGGGAGAAAGTCCAAAAGGAGGAGGCCCAATCGCAAGCGAGAGCAGAGCAGAAGGAGCAAGCTGCAAGGCAAATGCGCACTGAGGCGGAAAAAGCGCTCAAACAAGCCAATGCGGAGTTATGACATTTCCTTTCTTCTTAGAAATGCTCTACTGCTGTTCTAGTTGTAAGAGAGGGAGAGCAAATCTACCACGTACATCTTCAAACCTTAACCTCTATTTGAAAGTACACCACGACTAGAATTAGAAAATACACAAGCTTCAGTTCATCTTCTTGTAGGTATTTTTTAGTGTTGTTAGGAACTACCGACTGGTCTAAAGGTGTCCAAAGAAGCCGGCCGAAGAGTGCGAGAGGCGGAACGTAGCGCAGAAGAGGCGGTATTTTGGGACTAGCTATTTTGCGTGTGAGGAGTTACTGACCTGATGATCAATTTCATATGGCCAGAATTACTTTATTTTTTCTCATCTGCTACAGAATCGGCTTCTGCAGACACGGAATCATCGAATTGAGGAGCTCACCGACAAATTGAACGAAGTGGAAGCTGAGGGCAGTCAAAAGGAGGTGAAGATCGAAGAGCTCGAGGATTTGCTTGACAGGCGCGAAGCAGAGCATGGCCGAGAACTCAAACGCATGACTGAAAGTGCAACTAGCCAGCTGAAGCAAATCGATGCGTATCTACTAAAATCGTTTTGCTTCTGACCTTCAAGAACGGATGAGATGAGGTTATCGTTCCTGCTAAAAAATATGTACTGCAGCAATGGCAAAAATTTCAATCCGCGTTTGTAGTATGCATGCAATTGATGGTAGTTGACAGTTAGCTCCCTGCTGTCTCCCTCCATAGATAATGTGAATGATGTTGCTTGTCTTCACCTTGTCCGTCAGCTTAGAGATGGAGTTAGACTCCGTGCAGCAGGAATGGCAAGAAAGGCACCAGAAGGAATGTGATATGCTAGAGGAGGAGAAGCAAGGCATTGCGAAAGATCTAGCAATTAAGGCGTGAATATTTTTGAAGACTGAGTTTTTCCAGGAGGATCTTGTTTCTTTGTTTGTTTCTTTGTTTCTTTGTTTGTATTGATGCGCTCCGGGCAACGCGTACGATCCCGCCGGATTTCTTTGAGCTTCGTGCTTTTTGTGCTACGGTCCCAGGAGCATCTTCTTCGAGATGTTTTCTCTTCTTGTTTATTAACCTGTAAGATGAACAGTTTTGATGATGATGATGATGATGATGATATTTTATGTTGATACTAGGTTCTCTACCAGGATGGTATTTTTCACTAGGCCTCGCTCTAACGCAAATTTGCAGCATGAAAAGGCGTCACTTCTGGGCAAGTTGCAGGACGAAAAATCCCGTGTCTCTGAGGAACGAGACCGCGCACGCGCAGAGGCTGAACGGCTCCAGACCGACTGTGAAAACCGTATCTCACGAGCAGAAGCGGATAGGGAGAATCGCCTGAAAAAACAAGAATTATGCACAGTGGTCTTAGTTATGCCTATCTGTCACTGGTTGAAGCTAGAGTTACACTTCGACCCGTTATTTTATCCAGAGTACTTGAGGCAACTAGAAGGCCACCAAGGTAAAGAGATTGAGATGATCGGAGTAAGAAACTGCGTACAACTTCTAAAACCAGCTGAATTTGAAAAGGAGAGGGAGCAATTGAATGCTGATTGGAACCGTGAACGGCAACAACTAGAAGGCGAATGGAGTAGAGAGCGGGCAGACAACGATCGCCAAACCGCGGAGCTCAACAAAAAACTCGCAGAGCAGAAGCGCGATATAGATCTTGAAAGGAAAGAGCGGGAGGCCGATCGAAGACAGCATTTATGACTGCTTAGTTTCTATAATACTCGTCATAGTTGTATGTCCCCTAATCAGTGTCTTTTCATCTTCTTCATCTAGTCCTTGTCCGTCTTCCATGTGTCCTTGTCCCTCTTCCCCTGTTCATGCTTCGAGAAGGATTTCCGTGCCATCGAAGAGCGTATGACAGGTGCACACCAAAAGCATGTAGACCAGATCATGCGAGAGCGAAAAGAGGAGGTTGACAAACTTGTAAAAGAACGGAAGCAGGACAAAGAATCTTGGTCGCGAGAAAAGCGTGATTTGGAAAGTGATGCGGTACTAGATGTCCCACTAACTCTCTAGTACGTTTGGTGTCTAATCAGGACATCTTCCCAAAAATCCTTTCTAGTTGTACTACTGCGACATGAAAACTACTACATTGAAATTGATTTATATTCTTGTGTGCGTACTACTAGGTACTACTAGATCATGGTCAAGATACATCATACATGAATGATGTACAACACGACGTACAACACGACGAGGACAAACCATTATTTAAAATAGACTTACTTCTTTTTCGAAAATTCCCGCACCCGTAGGCCGCTCGCGAGAAGGAGTTAGCCGTTCTTCGGAGGGACACGGAGAGTCTCCAGAAAGACCTTGCGGAAGGGAGTAGAGAACGAAGTACCCTATCAAGGGATCTGCAAGCTCGGGAATTGGAGCTCGAATCTACCCAACAACGTCTCAAGGACGAGCAAAAGGCGAGAAACGACGCTGAGAGAGACCGAGAGGATGCGGGGAAAGAAGTATTTCAATTTGTATTGGTATTCCTCAATCCTATCGTTGCCCTGCTGGTGCTGCCACCAGGCGTAAGCTGATATTCGTGAAAATTTTGTTTGCGTGTTGGAATTTAAAAACAAGCATCAAGAAGAGGTAGAGGATAAGTCTGATAACAAACGGTATTATAACAAATAGGACTTCTTCTAGTCTCGGAACAACTTTTTCAGGTCAGCGAATTTGCGGAGCAGTTGCAAGAAGCTAGTGAACGAATAGTTGAGCTAGAAAAACAGCAGCGAGAGCTGGAGTACTCGCAAGAAAAAGTTATGGAGCGAATAAAATGGATGAATAGAGTCTGTTGAGAAGACGAAATATCTTCCTTTATCTGAATTTGATCGCTAGTAGAGTTGGTCCTCTATTCTTACTTCACATGCATACCATCCTCATCTCATGGCCAGTCGTGTCCTACCTCCTCTTAACAAATTCAATGTTGTCATTTCCTCCCTTCTAATAAGTAGAGGAAGAAGATCGAGCAGGAGCGGGACGCGGCACTGAAAAAAGTAGAGGATGAATGCGGTGCAAAGAGGGAAGAGGAGAGACAACGCGCAGAGGCAGACCTTCAACAAGCCAAAAAGAGTTTATCAGACGCAGAGGCAGCTTGGGCAAGGGAAAAAACAGAACTCATGGTAGTACTGTTGTTCGGCTAATTTCTTACTAATATTTTCAACATCAGAGAAATCCGAAGAACACAGAAGAGATTCGGGGAAGTCGTAGGTCCAGTCCGAACCGACTAACACCATCAGAAGTTACTAACATTTTATTACGTGGTTACAGGTGTTGGTCTACGTCTACTTGGTACTATTCGTATTGATTCAAAGTCAAATAGTTAAGTAGTAGAAAAATCGTTTCTATTAACAACAACTTGGTCGCAACGAGAACGAATTTGTACTTCCTTCTTGGCAACAAAAACCACAGCAAGAAATCGAAGTATTGGAGTTGAACCAGGACGGTTGCTTGAAGGCAGAGTACGAACCAGACACCAGCGTCGCATTTGCTCCACAGGACGCGCTAAAGTGGCAGAGCGAGCGTGAACTGGAGTTGTGCCGAGAAAACGCGAAATTGATGGGAGAAGTGCGTATGTTCGAGCGCAAATTCAAGTGGTCGTATTCGGTGAAGGGCTGATGTTCACTAGTAAGCTGAACACAGATTCACGTTGTCGTGAAGATGCAACAACTAGCCATTGTGATGCAGTATCCTGAGACGAAACGGAAGGGAGCGGGATGCTGCTCTTCATTCCTTCCTACAACTAGAAGCAAAAAGAGTCAACATTTTTTATTTCATCACTGTCATGTACTTAATCTTCAGAAAGAGAAAGAGTAATTCTACTCATTGTAGTTTGTGGACGATCTCTGTAACGAGGACAAACGCGTGTCATGAAGACAGGGGTTACATGCCTTCAGCAAATAGAATTTTACAGTTAGTGATGTTCCAGCAAGAACCCGCACCAGGCATAAAGCAGAAAGGCATTTTTACACAGAAACGCACACTGTAAACTATGTAATCATGATTAGCCAGCATGAATGATACAACAAATAGAAAGAATAAGATGGTAAAC
Source organism: Amoebophrya sp. A25 (assembly GCA_905178165.1). Lineage (NCBI taxonomy): Eukaryota > Dinophyceae > Syndiniales > Amoebophryaceae > Amoebophrya > Amoebophrya sp. A25. The sequence continues at coordinate 988,330 of CAJINU010000031.1, read as the reverse complement.
TAACTACGCACCATGAGGCGATCATTATTCATCGTAATCTTTCGTTTTCTAGTAATTTCAGTCCGTTGGAGATCCATCCGCTCTACATTGACTCACATTTATTCATTTTTTTGGCAATATCAGGATCGTATAGAAAATTTGGGACATTCCTATCTGGCAATCCGATAATTTATCTAGTCTAGCAATCTGAAGATACTGGAGCACCAGAGTACGCAACATTTTTAAATTTCAATGAAGCAAAATTAGACGCTTGGGGTTCCGGTTCGTTGGTGTAATGTTTTGTTCCTTATGTATGTTTGTTTAATATTTCATTGGTGATCTAGATCGTATCTCGTTTCTATCTTCGCCCTATACTTCCCATGGCATTGTGGATCACTGTCATTAGAGCAGTGACTTTTCAGATAGTCAGTCTCTTGATTAATATATATAGATACAACGAGGGCATTATCTCGCAGTTTTTTCTCAAGAAAATGGAAGGAAAAAAATTGACCTCATCGTCATGACTTTCAGTCGAAAGTGTCTATTTATGTCATGGGATTATTCAAAATTGTTCTTATAAATTGATCTAGTTGTCACTGTTGTAGAGACGCAGACCCTGCGCCACAGGGTCTCGTCTCAACGCGATGTGGTCCTCAATGCTTCATGTTTGTAGTTGTCAGTTCTCTTCCACCGTTCGGATCAACAACTACAGCACAGATATCTCATTCACGAGCATCTTATTCACGAGCAGTTTGTTGTAATACTATCTTCGAGTAGATGATGGAGCAGGATCGCCGCGCACCAAAATGGAATTTCGATTATCATCCTTTTGTAACAAGCCCCCTATGGGTGCCGCAACTTTTTCGGGCAGATGTCCGTCTGAAATCTGACAACATCTATCGGGATTTTACCAAACATTATAAGCGCAACTTAAGGCTCCACATACTTACGCTGTTTGATCCACATCGATGAGACGAAGGAAAACAAGCGCTCTAAGTTTGCATACCATGACGGGGAAGCCGACAAGGACGGAAGCCAGGTGGCCATGGGCGATAGGTTACAATTATAGGCCCTCCACCATGTTAATCTTCAGTGTTATCCTAGCCTGAAGTCGGGTCTTTGTTCTTCGAGAGGGCAAGAACGTGGACTTGTAATTATACCTGTCTCGCACCACGACGTGCATCTTTGACAATAACCCCCATATAATTATAATCTATAACAGCATAAAAATTGAAAATATGGAGAACGACGCGGATTAAAAAGAGCAAGTTTGGAATTGGAAACAGTCCCCACCCGAAATACTGAGTACCAAAAGCAAAAGATGGAAAAAAAAATGGACCGCCCTCAGAGTCCTTACAAGAAGTGGTTACTTAGAGATAGTGGAAAGTCTATGGAAGATAATATCGAGAGATAAACCTGGAGATCGACGACGCATTCTACGTATATATTTGTAAAGCCCACCCCCGAGGCGTTGTAAACTCACTCCGTGACTCTATATCCGTCCCCAAGTAGCAGTACAATTTTGATTTTAATAGTCTTATCATGGCCGGGTCCATCGCTTTGGTGTGAGCTGGAGGTCTCTGCTACACTGGCAGCATACTGATGACTTCATCAAAAGAGATTTTTTCTGGCTTCTTGTACTGTAAATTTACGACAACAAGTGAGATATAATCAAATGGAAATCTAAAAACGCGCTCCACGAAACAACAAACATGGAGCAACTGATGAACGACTGAGGACCACGCGTTCGAGGCAGACTACCCCCGCATGGTCAAGAAGTAGGCCTGAAGATATCCTCGTGGAACGCACAAGGAACGAGCCGTCGAGATGGCTCCGACGAGAGGCGATGGTGGGGCGGTGCCCAGCACAAAGCAGCTTTCCAACGTCAATTGGTTTCAGTTATGGTCGTTGTTCTGTAACTATGCGTGCTGGAGAGAAAGATACCACCAAGGATTACCTTGTTCTAAATCAGGCGGCCAACAACTATATTTCGGCTCGCCAGAGTGCTATGAGGCGGTTTCAGCTTCTGCGAGACCGAATACCACCTGGAGCAAAGTGGCTGAATGACCGCACAATCGAGGTATTTTTATTTTCACTTCTAGTTCCACGACCTAAGTACAACATTTCCTCAACATTATCGTCCTCGAAAAATGCCCTGCTCCTGGATGATACGTAATGCCATCATGATAACACGCTTCTAGTTGGAAGACGCAGAGGCGAACACTGCCGATATGGAGGATGGAGCAGAGCGACATGTCATCATGGAGTTTCCTCCCTTGGACAACCGATCTTTTTATTGTATAAATGCCTTTGATCCCGATAGTCAAGTTCCAGAAGCGGGAAGACCCGCGTATCGCACCGGTGGTTCTTCGAGCTCGTCGTCAAAGAGGAGAGGAGTTATGTGAGAGAGGAAAGTTTAAGTTGTACTGATTGTAATTTAATAGTGTCAACAGCTCATCCTCGCTTTTTTACGTTGTACCAATAAGAGTTTGAGTTAGCACATACTTACATTCATCATTGGACATAGTCGCCGTCTTTGACGGGTACTAGTTGTGTGCCATCCTCCTCCTACGGTGGTAATCAATTGTGATGGTCAAATCAGAACTAAGTAGTCGTAGATTTTTGATCACATCCTCCCAACGGGGGATAGATCACCTGCCAAGGCTGAGTGTTCCCTATTCAATATGGCGCCGACCACAGGAGGAGACGCGGCTTCGTTTTCGAAGGGCGGTCAGTTCTCAGAGTGGCGAAGGGTATCCGAAATTCACGTGAAAGCACGCCTTTTTCCCATTGACGACAAGGGCCACTACGGTCGCGTATTTCAGGGAGGCTTGCAGAATGCCTATCTGATTTTAAGGCTGCTCAGAGAAGGGATTCTGACTCCATTGATTGATTTCTTCTCTTTCATGATCAAACGGGATTGCACCTTCCTATTTAGATAGGAATAACACCCGAAAGCCACCTCTCAGGTCAGGTTCTACTTAGCAGCTACTTGTTATACTAGCTCAACCTCTAATACGTGGCGCTCTTCAGGCTCTCTCTCTTAGACCAAAGCTATTGCAAGATCTCTTCGCATATACAGACGTGGACAAAGCCGTTTATTCCCTACTATTGTACAAGAACGGGCAATACTGCTGCGTTGAAGTCGACGACTTGATCCCCTGTGACGCTCAAGGTCTTTTACTTTGATGGTAGTTTTCTAGGTCCGTCTTCTCCTTCCTTTGTCACATCAACGAAATAATGAACTTGTGGTCGGGCAAGAAGATGCCTTTGATGTAGTCGCTGTATCAATAGAAGTGAAAATGGTCGTCTAGTTCACCCCCCCGCCCCCACAATGATCCCTTTCAGGTCTCCCAGTAACTTGTGTATCGGAGGAGTATCCGTATATTTTGTGGCCGACAATAGCCGAAAAAGCATACGCGAAACTTCATACTAGTGCAAGGGGACTAGACTCGGTTGGCTGGGAAATCATTGGCGAAGGCGGCTCTGTCGAGGAAGCACTAGTGGATCTCACTGGTAGTGAAGTCCAAGCAGCTTGAAATCTGTGTCTACAATGCTTAATATCTCGGTCTACCATGATTGGACCAAGCTTAATAATACCTGTGTCTACAATGACATTGACAGCATCTGCATCGATATCAACCATCTTACTTTTTGAACTTCAAATCAGTGGACCTGCACAATTGATATGAACCTCCAATCAGTATAGATGCGAACAATAGAAGTAGAAAAGCTCCATGATTTTATTGATCTATCGAAGAGGATCTCCTGCAAGATTTCTCTACAACATGATCAGGTGGAGTTGGAGGACGTTGGTATTGCTGCGACGTTTCTCCGGATAGACTATTTGTGTATTTGCATGCGTTACAGAGAGAGTGCATATTCACTTGTAGCATCAACCACCAAGCGTGTTCAACGCGTGGTGTCCGACTGACGCCTCATTTTTCCTACACTATCAACCGCGCGTGTGAATTCGAGGTTATGGCTCCTGGAGAACATCCCGATAGTTAGTGGGTAGTGATGCATAGATACTTTTGTCTTTGAGGACAGCTTTGTCGTCCTTGAGAACTATGCTGTACTCCCGCTGGAGAGAATCGCTTTTTACTGCGTACTCACTACTTAACGCAGTATATCATCTAAAAAAGGGCAATGCTTTGTGCAGTTGCACTGTGGCGCCGCGTGGCTGGCGGACGGCGGATTAAGCGACCACACGCCTTATGGTCTCACGCATGATCCTAGATTCCCAGAACTAGAATCGGACGGCTTTTTTTGGATATCGATTTTCGATTTCGCAAGGTATTGATTGCTGGTAGATGGCTTGTTGGGGTGCATAGATTTAGATAGGTAGATCTAGATAGACAGTGACAGATACAGGTAGATCAGAAAGGAGTTATTTGGTATGTGCATGTTTGTCACTGGTAAATTAAGTATATCTTTTGTTTCTTAATAATTTTCATCTTCTACATTCAGCTACTTCGAAACCGTTCACGAATGCCGGCTAGTCAACAGTGGGGATCGCGGAGGAATCGTGAATATGCCTCCACCGCGCTTGGCGTTTCAAGTGACCCCCTGTTACGTGCGGGAGCCAATGTACGAAAATGTTCATGCCTGTGCAGATCTAATATTAGGGCTTGATGCAATTCATTTCCAACTACCGTCATTTTCTTCTGTTTTCCTTTTGGAATCCGGAAGAAATGAGGTGAAGAAATGAATTGTTTTGGGCTTTAATAATAACCTCCGATACGCGGCCTGAGTTCCTCATCAGCTTCGCCGAACGGAACCGTCACAACGAAATATACTGCTCATTGTCATTATGAAAGATCGTCAAAGTCAATCATGGCTCCTTTTGTATTTAAGGTGAATTTAGTGATTACTGTCTGTCGAGAGATACTTCACAGTAGAGCTTACTATTTCTAAGGATAAGGTTTCTGCTGGAAAACCGTAGTCGTAGAGCATGACTCCAGCACAAGTTTCCTAAGCACACTGAGGTAGGTTTAGGTACAAGAACGGCTTTTTGTTTCATATCGCCAGACAGACGAGCGGCTGAACCAGCTTGGTGCAGGGAGCAGATTTCAGCACATCCCGATGTTGCTAAAAGTCTATGAGCAGGTGGAGGTGGAAGGGGAGAAGTGTTACGCCTTATGAGCAACAAAATAATTGATAATACATTTGAGAACCTGAACCTATGATAATAACCGGGTGAGGAAAAAGGTCGCTGAAGATGAAATGAAAATTGGCTTCTGAACTCAACAAGAACATCAATACTCTTCTACAACTGCATGACCATACTAGATGAATGCTACTCGTACAACTTTCTCTGCTTTTGTTGTTGTCGTTCTTCATCTTTCTTCGTCTACCATTTTCATCCTTCCCTGCCCTTGCTCTTCATACTGCTTCGTTTCCAAATCAGGGTGGATGGATAACGCTAGGGATAGCGTTGTATCCTTCAAGACTCCAGGAAGCGGGATATTTCTGGTCACCGTTGAGCTACCGCCAAAAATTCCAGAAAAGAACAAGTTCTTACGGCAAACAGTTGAGTTTTCTAGGTCTTCCTTCTTGTCCTCAAGGGGTCACCTCCATGCTGAGCACTCTGACGACTCTTGTAAACAACCTTACCAAATCATTTTTATCACGACTATCAATCATACTACTAGGGCTACTCGTTGGCAAAGTACTATTTCTATTTGCTTCAGAAGTATAGAAAAAATGAAACCTCTAATGTTGTTGGCAGCAATAAAAGAAGTCAGCGCAGGAGAAGGCTCGCCGCAAGAAGTTCAGATGGGCGACGAGGTGGTCGTAAACCGGATGATCTTTCGGTACTTACCACGACTAGTGCAATATCACCGAAATCGTGTTGTATTCATTTGGCTTTTCTAGATCTTGCAATCCCGACGACGCACGTTGTTGAATTTTTACACTCCAATTGAGAACAAGTAGATCAGATGCTTCACTGTTCTTTTTTTGCGTGCCTAAAAACCAGGGTTTATTCTACGCGTCCTGTCTACGTTGCCGTGAACCGTGGCGCGCACTCGTCATTTTCCGGCAAGCAGCATACTTTTGTTGAACCTCGCGCAGATTTTCCGAAGGCCATTAGGTGGAGCTTCGTAGGCTCCAGAAATCCACAGCATCATTACGACCAGCTGGTAGTTGTTCATGGAAGATTAGCTATTTGCTCCCGCACAATGTCGAATAACTTCTACAATTATGAGGCAACTTAATAATAAGGAAAAGGAAAAGTGTTACAACTACAAGCCTCATCATATATTAAGCTACTATATATAAGTATCGATATCGTCGCTAGCATGTAACAGTGTCGTTGGTCGATACAACATTCATTCACCTTTCTTAATATCTTCTTACTTTCCTCTAACGGTTATTACGACCCGATATAGCGGAGACCTGGGACGACACTGAGGGATGCTCAGTGCCCTTCGCCAGTCGGGTGGATAAGATCCAGCTTGACCGCGTCGGCATCGGCCTTGGTTCTGCAGCTGATGATGACACAGGCTGTGTCGCAATGTGAAAGGAGGGGTTCGTTGAGCTTGAGAGAAGGCCAGGAGGCGGCGATCGCAAGCATTGCGTAAGTTGAGATTGAAACCGAGACACCGTGTCACGTAGTACTAGTAGTACTATGTATATTACTTCGATGTTATGTTTATAATAGGATTGAAGCAATCATAGTTCGATTTTTTGTTGCTCCAAAATGAATACTTCATTTACTCAGACAATCGTAATTCCTCAAAGAAAACGAACACTGATTCCTTTCCATAACTACTGCTAGAAGTTGTTGTTGCGCGTAGACTGTAGTTGTACCGTCCATGTATGTATACCTACTTCTAGTTTTTTCCGATATGATTTTTCGATCCTGTAGGTAGATAGATTCCCTGCAGACAATCCTCGAAACGTCTTTGAAAGACGGGGAGCGCACATAGCTAGGTTACACGTAAGAAGATAATTATGGGCGAAGCCGTAGCCGGTGGGCATGTTTTGAGATTGAGCGTCGTGATGGGATAGATTCAAGTGAGCACGTGTGTGACAGATAAACTAGTTGTACATCGTCCAAGAAGATTTTGCAGACTATATACCATGAGATAGCTTGCTGGAAAGGACAGCTATCGAGGATGCTTGAGCTTGGTTGGGATTAGAATCAGTGCCTGTGTACGTGTAGGTGTTGTAGTCGTTGTGACACACGGTGTCGAGATTCAAAACGTTGAGCAAGAAAGACTTCAAATGAACAAATCCTCCTCGAAAGGGGAAGAAGCAGAGGTCCCGTCCTTCATGAACTGGCGTGGTCTTTCTGAGGCGTTCGCAGATAATTATGGATCCTGCAGGTGACAAAAGCAAAATGAGTATGATGATCCGACGAAGTGATGTAGTTGGAGAGAAATGAGGGAAGTAGGACTAGAAGGCACTAGCACTACGTAGCAGATATTGATGACTGTGGCCGGCAGATGAAATTGGTCAGGGCGACTCATAAAGACATGCAGCTTGTTGGAGGAGGATGGTCTGCGTAGTGAAGTTAGCATGGCAAGTTGGAAAAGAGCTGCAGTACTCTTACATGTTTGACCGAACGAGACATTGAGTACTGTCTTCATTATCGAACGAGGTGTGCGCCTTCATCATTCAATCAACTTCTCAAATCCCAATCACAAACTGAAACTCAATGTAGGAAGATGCATAGCATCTGAGGAGACCGTCAGGTAAAGAGTTGTAGTGTCTTATTATGGCACTGCTAGCGTTGTCTGCAAAACGTAAATCTAAATTTTAGTATCGCTATCTTATAATCAGTTTTCACACGTTTTCATAATCATAAACTGCATAGCCAACATAAGTATCTAAGAACTACATCGGCATAACATATGTATAAGTACTTGAACTAACCTATCGATTATGATCTGGTGGATCTAGATTTAGTCGAATTTTTGTCCTTGCAATTCTTTCATTGGAATGATTTTTTGTATTTATTTATTCTTGAAGATTTTCACTTGAATGAATATTTATATTAATTTTTCTGTTCTTCTTGCTTGCTAGTGCATCTTCCACCTAGAAGTAAGTTGGTTCTAGGTGCGTTTCAATCTCGTTCAACTATTAATAAAAAATTACTTTGTGCCATGAAAATATATATGCCCCCGCGATCTACTTCTATCTAGCAAAAGTAAAATTAACATGTAGTGGGTCGTCTTCGTCTAGTGCTGGCTTTTCTTTCGTAAGCAGGTGGGTTTCTTCTGGCAGCAGTGGCGAGAGTCTATCAAACGCGAGGAACGAGAGAAAGACAAGAACCGAAAGGACAACGGAGACGGGCAAGCGAGCAAGAGCGACAACTTCTACCAAAAAGACAAGGAGTGCGTACTACCCCAAGTACGTCGTCAGCAGCGATGTCACGGGTGCAGATAGCTTCTGGTCGTTTCCCGATAGGACGGCAGACGCAGGCTAGTGTAGCGAAGATGAGCATCTTCACGCACCTGCGGAGCACGACGTTCGCGTCGTTGCTGAAAAAAAATGCATGGTTTGTCTTTTTCCTACATCTACCGTGGAGTTCGCTGGCACGAAACGAAATTGGACTAGACCTACTTGATAACGGGCAACACGAGGACCTACATCAATTACATCTTCAATCAAAGATCGATCGCGACCGACATCTACTTCTCTTCGGAAAAGAAGATCCCTACCCTATCGGGACGAGGGCATCTAGTAATGCAGGAAGTTCTTTAGTGCCACGACATCAAGAACGGCGTGCTCGTCAAGAAGAAGCGAGGCGTGGAAGGAAACGATTGACGGTTCCGCAAGAAAGTCTAGTTGAAGCGAGTCCTCGTGGAAACACACGACTCAAAGTCGATGGAGGAAGAAGCAGTCCAACCTCACCGAGAACAGGGAAAGAAACAAGAACCATATGGAGGAGAAATCATCAAAGAGGAGTCTCTAGGGCATCATCAGCAAACAAAGAAAGGCCAAGGCAAAGCGATCTTCAGGCTATGCCGCATACTAGAGAACAAAATGATCTCGAGGATGTGTTCGACGAGGACCCATTGTTTCCCCAAGCTGGCACTGAGCTACCCCACTTGTTGCGGTCTGGGCGCTCAGCAACAGTCTACACCCCACCACTGGCAGGTGGCTATACCAAGCATTTACAAGTTCCGAATCAACCTATGGGAACAACTCGTTTACACCCGCCATTGGGTCTCACCGGTCTGGTTTCTTCCCCTCGGACAAGTAGTCAAGTATCGGCACAGCATGAGTTGCAAGATGGTCTAAGTCGGAATGGCGTGGACTTGCACTTGCAGCAACTGTCCTCTCAAGGACTGAGTTTAAGGCTTCACATCATATCATAATAATCCATCTTCAACAGAAGCATCCCTCCCCCTCTTCCCCGTCAGAAGCCTCTTCAGGATGCTTCTGAACCTGGACTTCGGTGAGCTCTTCTAATGAATCCCTTGCGGCCAAACCAGAGCATCGCCAACTTCTATCGGGACTTGCCTCCTCACAGTAAGCAGCAGCTCCAAGCGGGATCCTTTCCCGGTCTTCTGAAGGACATGAGGGCAGTCTCGAATACTCCAGCGCCGCCACCTCCGCATATCAATTCACACGCTCATGCTGCGCGACCAGTACCAGTGGCACCATTTCCAGTGGAAGTGGGAGGTGGCATGAATGCCCTACCAGTTGTAGAGGAGCAGAAGCTTCAGCTTCAGGGACGAGTAGGAGCGGTTTCTACATCCCCACCAGGAGCAGTTCTCGCTACACCAAGGACGCCAGCATTGGTGACAGTCTCAAACGCTCCACAAGTTGTACCTTCACCAATGGTCTCAAATACGCGAGTCGAGCAGGATTACATTAAGGTTTATTTGTGATGTTGAATCCTGTTCCCGATTTCAGCGTGGGTAGGTAGTTACTGTATGGGGCACAGTCTTATTTGGTCACCCAGATTTGAAAGATATGAATTATGGAGTTAAAATCTACTTGTCTCTACGGCTATCAGGAGAGATGGCAACAGAAAAGGGACGCATGCTCATGCAATGTAGTTTGCTACCTATCTGGATCGGGTGATGACTGTGATATTTTTTACAGCGATCTACTTCTACAATCTACATCTTCAAGCGCTTCTAACTCTGGTTCAACAATCCTTTGTCTTGGTGACAGTCTCACGGAGGGTTTCAATTTGCCAGGATGGAACCAATCGCCAGATCTCTGGGTCAACAAATTGGCCTCCAAGCTCCTCCACAACCTCCGCAGCATTCATCTTAAGATCAACATGTTTGTATGATTATATTTATACAAGTTACTATATCCGGTACCCTGGGGCGAACTAGTGGGTGCACATAGCGCGAGAACCGAGCACTTCTCTGAGGCAAGCACAGGCCTCGGCCGCCTCTGATGAGAAGACCTCCAGAGCTGTTGGACGACACGCGGCGCCTAGAATAGACGGATCCTACTTAGCTTGGCCATTACTATAATTCTGTACTTATATACTTTTTACCTATCCTTACTTTTTCTTCCTAGTTAGCTTGGCTTCACCCGTATTTTATAGTATATACAAGTTACTATATCTATATCAGACTTCAAGAATAAGGGGGTAGTTAGTAGTTTCTCTAATAGCAATGCTAGATGCGTATTAGACTTGATCACGAGTTTCCAACTAATATAGCTTTAGTTGAGAGGGAGTGAGGAAATCAATATGAAAGTCGCGTGAAAAAAGGGATTGATATCGAGGATGTCACAGTCTAGGTGTTCGTAGAAGTAAGAGCATGTGACGCGCTGTTAGTAGCTATGTACTGGGTACACCTACACTTTAGTAGCACTAGTGCTATAGCTATTGACCTATTGATTCTAATTCTGCGATCGACATAATCAATGCGGGGAACTCAGGAGCGATCTCGACTATAGTAACTGGACGGAAACCACACAGTCTTGTAGGGCCCGGACGGGTAGTCAAGCTGCGCATGGCAGATGATGCCAGATTATCTCAGTTAAGACCGGCTCTTCATGCTAAGTATTTAGAATTTTAGCTACTCAGATCTATTTTGCCAACTATCATGCAAATGCAAAGAAATGCATCATTGAAAGAAGCAAACGAAAGAACAATGGCTGTCTCGCGTTGGTGAGGGTTCTCCTTCGTGACTTGTTTCCTGTTTTCAACACAATTTTTTTGGAATTTTTATTTTTCTAATCGTCACAGATCGCCTTTCTGCTCAGAGTAGTGACGCCGATCTCGTTGGGCTTCTCCGCGAGAAAGGATGGATTCCACGACTGTCGAGTAGGGAAAAAGTGCTCTTGACTACCATCTTTTTCGGGACAAACGAAGTTGGAATGGGTTCTTTTGCTTAAGGCTGTTGCAGTGTAGAGTAGAAAAAGGCTGTGTGAGTAAGTCCGTATTTCTGCTCTCGATCTCGAATGCTGATAATTCCTGAAGACAGTTCACGAAGGACCAATTATAGAAGAAGTACTCGCATTCGATTAATGCTTGATTTTTTCCACCTCACAGCGGCAGCACGCATGATTCTAATTTAGAGATGAGCGGAAAATTCGGGAAATGGCGACAAACCTTAACGACATCGTTGACAGTGCGGCTGATTTTTCCGACCACGTCTTATGGTTGCCGCGCGCGCATCCTTCGACAGCATCGTTGGCTCTTGTTCTTCGGGCACAAGAGGGCGGCGATGCTCTAGCTTATAAGGATGCGAGAAAGGCAAGAGTAAACCTTCTAAGCGTCATTGTGATCTTACCTTTCGTAGAACGGCACGAAACCCTCGGCGCCTTCTACCCTTCAGGTTGGGCACAATACAAGCAACTCGTTTTGGACCACGTTGCCACAATACAAGAACGGCAGTTGAATGGGAAACGCGTCGTGGATCTGGTAACACAGCTTCTTGAGAGTGCCTACGGTTCTGTTCTTGCTATTTTCTTTGTCGGTACAACTTATAGCTTAACGTAGCTGCAGTGCCACGTATACTTCTAGCCTAATTAACGTACTAGGAGATGCAGCACGAATTGCAAAGTAAATTATAGCGTAGGACGATCGGCAGTTGGAAAAGCAATATGGATGCCGTTTCTGATGTAGATTTTCTCCTTCTTAAACACACCTACTAGGTCGATTTGAACGATCCACGAGTATCCGCATTCGCGGCTGGTGGCAAGTTTTACACCCTGAAATTAAGGCTTGAGCTTTGTTCGAATTAAGTTGATAATAAGAAATTGATCGGCTCACGACCTCGACCACGCATCATGTATTGGATTATTATGCATATTAACCAACGTTAAGGATCATGTTGTAGTTGCAGATGTAGTAGACCATGATTCAGATTGTTCTGTGAGTAGTTCTAACGAAGGATCCAAGCGGTGCCCACGCCCACGATCGACTGCATCCAAGCGGAGAGGGGCACGCGGTTATATCCGATTTAGTGTGGAACGTCTTCGAAATTATGCCAGGGGTGTGTCGTGTTAGAGGAGTCTGGGGTGTGTAGTAGAACTAGAAGACTCATCTCGTCTCGTCTGATACTACATGATGGATGTTGCGAGAGGCGAGCGGATTTGATAGCTGTAAAAAATTTATATATAACATATTCAAGCACTGAGTTCCTACTTCTCCGCTTCAAAGCTTACGTCAGGGGTGCGTAGTAGAAGACTCCTCGTCTCGTCTGGCAAGCTCTCGAACAGGAACTACAATGAAAACAGAAGATTTTCATGGGAAGTAGAAGCTCTAATTTTGAGGGGATGCGAAATCCTAAGCCTCAGAAGGTGTTGAAGCAAGACTGGAGTGACGTCGAAATAACGTCCGGTGATGCGCAGCTGTACAGCATTTGAAACAGAGAAGACTACGTGCGAAGATTAGATGAGTAGACGCAGGAGGACTACTTGCGACGTAGTCGTCGATCAATGCCCTTACTAGATTTTACGATCGCAGATAATATGATTATAGAGGAGTAAGAGTATCACTGGAGACGCCATCTTGATGATCATGGTTCGGAGAGAAGCGAAAAAGAGAAGTGATCAAGGCTTTGCATAAGTATAAGAGAGAGTTGAATTACCTTTCAGAAAATGAGAACGGCACCCGCCGAAAGATATTGACTTGTACTTAGTTATAACAGCGACTGTGTCCGTCTTCGTTAATAAGTAGATGATTGCATGTACGAGCACGATTACAAGGGATCCTCACTCATCAAATACTCGCCAATAGCGTACATTACGATAATGAGATAGCTGCACTCCATGTAGCAATCGTGCACGTGCACGTAGCAGTCCGCGTCTTGTGGGCAGCACACCGTCATTCATTACTCATCATGAAAAAACACTGCGCGAGCCTCCTGAGTGAGATAATAAGAGGACCGAATGACTATGACGTGTGCGTACTTAGTTGATTAGTGGGCACAGTGGCGGACGCGGATGAGGCGCAGTGTAAATGAGAAGCATGGATGCACTCTTGTCATATTTTATGCTTGGCAGCTCCTTCCACCAGTACTAGGAAAGTATCTATGACCTTATATTTTTTGGAATTTGCATTGGCGTGGCAAGATTAAATGTTTAAATGCGAGGCAGCATATAGTACTAGCGCAAAAAAAATCATCCTGTAGGTGGTTCATCAGTAAATTCATCAGCAGCATTGCGGCGTGTCATACCCTGCAGGTGTGCTGACTTGCTCACGGGGCCCCGCCGCGTCGGGTTGCGCCTTAGTTGTTCTACAAGGGCCGAGTGGACGGCTCTTCCGATAGTTGTAGAGTTGTCGGCCGAATGTGCAGCCCTTTGCTCCCCCAGTATGTAGCTGTTTCGTCGGTTTGATTAAGTGTTTAAAAGGGCGGCAGCATATAGTCCTATGGAAAAAAAGACACGCTCGCACGACTCGGGCTACCGCGCTTCGCCCCCTCATTGATTGACCCTTGACCATTTGTCGGAACTTCTGGCTGATGTTTGCAAAGATTTACTCTGAAAACCGAAGACGAGTGAAAGCAAGTGCAACAACCTAAACGTGAGCGAAAATGTCGTGACGCCTTAATAGAGAAACTCAGCAGACGAGAGAAAGAGTGAGTGAGTGCGACTCGAAGTATAGGAGAGTAGACTCCCGCTGAGCATTGTTTTATGCTAGAGGAAAAAAGTGATCGTGTTGGAGTTCGACCTTCGCGTATTCGAGTTTGACCTCGTGATGTCGCATGAGTGAAGAAAGGTTCTAACTGGCTCATCGTCGCTTCTGTGATCTCCAACGCACAATCGGACCATCATGCCCCTTTGCCGCCCCCCAATTTCACTCCTCTCTCCTCTCGCGATATTTTCCTTTAAGTCAGTGTTTATATGCATGATGAAATTTTTCATCACTCTCTAGCTAAGTACTTCGCTTCCTATGTGTCAATCCCTTCGATAATCTTCCTCCTCGTCATTATCGCCATCAACCCTGCCAGCTGCTATGTGAGTAACTCCTTTACATGCTTCGTTGAATGTTGATTTGTGTAGTTGCAGTACTATCTCCACCTCGATGAATTGAAAATCAAAAATTCTTTTCCTGCCAAAATCCAAAACATCTCGTAGTTGCAGCTCCTTGGGAGTGGGGGTGTATAAGTTGATGACAATTCTTCATGAGTTGTTCTTTACGACACGTGACGTCTACTCTTGAAGTTGAACAAACGTCGTGGTCTACTCTTGAACTCTTTGATCTTTGGTGTGTGTAATCGTCATACTTATCTGTTTGTACTTGTACCTGTAGTACGTAGTATTATCTATACAAGAGAACAAGTAGGTGCAGGCGCTACAACTGCTGATTCTATCAACATCAACCATGAGCACGACGACGACAACATAGAAGAGCACTACTACTACAACATTCATATTGAAGACCACCGCTACATCAAGAACACACCGATTCCAAGAATAAGTGAGATTGACTCCTCTAATACTTCCGAGAACACTGACGACCAACTTTGTTCTGCATAGTGCCAGCCAGTAGATATTGGCCCTGTATATAGTTAGAATAGACACAGCTAGATATATATAATTGGCCCTGTATATAAGTAGACATAGTTGTAGAAGATCTAGACAACATCTAAGAGTGGCTTAATCTTCAAGAACTACAAGAGGAAAAAGATGAGGGAGATTCACCCCTACGCGCGATCACCGCCTGAGGGCGTGTTGTCAGGCGTCGAGGATAACGTGGATTACAAGGAAGGTCTCGCAGAACTACCAAATCAAGAATCGTACCTCGACATCCAGCCGGTCCCGGGGGAAGAAGCTGCCGAGGATGTTTCCCCGGGAGGCTCGGATCCTCGTGGCAACACTGGAAAGTCCTCTGGTTCATCGGGAGAAAGCGGTGGTGGTGCTGGAGATGAAAATTATGAACAAGTTGGAAATTCAGACTGAGTCTGAGACTGACTACCTTGTTGATAGATAATAATGACTTCTACTAACTAACAAAGATGAAAGAAGATACTTGTACTTCCCCTGCCTTAATATTATTTGGCACAATCATGTCCCTAACCTCATGCTTTTCATCGGATTCCAAGAACTTGGCACTATGTACAGATCCAGCAGGTCAACAAGCAAGGAAATACGAAAACGAAGTTCTTGTAGAATACTTAAGTAATTCTAATTTCATATCCACCTCATACATTCATTCATACTCATAGCCATGATAGGGGTCTCCACGTCGGACAAGAGTTTTTTTTCATCCTGCTGTCGTCTAGACGCTGATGAAGTAGAGAGGGTCTTCTAGGTCTAGATTCTTAGAAGATCTTCATGATCTTTTTACTTTTAGGCAAAGATCATAATGGATGAAACCTAATCGTGCTGCCCCCCGCTGTGAATTCTTCTAATGACATGGCCTTCCTCCTCGGCCGCCGGTGACGAAGCTTTCGGCGCAGTTGCCTCGAAGAATTGAGCACTAAGAGACTAATCTATCAGAAAGAGTAGTGTAAGCACAATCGAAGTGGTCAGAGGCAAGGACATTATATATAAGATAATGCAGAAATGATAAGTGAACAGCCCAACGCCGCCTGAACCATCGAACCTACCTTAGCGAAATGGGTTCAGTGGGACAACTACACAAGTCTCAACTATTTAAACTTTCTAGACATGTGGACTAATAGAATAGTTCAGAACTTCTATTACATTAGTCCACATCCACATGTCTAGAAGAAAAAGGAAGAGTCCACATGTCTAGAACTTCTTTCCCAAGAAGAATCCATATATTTCCCACATGTCTAGAATCCATATTACATACTTACATACTTTCTAAGAAAAAGGAATGATGAAAATGATCCGTGGGACACTGTATAAAGATTTCAAGGCGACGAATACGCAGAAGTTCGGCGAATGGCTTCGGGATTTGGACAACTTGCGTCCGTTAGAGGAAATGACGATTTATGACAGGAAAATGATGAAGATGATAGTGATACTGATGAAATAAATTGGAATTTTTCGATTTCGACATTAATTATTTTCCACCAGCAGTTCTTGAGCAAGAAGAAGAGTGTTTTTGCACGATTATGAGGTTTATAATAAAGGCATGCTGTATGTACGGTTTGGGAGATTCTTTAGGGCGGCTTTGGCCGTCCTCTGCAAGAATTTGAGCGGCAGAGTAAGAATATTTGAAACATATTTATTATTTATTCCAAACTTTGTTGTTGTGGAAGCAAGTAGATCCCCTTTCCCCAGGCGATCAGGAGCAGAAGGGCCCTGCTAGTTGTTCTATCACCGTACGACTAGAAGGCAACTCCGACTACTACCACTCATTTGTCTACGACGTATGTAATCCGGAACTACTGCTCTAAAAGAATGGGAAAATGCGTGGCGATCTTGCGCCCGCGGTCGATATTTTTTTCGGCAGCTCGATTTTTCAACCTTATGAAAACGCTGTGCCGAATCTCTAGTACTTGACCCAAGATCTGTCGCTTAGACCTGGTGCGTTTCCAAAACTACTCATCCATCTCTTATTATTTACATTTGCATTACACATCTCTATATTAACAACATAATGATTCTCTTTCTCTGTATCTACTTATGTTTAGTGCCCTATGGATCATCGCCCTTTAGGCCTTACTGCGAAGTAGGGCAGTAGTGAAGTGGTCGTGCTCTTGAGCAGTATCAACTTAATAAGAGAGAATTCTTTGGTCATCTTCTTCAACTCCATTTATAGCAGTGGAACGCTAAAGCCAACTTCAACTTCATGTTTATGTACTTACTTAACCTTAAGTACCCAATTAAGTACCCAAATGCAATTTGCTTAGTCGATGTCGATAAAGCTATTAAGTAATTTATGCCAAAGGTCAGCTCTAGTCGATGTCGATAATCCTATTTATGCTAAAGGTCAACGCCTCCTATCTTATCCTATTTTATCCTATCTTATCCTATCTTATCATATCTTATCCTATCTTATCCTATCTTATCCTATCTTTTCCTATCTTATCCTATCTTATCCTATCTTATCCTATCTTATCCTATCTTATCCTATCTTATCCTATCTTATCCTATCTTATCCTATCTTATCCTATCTTATCCTATCTTTTCCTATCTTTTCCTATCTTATCCTATCTTATCTTATCTTATCCTACCGTCAACCAACAAATCCGAGATTGAGAAACGTTGAGATGAGGCAAAGCGCATTACTCTAAAACTAGAGGAGCCAAGTCGTGGGAACCAGCGATGTCGCTGGCCCGAAGAAGACTTCTTATTTCTCGGTCTTTTCGAGTGCGCAAAAGCACTCGGCTTTCGACGGCGAGCCGCTTGTGCTCGATATGCTTGGAGAGCGAGTGGGTGCTGCAGTGCTACAAGTGATCGGCGCCGAATTCAACGATTAGGGCTATTTTATCTTTATCATGATCGTCGTGATATTAATTTATATGGCGTTAAGTCAACTAAGAACTGCACAAAAACGGTCATTATTGTCGCCTCCTCGTCCTGGAAGTGCTCCGCTTAGCGGCTTTTGCAACTTGCTTCCTCTTGGTTTTTCTGTCTTTTGGTTTCGTTTCATGTGATTCCCCGCGACCCTCCAGAGTCCACCGCACCAGCCTGCAAATGTATGCAAGGGGATTCTGGAGGGGCGCGGGGATTTGGAGGGCGCCCGAGGTTCTTGGCTCGCAATTGGGTGAAGGTTTTCCAGAAGGGAGCGCAGTAGGCGGCGAGTGTTCTGCGGATTCGTATCATGCCCGAGAAGATTGAATTTTGTCCGGATTTTTGCAGTCCTTAGTTGAATTTTCTCCTATATAATATACATGTTCCAGGGCTCAGCCTCAGGGCTGAAAGCCCTTCCCATTTCAACTTTTTATTTTCGAGGGGCTACCGGGCGAAGGGGCCTCGAAGCGCCCACCTCTGACCCCTTCCTGCTTCTTGCCTGGACCCTACAGCGCCACCATGCCGGAGGCCGTTGAAGCATTGAAGGGCGGGCGTGGGAGGCTTCCGAATGTGGCAAAGATGGCAAGGCTGGACCCTCTTGGCGTGTTGCCTGTGCCCTCAAGGCTGGACCCCTTTGGCGTGTTGCGTGTACCCTACAGACCTGCCGAAGGTCGCAAGGCTGGACCCTCTTGGGGTGTAGCGTGTATCCCCCAGACCTTGCGAAGGCGGCAAGGCTGGACCCCCTTGGCGTGTTGCGTGTACCCTACAGACCTGGCGAAGGTGGCAAGGCTGGACCCCCTTGGCGTGCTGCATGTGCCCGCCAGGTCTTGGGGCGCCGCCTTTCTTTCGGCTCTTCTTGCCGTTCTCTTCCCCCACTGTGATAGGGCGCGGAGCCCCAAACCTTGGTAGTTTGTTGCGTCTCTGACGTGGCAGCGTCGTGAGGGGGGCCTCGGGCTTGTTGTTTTCGGTTCTCAGCATAGTGGGCGAGGCACTGCGCTCGCCTCCCCCCTCTGTGATACGCCAGAGGCCACCACGCCACGGGTGAGCGCTTCTCGTCCCTCGTTGTGCTCCCGTTCCTCGTTCTTCTCTCGTTCTTTGTTCTGCTCTCGTCCCTCGTTCTTCTCTCCTCGCTCGTTGTTCTGCTCTCGTCGCTCTTCCACCACTGTGCTGCACCACAGACCATACCACAGGGGGGGGCCTCCCTCCCTGGTGCATATATATGGCGTTCTACGCTCTCCTCTGTTTTTCTGTTGAAGTTCACGATGTTACCTCAACCTCAAGTAGTGCATACTGCTATAATGTTCATGTTGTACTATCTATCACTATCAGCAAAATTTTGGCGATCGTTGTCTCTGTTTAGGACGGAAATGAGTCGATACCACATGAGGAGAATAGTTGTAGTCAACACGAGTCTCGATGAAGTTTATTGATGATCCATCATTTTTTTCTTTCTGTTTGTTAATATCATTATGATAGAACAATCAGGAATATTGATTATGATTTTGTTCCTGAGTCGTGGATATGGAGGAAAGGCCCCGCTAATAGAAGCGAAAGGATGGCGAAACACTCATGGAAAAAGCTAGCAATTGGGCGCACGACAAGGTGGACACGATCAAGGGAGTACTCGGCTACAATAATAAACTGAAGGTCGTCAGATTTCTCAAAGATTATGGCTGATGAACAAGAAGTCTTCATTGATATAATCAATGGCCTAACGGAAGCTTTTCAATATATTCTATTTATTGATTTGTAGTATTAAGTACAAGTTCATCAACAAATTGTGGTCCTCTAGTGTGACTTTCCCGACCAGCCCGGAGCTTACCTTTTATTCTCGAGTTCATGACCACAATTAAAAACAAGAATAGACCAACATAGACAGAGCAGACATCTGATCTCTAGATTACATGTTCTGGTGCTCTTCTAATCTAGATCTACATCGCCACCCCCCTGGAGCATGGTTCTACGTGATATCGGCAGTCCGCTAGCGCTGCTGAGCACCGATCGAGCGATGTTTAACCGTGACGTGCTTACTGTCAAATTCGATGACACGGATGCGAATGAGCTATTCTTAAGGCTACTGGTTTGTTACTCAATTACTATCGATCCCGTCAACATGTGGACAAGGAGTAAATGCATGCTGAGTGGAGTCCCTGTCGAAGTCAAGAAGATTTTGAGGAAAGGAAAGGGTTCAACTGAAGAACCACTAAGGAGTCAACTGAAGAACTACCTTTAATACACGCGGCCTTCCAAAAATGGACAAAGTTGCCCTCAATGAAGGACAGAACTAGGATCGAAAAGGGGAAAACAATGGAAAAACCGGAAGACAAAGACTTGACTGAATTTCCGCTTTGGAACGAGGACTCCGACAGGGCATCTGTGGTACGTATAATTGATATAATATTTATAAGTTAGTAAAATTAGATATACTTCTTTGTAAGAAGCTAAGTAAGTAGTCAATAGCATAAGAATTAGCAGCGTTGCATTGTAAGATATTTATAGATGACGAATGATGCCACTGCCACTGATTGAGAAAGTCAAAAAGAACGAAACGGCGTTTCATAAACATCAACAAATCAGAAAAATGTGGTGGTTATGCTCGGTCACGAGACGAGTCCTCAGCAGACTGTGTTGCTCCGTTTAATGGTCGCACCGAACAAGATGTCGATAGCTTATTTGAGCGAAGGGGCAGAGGGATCGTGTCTCATTACGAGGGGCTTTTATTTGTCAGTTGGACGATGATCCGTGAAGGTATTAAGCAATTACAACTCGTACTCGTGTCTCGTACTCGTTCAAATGTTAAATAAAAGTATCAACTGCTACACCAGAAGAAGAGCTCCTTTAGCTGTAGACATATTGAACATAATCGAGGTCTTTTCTCTGATTCAAGCAAGCGTAAGTAACCATAAGCAAGGCCTTCAACATCTAGTATAAAAATTGATTTTTATTGTTTTGCATCAGTATCTAATGAAAAGCCGAACGTGGACGTGGCTGAACTCTGGAAGAATTGGAAAGCTAAAAAACCGTGGGCTTACAATGAATCCCCGACGTCCAAGACTCATTCAGAAGACCGATGCGATATTCGCACTTCCACTGTTTCGCAAAACAAAGCAGGAACATGTTAAGGATAAGATCAAGAACTCGTGACGACGTCCTGAACCTGGTACATTAATACTTGTAGTACGTTGTCGATTACCGTGTTTCGTTTCCACCATAGAAGGTTCACACATTAGTGATAGTCGATTTGTACAAATACAATTGCTTATGGCATAAATCAACGCATTACTGGAGTACTTCTTACCGTAGATTCACGCATTACTGGAGATACATATTTGAGCAGCTGCTCTCAATGAGTCGAAATCTTCGAGAACTTCGTCATCCTTGTCAGTCTCCAGTGCAGAACTGCGTAGGTGATAACTGCGTCTGGTTCTTTCTGAAGAGTGTGACTTTAAATGGTTTCCACTCATTAGGGGAATGTCGTTCCCCCTTTCCCTTCTTACTTAGGAGCGACATTCTCGTATCTTTGTTCTCAATGCGTAGCATCATGCATACTTTTCGTCTGGTGTTGACTAAAGTGCTGGTGATTTTTTTTTTAGTTTTACACGCACGGACGCTGCTCTTCCTCTACTAGAAACTACTACAGCCTCATGCCTACACCAATAAGACACTATGCCTCTATCACAAACTCTACCTATGCCTACACCAATAAGACAGTTTGTATTTGTTACCGTTTCTTATTCTTAGATAATCTTGACATTTAAGTGCACTTATGGATGCATCGTTTTTCGCATTTCTCCAGCACTTATCTTTACTCCTGAACGAGGAGCCTCTCTTCTAGGCTCTTGCTATATGTAAACCCGCTTCTAAGCATGGCTGAAAAACGAGGAGGCCCGCTATCTGGATGACGAGGTGATGAAGGAGATCGGACCTAACCCGACGGAGTTGGACGCGAACCCGCCTCAAGATGTCGACCCAAAGAAGGACAAGCAGGAGAAACACGAACCAGCCAGCACCACACCGTCTGCGGCGCAGCCGGGGCCCGAGACGAGCGCGAGGAGTTTTCTGGAACGTGGATCTGGCAACTCGCCAGAGCCAAACGGCGGTACTTTGTTTGAGATTGCTTCGTTCTAGTTCTTTACTCATGTTTCCTTCGTTTCTGATGATTTCGACAAGCATGATGCATCTTTCATCACAGTTTCTAGTCCTCGTTTTCGTGGTGCCTCGCACAGAAATGCTTTTATTAGAATTTACGTAGAAAGTGGGAGTGCAAGTGGGCGACTACCTACTTCACTCCTTTGTCCCGTCAAATCTCAGAATTCAAATTGGTAAAATAACAGGAGCCGTGCTAAATTTTGGAACGGAGGGCTTTCTAGCACAGCAGAATGAGACGAGTTTCATATCTATGAAAATGGGCGCGAAGCCATTTGATGCCGATTTTGCTAGTGACCTTCATTTCATGAACGCCACGCAAACGACCGGAAGCGAAATGGTCTTTCTGGAGCTTGAGCTCGATCAACATCAGGCCAATTTCATCAAGGAAGTCGGCACGGGACTCGGTGCAGCGGCAAGCAATACTTACCACGCGGCAAAGAATGCTCTCGGTGCTGTAAAAGACTACATCTTGGGAAACGAGAAGCCAATCGACGAATCTGTGCTGATGAGTGATGTAGCGGAAGACTTATCGCAAAATCTTGTCGACAACCTGCACTTCCTGTTGAACGGGGGCCTGAACAACAAGCCGGAGGATGTGGAAATTATGGTGGACAAACCACCATGTAGATGTATATTATACGAAACGAGAAAAGTTTATTCAACTTCATCAAATAATCTGTGAGAAGACGCCATCATCTTTGAGACCGACGAGCGCATAGAGATTAGAAATAATAGTCGGATAAATTTTTAAAAAAATACTGTTACGCATGAAGATCAAGGTCCAACCAAGTCGTTCGGTGTTCCGCATTCCCTGAATTGAATCGTTTGGTTCTTCTCTCTTGGTCTGTTGGTTCTCCGCTTGCGTTCGTCTTTCTCCTTCTGAATGTTCTCGTTGAATGATATGATTGCAACAGGCTCAAGGCTATGAATCTAATCGTGTGAAGATCATAGCGACCGGGATCCTTATGCACTGAAACCCCTCAGGATGATGATGATGGATGGCCTTTGATTAACGTACCACCATCAGCATACGAACAACATGAAAATGCATGCTATTTAGGTTGTGGATGTTACTCGGTAACACCACCACCACAACAACAGGGACAAGCCTGCCAGGGGCGTAATATCTGGAAGGCTGTAGGCCCTTACATTCATCCACACCCTTAAAACTTTCCAAAATGGCCAACCTCGAACACGATGGCGCAGGGGAATACCCCGGCCAAAACGCTGCCCAACACGTCCAACAAGGTCAACCCGGCCAGAACTCTGCCCAACATGTCCAACAAGCTCAACCCGGCAACGCTTACGGAATTGGACAAGACCAGCCCGGCGCCATTGGTGGCGGCGTCGGGGCCGACGTTTCAGGAATGGACCCCGGAAATTCAGGAACTTGGAACCCATGGCTTTGGAACAACATGGACGCAGCGGTGAACACGTTGGCAACGGCAAGCCAAGAGCAACGACAGGCAACGGCGGCCACCATGGCCATGGTTCAGGAACTTAGACGGGAAAGCATTCAGGAAACAACCGCGAAAGCAACCCAACGGGAAGAGGAAAGGGCGGAGCGAGCCGCAGAGCGTGCGCGGAGGAAGGACGAAGAGGACACCAAGCGAGCGGCGGACGCGCTCAGGGCTGTCCGAAAGTTCGAAGGCCGAGACCAGGAGGCTTACCACAGAGAATACGAAACATGGCGGGTCGGTACGCTGAAGGCGTTAGACTTGGCAGGGCTTTCGGAGTTTCTCAGCGGTGGCGCGGACTGGCTGGCAGAACTTGCACCAGAAAAGGCCGAGAGAGTTCGCACCAAGGCGCGAACCCTCGGGGGGGTCCTTCTAAACACGTTAGAAGGCGAGGCACACCGGTTAGCCCGACAGGGTGACACCAACGACCACGAAACGATCCGGAAGATTTTCTCGAAACTCGAGCTGGAAAAGGCCTGCCCAGGTCTAGCAGGCACGATCACGAGAATTCAGAGGGTCATGAACGTGGCAAACAACAGCAGCGGGGCTAAGACGGTCACTCAATTGATGAATTCGGTTCGCGAGGAAATTCGTGATATGAAAGATGTCAAGCCAGAGGCGTTAGCGATCGCTAGCATCCTGATCAACCTAGGTCAGTCGTGCAAAGATCTTGCTCCTTTTCTCCTGGACAAAGCTGAAGTGGATTTGGCTGCTGTGGAAGCCTGCTTGAAGCAGCGCGAGCAGAGTCTTCTTGCGGCAGCAGGAAACGGAGGAAAAAGGAACGACAAGACGCACAGCATTCTTTCTATCTCGAAAGGACCACGTGCAGGGGATCCGGGAAAGAGAAGTTGGAAGTGCAGAAAGTGCCAGACAAACGACCACGGTTGGTTTAGGTGCCCACACAACCCCGACGCAAAGGCAAACAAGCGCAAGAACAACGACAGGGACCTGCGGGGACGCAGTCCGAGTCGTGAGCGCCAAGACAACAGAAGCCGCAGCCGAGGACGCCCTTCTGGAGGTCGAGAAGACCGGCACAGAAGCAGGTCCGGAAGCAACAACAACAGGCACACGAGGGACAGAAGCGCCACGCCGGCCCGAGGGAGGTCGAGTAGCGTGAGAAGCGTGAGAGCCCGGAGTGCCAGCGGCAGCAAAAGAAGCGCAAGCGCAACCAGCCAGGACACCCTAAGCAGCAGCGAAGAAAGCCAGAGGAGCAAGTCGGTAAAGGTACAATCTAGATTAAGTGACAAGAAGTCTTCGCTAAGTTTGGTTAACAGTAGTAGTTTAAGTAAAAACGAAGAGACACAAAACAACAAGAGAAACAAACGCACAAGTAAAAGCGTTTGGTCAGATGCTAGTAGTGTTAGCGATGCTGCATCCGAGTCGGATGTAGGGACAGGTAAAGGGCTAAAGAGGACCAAAGTTAGTCAGTATATGGTGAGGGCCATAAGGACAATCAGCGGGATCGCGCGACGGAGTCGCAACGCGCCGACACAGGCAGACCAGGATCTGTGTGTCGATGCGATAGTCGATAGTGGGGCTGAGTCGTGTTGCTCACCATATCTGAACCACTTTGAGAAACTCGGGGCCAGATGCGTCCTAGTAGCAGCATCGGGGGAGAAAATTCCTGGAACTGCACGGGAAGGAATTTTCAGAAGTAGCTCGTTGAGAGAACTTCGCCACGGGGTCTACCATCCAAGGCTATCAGATTTCTATATCTCCGTGCCGCAGATGCAGCAGGCAGGGGACATGGTATCATTCCCACCGGGCGGAGGGGTGATACTGAAGGGACCAACGGGGGAACACGTGGGGACCGGGGGAGGAGGACTCCTCCCACGCGTGGCCATCTCCTTTGAAGCTGGCCTGCCCACGGAGTTAAGGATCGTAGCAGGGATTAGAACCACGCAGGACATGTGCCCCGAAGTCTTGGAACACGAGAGATCAGGGCACTTCCTACCCCTACCAAAAGGCATGCTTTGTGCCGCCTGTATGGCGACACAAGACCACGGCAAAAAGGCGGCCAAGAAGGTCAGGCCTTCTATGTGGGAACCTACACGCTCAAACCAGAGGTGGCAGGTTGACTTCAAAGATCTAGCAAGCGACCGGCAGGAGAGCATGTTTGGCAATACGGTCATCTTTGGGGCCATCGATGACCATGATCGGTGCCCGATGGTGTTGCCAATAAAGTCCTCCAAGTATGCCGATGAAGCTATGCGAAAGATCACGAGGTACACAAGGCCGCCGGAGGAAATTCGGTCGGACAACGGTCCGGAATTTCAGACAGAAAAGTGGGCTAAGATGCTCGCTGACTTGTACATCCTAGCAAATTCGTACGCGCCACCATACTCGCCTACGAGGAACTCTCGGATCGAGCGTTTCTGGAGAACAGGCGGCAACAAAGTCAGGGCACTAATGTGGGGAGTCGACGGTAGGTTGGCGGACCTGTGCTGGATGCTGGTAGCCTTTCTCTATTCGATTCGCGAGAGAGAGTTCAGGGAGCAGGATGGAACAAGAACAAAGACCACGCCGTACGAACGACGTCACAAGAGAAAGCCAAACTTCGGAAAGTTGAGAAGATTTGGGTCTTTGTGCTTCGTTCTAGACGAACACCCAGCCAGCAAGAGCGCACCCAAGTGGCTGCCGGCTGTGTTCGTAGGTTACAGTCCAAAGGGGTCAGCGTATCTCTACTGTAGCTACAACAAGGCGGGGGAGTTTGTCCTGGCCGAGACCGGCCAGCTCAAATTCTGCGAAGCCTATAAAGTAAGCAAAGTTGAACACCTAAAGGACCCACTTCTATTCGAATTGCTAAGCACGGCGGAGCCTGATGCCCTTGCGTCAGCATACATGGAGCCGACTTTCGGAACAAGTCAGGTGCTCGAGATGTTATCTGATGGAAAGCAAGAGGGAGGGCGGGTCGCTGTGGCGCAAGAGTCGAAGGCGGGGGGCCTTGGTGAAGAATCAACAGCAAAAGACGGAGCTGAGGGGGTATCCTCAGCGGACCCAGAACAAGTTGTAGCGCAGCCTGCACAAGTAGAGGCAGTTGCTATAAGTCCGGGGGAGCAAAAGCTGCAAGAGCAAAAACAGGGCCCAGGGCCGTCGGAACAAAATCCCCTGGCCAGGGAAGACGCGCCTGGTGCAGTTTCTTCCGGTGGGCTTGGCACTGACGACAAAGTCAAAAGGCACTCTAGCAGTGGCGTGGAACAACCACAAGCAGAACAACTGCGGGGTAGGTCCCCGACAGTGAAGGACAGAACGAAGGGTAAAGGAAACCATGTCGGAACAGCCACAAGTGAAGCGCGGACGGGGTAGACCTAAGGGGTCGAAGGACACGAAGAAGCGTAAGACGCGCATGAGTAGGGACGCTTCGAGGATCATCGGCCGGATCGCGTATAGGCTCTGCAGTGAGCAGACGCGTGGTAGGTCGAAGCCTAAGAAGAAGCTCAACTACGTTGACGCAAACGCACGTGATTCAGTCCCAGCTTCAGAGAGAAGATCTGGACCCATATCGAGAAAGGAAGCTACCAGGGGACCTGAGGCAAACCTTTGGAAGGAAGCTGATCGGAAGGAGGTTAGGGGGCTTGTAGATGCTAAGTGTTGGCGTGAGAAAGATGCACTGAAGGATCAGTCGCTTCTTCGGAGGAAGCGCCCGGTGCGTGCGCACATGGTTCGTGTGCGGAAGCGCTGTGGGCGCCGGAAGTCGCGGCTGGTGGCAGATGGTTCCACGCAAAACCTCACGAAAGGCGAAATCTTTTCACCAACGCCGAGCACGGTGAGCATGAGGTGTCAGATTGTTCACGCGGCTCAGCACGATTGGGAAATTGATGGTGCTGACGTGACGCAGGCACTCATCAAGGCGGACCTTCCTGAGCCGGAACTGATCAGACTTCCAGAGGAAGTCCTAGAAGGTGACGAAGACCCTGTGAAAGTAGCTACAAAAGCTCTTTATGGTTTTAAGCAATCACCGCGCGCTTGGAACAAGCTAGCCGATAAGAAATTTCGTGAATGGGGGTGGACGCCATTACCTAGAGAAGGCGGCGTTTACTATCGCACGGACTCGGAAGGCAAGCTAAGCGCGATGTTGGTGTGCTATGTGGATGACATCATAGCCACGGCAAAGAAGCCGAGCAAGGCTGGCGACAAAACTGCCAAGGACTATGTGAGTCAGGTTAACAAGGAGTTTGGTTCGACGCCTATGGCGGTATCAATCGAACGTCTCAGCGAGACACGCGAAAAGCATAAGTTTGACTTTGTAGGGATCGACGTGGACATCCACTATGAAATTACCAAAAGCGGCGGTAGACGCTTTGAGAAGGTAATCTTTCAGGGTGAGAGCAGAGCCACAAAGATTATGAAAAAGTGGAATATGTTCGACTGCGCTGAGAAGTCCACTCCATCGTGCCCGAGGCATAGGGACCAATGGCGTCAATTGGCTAAGGAAGCCAAGGAGAAGCCAGAGTCCAAGGATGAGAGTGAGCATTCGAGCTTGTCGGATATTCACACAGATAAGAGTGACAGTGAAGCAACTGCAGGTTCAGAGTCTGACAAGACTAAACCGCAGAAAACGGGGAAAAGGGTGAAGAAGAAAAGGGTAGACTCTGAATGGAGCAACAAGGCAGTAGCCGGCGAGTTAATGTATCTAAGTTTGTCGTCTAGGCCGGACATCACCGAGGCGGTGAATTCGGCGGCTAGATGTCCTTTCGAAGACCACCAGAAGCTAATGCTGAAGAGGGTAATGAGGTACCTTCGGGGCACGTTGGCTGTGGGTGTCGAGTGGACGCCGACGAGCTGGAAAACATACAAGACGAACTACGAGCCGTTGTGGATTCAGGGCGCCCCCCTTACCGTGAGCGGTGAACCAGAACCAGTAAGCGAAATGTCTCCTATCGGAACTTTTTCTGACGCGGACTTTCAAGGCTGTCCGTCTACAAGTAAGTCAACTACAGGCACGATGATGACGTACTACGGAGTTTGCGTGGCTTGGAGGTCCAAGCGGCAAACGATCGTAACACTGTCTACGCCTCATGCCGAGACGGTAGCTAAGTGTGAGTCGATTCAGTATGCGCAATCCATCGCTTTCGTTGATATTGTACCCGGCACAGAGTGCAAGAACCAGGGCTATGCCAATACTCCTCCCGCATGGGTTGACAATAAACCAGCACTAGACCAAGCGACGCAAGAGTTCAAATGTGCAGGAAGTAAACACTACCAAAGCAGGCGACACTTCGTGTGCGATCTAGTTGATCGATGTCGCCACTGCCCCACCGGGTTGGTGAGGGCTGATGGCCTCACGAAGCCAGTATCTGCGGAAACTCTATGGCTAATGTTATATGGTGTAGAGAAAACTACTAGTATAAGGTCCATTCTACAAATCCCAAATTCACACTTTTCAGGTTCGTGGCGACAAGCGGGGACGCCGGTGAGGAGCAGCACAACAAAACGAGTCCAGTTCAATCCCGTGGTGACATGGATTACCTGGACAAAGGAGAAACGAGAAGAGAAGAGGAGGAAACTAGTAGAAAAGTCTACTAGAAGAAGAAAAAGAAGAACTAGCTTAGACTAGTCGTAGTTTTTTTTGCATTCGTATCCTGCATATATATATAAAATCTTGCATTGGGTTGGCTTAGTTTCGCTTCCCAACCCCAAAATAACGAATTCCGGTCGCTTAGTCCCCCTAGTGGTACTAAAATTTTTTTCTTGCAACTAAATAAATAAGTCCGTCAACCAGCGGAGACATTTCGGGGGGAGAATGTTACGCATGAAGATCAAGGTCCAACCAAATCGCTCGGTGTTCCGCATTCCCTGAGTTGAATCGTTTGGTTCTTCTCTCTTGGTCTGTTGGTTCTCCGCTTGCGTTCGTCTTTCTCCTTCTGAGTGTTCTCGTTGAATGATATGATTGCAACAGGCTCAAGGCTATGAGTCTAATCGTGTGAAGATCATAGCGACCGGGATCCTTATGCACTGAAACCCCTCAGGATGATGATGATGGATGGCCTTTGATTAACATACCACCATCAGCATACGAACAACATGAAAATGCATGCTATTTAGGTTGTGGATGTTACTCGGTAACGCCACCACCATAACAACAGGGACAAGCCTGCCAGGGGCGTAATATCTGGAAGGCTGTAGGCCCTTACAAATACGCCTTCATAAGTCTGTAATTATACATGTACTAAAAATTCTATATATAATACTATCGATATCTAGGGACGTATGTACAACTGTAGAGAATGTTTTTATTCCGACGAGCTCTAAAAGTTACTGGTTTCTTAACGACGCGAAAGGGACAGATGCGGCATTCGAGAAGATGCTAGGGCAGTTGCTCATTGACGACCCAGCGAAAATCCAAATCCTTATGAAGATGAAGAACCTTGGTTGTATCTGAATCTAGTATAAGTAGATGAAAAAGAATATGAATCTGAATGTATTAAATACGTACTGCGGGCGTCGCGCTGCGCGCGCCGCTGGGGGCTATTTTTGGACGGAGAGGAGGAGGCAAGGGCGAACGAGCATGGGAAGAGAAGACGAGAGCGGAGAACGAGACAAGGGAAGAGGCGCGGGAAGTGCCGAAGGGAGCAGCAGAGGCGGGAGACAGGACAGCGGAGAGCAAAGAGGCGCCGGCCGGAGTAGAACCCAAGGCGAAAACGGCGGGGTGCAGCCAGCCAGCTGGACCCTTAGCGCCACGAAACAGAACCAGGCGGCCCATTTGGTGGCGCTAAGGTCCCAGAAAGGGGCAAGGGGAACAAGGTGCCGCGCCGCGCTGCCGCCGCCACCCAGGGCACCTATGTAAGTATAGTGATAGAGGCTCGACGCAGTTGCTACAAGGGTAGAGAGACGCGCGCCGCTGAACTTTCTCTCCGCGAAACAGCTGCGGAGGAGCCGCGGAGCAGCTGCGGAACACTCTGCGGAACACTCCGCGGAACACTCCGCGGAAAACTCTGCGGAACACTCTGCGGAACACTCTGCGGAACACTCTGCGGAACACTCTGCGGAACAGGCTACAGAACACGCCACGGAACAACCAGGAGCACCCAGGAGCAGCGCAGTAGGCCCCTCAAACTGAGACACGCAGGAGGCAGCTGCGGAACAGCTATGGAACACCCCAGGAGCGTCTTGCGCTGAACTTTGCCTGCGCTCATGCGAGCCCCTCAGGAGCACCCTGCGGAGCCCGCGCGGAACAGCTGCGGAACAGATACGGAATAGCTACGGAAAAGCTACGGAACAGCCGCGGAACAGCTAAGAGGCGCCCAGGAGGCTGCAGGGGGCACCCGCTTAACATGGCCCCGCCTCCTCCACCAGAAAAATGCGCGGGAATGAATCGATTAGTATACTAAAATAGCTACACAAGTACAAGCTAGTAGTAGTCTGTCCTCCATTGGCGGTCGTCTTTGATCGAATGTGAGTCAAATAATCTTCGAGTTCGATGAAAAGATCAAAGTCAAAAATCAGTACAATCATAATCGTTGGTTTATTGGAATTAGATCGAGATTCTTCTAATCTCTGCTTCGAACCCCCAAAGCTTGGCGACGACATCCTTGGAAGCAGTCTGGTTTATCCTTTACCTTTAAGGCTACCAACAACATAAAGTCATTGATCTATCTTCTTCTAGTACGTTATCCTAGAACTTCTAGTGCGCATCCTTCTAAAGCAGCAGTATATCTAGGAAAAGTCATAATCAATTTGAATTTTCAAGAATACGCTTAACAAGAAGGGATGAGCAGCTTGGGTGACTAACTACTGCCCTCACCGTGCTTAGCTCTAAGTCTGTCGGAAGCAGCAAAAAAAGTTAGCGACAAAGTGTCAGGATTTTTCAGGTTCGACAAGATTGTTTCAAACCGCTTGGCGGTGCTTGTGTTAAACGAGGTCGTATCGCCCGCATGGAATCATGTCGACGGCAAGAGGAAGGGGGAGGGAGGACTCTTTTTAAGGCTTTTTATAGTAGTTGATTCTTCTAAATCTGTACTCGATAGATGAAAAGTTCAAGTTATTTATAAATGTTATATATGACCAAAACAATTTTAGGATGAGATAAAAGAAAGGAAGTCTTTGAACTCCTACTCAAGAAATATATTTATAATTAACGTAGCCATTTTGGCTCAAGGGTCTTCCAACACAAACAACACCAAACAGGCAAAAAGTGAAAATGTCCTCTCGCTGCACTCGTCTCAGTCCTGTATGAGGATTCTTTTCATCTCATGCAAATAAGATTCTTGACCACTATCTAAAGTTCCTCTCAACAACTTATTTGTAACTAACCAATGAAAGCGCCTACAATCTAAACAAATTCATCACCCTTCCTATAAATGTATATATGATCATATGTATATTTTATAGGAAGTTCAGCAAGATGCTCGTCGTCGTCCTCTTGACATCGATCATAGTACATTCTTGATTGAATGCCTGCAACTATATATAAGCACAACTACAAGTGGAGTACGGAAAGGCACCCTATGCGGGTTGTGTCGGGTTATTCAATGATTTTGGATTTGGGCCGTCACAGCGCTAATTTCTCCTGTACCCTTCGGCCACCCGGACCAGGATCACAAAGTTCTGCAAAAAATCCTGAAGAACAATTACGGCGATTTGCATAAGTACCAAACACTCAATAATATTGGCTCCACAAAAATCTTCTAGATGAAGTAACGATACTCAGTTGGCTTTTTTACTGCAGTTAGTAGAGTTGTTATGAAGACTAGAGAGCAGAAGGCGAAATCGAATTTGTTGTAATTGACTAAGTAGAACAGACAGTTGTGACAGACTGAGGAGGAGAAGGGCCAGTTCTGCTTCTGTCCTCTACTTCACAGACTTGTTGTGATATTTAGAATCATAGACTTTGAGTTGTCATCAATGTCTACCACAGGATGGAGATTGATGAGTACGGTGTGGCAAGAGGAATACATGGGATCGACGTAGGGTTTGACTTTGATACAATGCAATACGATACAATCCAATAAATCTCGCGCAAGAATCTGTGCCTAGGAACAAAATGGCCGCGATCCTCGAGGAAGATATTATATTACTCGATGATATTTAATATTAGTAGTAAAAAGTAGTATTCCTGAGGCTGAGCTCTTCCGCTTCTAAGTTCTGGAAGATGCCGAGATGAAGAACAAGAAGAAGGACATCGAGCAGCCAGCGGAAAATGCCGAGAAGAACAACAACATGGAGGCAGCACGTAAGATGGACGAGGGGGATAACGCGGCCTCACTCGACACGAAGGAGGAGGTCGGAAGGGTAACGATCAAAGAGCTTGCCCGTCCGATGTCGGACGTGGAAGCTGCGTGGCAGAAAAGAACCGATAATTACGGTTAGCGCCTTGATTTTATTCAAAACCTTAAAAATGTGAATAACAAATATTACAATAACGACCGAGTATCTGAGATTGGTATCCAGATCATGCGCTTAAGCTTAATTCAGTTTATCGAATAAATTGCCATCTCCTCTCAAAGCTTCTCCCTAACTGAGGTAGCTTTCTCATTCTCTCGAAGGTAGAGTGTGTAATAAGTGACAAATTGTGTCCATGTAGTTGTTCGCGTTGATGAAAAAGTGTGTA
The DNA here is from genome assembly GCA_905178165.1 of Amoebophrya sp. A25. Classification (NCBI taxonomy): domain Eukaryota; class Dinophyceae; order Syndiniales; family Amoebophryaceae; genus Amoebophrya; species Amoebophrya sp. A25. Next base: position 955,393 of record CAJINU010000031.1, on the reverse strand, counting down.
CATGTAGAGCACTGAAAGCGTATCATGTAATGTTCATCCGCTAAAAGAAGTAGTGCAACTCCAAATGAAGCAGAGCCAGTAAGCACCTAAGTGCAAGATCCCCATACTTTTACCCTGTTGCTGTTGCTCATATACGTATTATATATACTGATAAACATATAAATATAGATCAGTACGCAGATGCAATGTCGACGAAGAACACTCTAAGAGAAGACAAAGTCGGCGACTGGGTTACGCCGGTTCACAACGCAGAACTACAGGATCGCGTTCGAACTATGAATGGACTTCTTTATTGTCTCTTTCTTGCCCGCAAGTCGTGGTATCTTCCCAACGTAACTAAGTAGGAGGTGCTTAAAGATCTTCTTTCTCGTTTTCATCCTGGCCTAAGGATGAAGGTCATAAACACTATTTGGTGTATTCTACTAACAGTAACACATGCTGCATCTCATATTATTTTTTTACATCAACATCTTCGCATACAACATACATATTTATTATAGCCCTCTTTTTTACCTCCTTCAGTTTCGATTCCATGGCGATGCTACTTGTGTTTTGAGTACTCTGCTGAGATCCTACTACTGAAATACATGAAGCCTCTAAATTTCATGGCAACCGGATTATCGGACAAGGAAATAGATGACGTTTTGGAATTTACGAAATTTGAAACGAGCAGCGCCGATGCACAGAACGCAGATGGCGTCGTTCATGCTCAACCCGTCTGGAACTATGTTACGACAGGACAATGGATGAACTACTTTAGAAGTACGATTTTTTAGTAGGACTAGGAGTTTTTTTGTAATCCGTAGGGAAGTTGGACTTTCATTGTTGCAACGGGATCACTCATTCAGACTTCTTGTGGTCGAGGACTTATGTATGCGCGCGTAATTCGCCTAATCACTTTTACTTGAATATAAATATGTCTACTATGCTATACGGGGACATCAGCTACAAGTAGTTTATTTGAACGCTACATCTAGTAGTACTAGGACTAGCTTCGTTCATGTAGGAGAAGATCGGCGATGGCAGTGATCTTCAGTCAGAGCTAAAGCGAGCGGTGGTTTTCAAGGTCTATCTCGAATCCGACGACGCAGCACTACCGCGTGTTGAGGTTCTTTACGGTCCTCATGAAGTTTGCAGCTCTATTCTAAGTAGTAGTTTATTTTTTTACAGAGGATTCATCGTGGTGATGTGAATACTTAGTGATGGGACCGCGGCGAATGAGGTTGCTATAAAAGATAGACATATTCATTGCAGTTCTTCTAACAGTCCGTTGTATCTATTTTATGTACTTATAATGCAGCTCATAAAAAATGTTTAATATGTTAGCAAAACCAAAAGATTCACCGTATGTAGACTATTTCAGTAAGATGATGAACAAGAAATACCACGAGTGAATCCGCTCCATCAGGTTCAGGACTCCTGATTAAGCTGATTCACTTCTTAATAAATGATCAGACTGAGGCACTTAGTTTGGCGAGAAGAAGGCTTAGCTTCTATTTCAAATCATCAATAAATATTACACTTAGTCTTTGGTCTTCTATTCTATTTTATTTCAGGTCGGTGCATCAATAATCAAAAATTAGATTTAGTTGTGAAGAGAGTCTCCTTCTATTTTTCAAGTCACTGCCGGCAACAGACAAATGTAAGCTCGATGCATTCTCTTCATAATTGACGGGTGGTGACCACAAGCGTCCAGCTGAGTATCATGTACCCGGAGAAGTTGGAACCCGGCATGGTTCAAGGTTTCATTCATGTTAAGGCTGTATATGTGATTCATCTTTGACTGCGTCCGTCCCGGAAAAGCACTATGCCCGAGCATTTCCGCACTAGTACAATTTTGAAGGATGTAGTAGAATTTTGAAGATGAACTACGGAGAAGTCTAATGATTGAGTGAAGAAATTTTTCGGAAAAATGGAAACAGTCCCGGAGAAGATAAGCCTACAAGATTAAGGCTGTGGCTGTCGTTTTTATCACTTAGATACGTACCGATGTAGTCCCTTCTTGATTCAGATTCATTCTCTTCATCAATCATGAAATAAAATAAACAGAGACCACAGAAGATGATGAATCTGAAGACAGTTCGCACTCGTCTTAAATTTTTTATTCATTTTGGCTCAAGTGCGAATACGAAAATAGCAAATACAGAGAGAAGACGAGAGAAAGAGAGGTAGGTGCTGACTGGCTTCTCCGCGGGCCATAGATGTGTAAGCGTAGCAGCGGGCAGGCCAACGGGCCTTCATTGATCCCTGGAATAGAAAAGATGAAGTCTGCCGGGTGAGACCCAATAGATCCGTCGTCAGATCCGCCCTTGCCCGGGCGCTGATCGTTGTTGTAGAACGCGGATCGGGCGCGCAAGCGCACTACGACCCAAAATCCCAAGGCAGAGCAGCTTGTACCGAGAACCGTGGAAGTTACACTATCTAGTTCAGGACTAACACCATCATCAACAAGGCGGCTCGCACATAGAGCGGCAGCTATAGCAATACAACGGAACTGCGAGGACTCTCTCCTCCACAAGGCGGCTCGCACCTAGAACCGCGGCAGAGCGCGTCGAACAGGACATCGCACACTCTTCCATCAATAAGGTAGCTTGCATACAGAGCCGCAACGTCCTGTATCGCACAGAACGCGGAGCACAACTCTCTCGACAAGGCGGGTCGCACCTAGAGCCGCAGCAGAGCGCGCCGAACGAGGCATTAAGCACTTATTCATCAACAAGGCGGCTCGCACATAGAGCCGCAAGACTCCGTGTCGCGCGGAACGCGTAGCACAACTCCCTCGACAAGGCGGGCCGTACCTAGAGCCGCAGCAGAGCGCGCCGAACGAGGCATTGAGCGCCCATTCATCAACAAGGCGGCTCGCACATAGAGCCGCAACATCCCGTGTCGCGCGGAACGCGTAGCACAACCTCCTCGACAAGGCGGGTCGCACCTAGAGCCGCAGCAGAACGCGCCAGACGAGGCATCAAGCACCCCGTCATCAACAAGGCAGCTCGCACATAGAGCCGCAACGCCCCATATTGCGAGGAGCGTGAAGGGAAACCTGCTCGACAAGGCGGGCCGCACTTAGACCTGCGGCATAGCGCGTCGGACGGGGTATCGAGCACCGCTTCATCAACAGGGCAGCTCGCGCTCAGAGCTGCGCCAATCCGTGTCGCGCGGAACACGCACAGTAGACCTGCAGCGCAGCGAATTGCGCGTGTCGCCGAGGACGTGCCCGCGAGCTAGATACGCTACGCACGGAGCGCGTTCGCCGCACGGAAAGCGGCGTCTCGAGGCCCCACCTACCCGAGCGGATGCTCCCGTTCCCGTCGGACCTGTACGAGGAGGGCGTAACGTTAACGTTGGGTCACGGCCTCAGACCAAGCAGCGTGCGCAAATACGAGAGATACGTTGTCGATATCCTGCGCGGCAGCGGGAGGAACTTGAAACGCGGCTCCTTCCCGCAGACCCGGAACACAATCACAGACTGGGTGCAGGTGAAGAGGTTATTCAGGACATTGCTGGAACAGGTGAACGAGGACAACTTTCACGAGAACTGTGCTGCACTAGCTGCAGTTCAGCGCATGGTGAATAGTGGCCGACTGCTAACCTACTGGGTGTGGAAGGCGCCCGAGAACGTAGACCCGGAAACCACTCCGGAGCCGGCGCCGGTGAAGCGGGTGACACACGTAGCGATCCCAACGTGGCGTTGAGTCGAGAACGCGTTTCAGGCCGCACAGTACATCGCGCGCATGCGTGTCCCGAGTCTGTGGCGGGCCTGGACGGTCGTCAGCGTCAATATGATGCCCGAGCAAGTCATCGGTGCGCGCCGCTTTATAAAGCACCCTGAGTACGGCCCGTTCGAACGCGGAGACAGAGAATCGAGTGAGTACATCTCGCTTCATATGGAAGCGGAGGCTCGCGCGGGTTTGGCGGGCGCCTCCACCGAGACGCGAAGCGCGGCGTGCGGAGAAACCTATCACCAGCAGGAAAGGTGGCGGAGGAATATCCTATGCGGACGTCCAGACGACGGGAAGCAGCGGAGAGACCTGAGAGCAGCGGAAGCACGGCGCGCACCTCTCGGAACGAGATTTGCGCCCCCTACGGTCTACATCCGCGAGAAGTCCGCGAGAGAGCGCGCCGCGGAAATAAGAACAGGAGTTGCAGGGGCGCGTAGACGGCCGAGAGACGGCTACGTAGCGGATGCGACTTCGGACTCAAGCATGGAATCACCAACAGGAGCAGCCGAGAGGATACGTCAGTCCTGGGCAAGCATCGGTCAGAGGAATGCCGCTCCCGGGAAGGGCGGTTGGAGTCGCATTCAGCGCGAGCGCGGCGGCGGCGGAGTGATCGGCGCCGTCAACAGGACGTACTCAGATCCAGGCCCACAAAGCGACTACCGATCGGACAGACCGACTTCAGCGCTGGCGTTCGAGCGAGGCTCGATGCGAAGGTGCGCGTGGAGCTCAAGAGCGCTTTCTCGCGGTCGCGCGCTTCGGGCCGCCGAGCACACGGCGCAAGGCTCCGGCCGGGCACCGGTACGGTGTAAGGAAGGGTCGCCGCCCCTTCCCGCAGCAGGAAACGACCTCCCAGGAGAAGGTCCCCGGGAGCGGACTGCAGCGAGAGTGATGTCCCTAGCTCACGCTCAAGGAGTGGTGGAGGTGCTCCCCCGCAATGACGAATACAGCACCGGCGAAGAGGTGCTGGTCACGGAATGGACGGAGTGTTTCACAAGCGCGGGCCCCGCGCCGCCGAAACCGAAGCCGATGTTGAACCCAGCAGGAAAAGGAGCATGGGTGAGCGGCTGGAAAGGAGTCGGCACGGACGGACAATGGCGCTTCTGGAAAGGGCAGAAGAACAGGCCTGGTATAGTGCCCGCGAGCAAGAAAGGAAGTTGCAAACAGGGCGCAGCCGCACGCGAGCGTAAGGGCGCGGGCGGACCAATGCCTTTCGCACCGAAAGGCGGAACTCCGAGGGCAGTGAGAGCAGAGCTGCGAGGCGCACACGCGGACGAGCGGCTGAAGATTTTCAAAAGTCGGCCGCACGGCGCGATCGTAAGCATGGCGGAGACAGAGGCTCCCCGCCCGGCCACGAGCATCTCTCTCCAGCGAGTTCAACGGCGAGCGGAGAAGCCAAGGACCGCCCAGGAGCGACCCGTGGCTGCGCGCCACGCGAGCAGCGGCAGTTCATCAACGTCTTCGAGCCGGCAGAGCATCTCATCATCATCGACATCAGATTCGGAAGCATGCCCACCCGGTGAACCATGCGTGCTGCAAGCGACACAAGCTACGCAGCCTAGCTCCAGCATGACAACGGACGACACAGACGCAGTGACGGGCCCTCCGGCGAAGAGAGCGAAGACGCGTGTGACTGCCGGACTTTCGCAGCACTACGCAGTGGGAGCAACGGCGAGGCACGCTACAGTGAAGCCGATCGCGGCGCTCCTGACCTCGAAAGCGAGGGCAGCGATCTTGCACGACGGAGAAGCGATCATCCTGCCGAGGGTGGGGTCGCAGGAGTGCAAGGCGGTCTTCGAAGCGGTAGCGTTAGTGTTCCTGCAATCGGACCGCGGGCCGTGCCACGACATGGCACCATTCGCCCTCGCGCGTCGTGTCTCGAGCAGATCAGCAATGGTTCTGTCGATAACGCACCCTCATGAGAAAGGTGCCCCAGTGCAAGCAGCAGAAGTGGCGAGGAAGAGACGCGCGGTCTTAGAAGGCAAGATGCGACCGTATAAGGACTGGGCAGCGCGCCTTTTCGTCTTCACAGCCATCCTGGCCGACCCGACGAGGATGGCGAACTCGACGGACGATCAGCTAGCAAGGATGCCAGCATCGCAGCGTCATCTCGCTTTTGAGGAGCACGAGCCGCACGCCGTGAAGGCCGAGTACATGACAGGGAACAAGAAACTGGCGGCGTTTGAGATACCAGACATGTACACGGAGATGATGCTGCCGAACGGTGAGTCCGCTCTTCTGGCAGCGTACGACGCGATGCCGCGGAGATTCGGCGGCGGCGCGGATTTGCGCGCAGGCTCGCACCTTGACGAGCACGTGCTGAAGGTGAAGTGCGGAAGCATCGAGATATTCCCGACGCATTACGCGGACTGGTGGATAGTGAGGCAGCTGACGGACGGAGACGCACCGCAGGTGTCGTTGCACGAATGGCCGCTCCCGACTTTTGTGCGGACAGTAGCAGCGATCATGAGAGCGGAGGCTGACCCGTGGAAAACAAGATGGCGGTGGATGCGAAGAGACGAAATCGAGCAGTATTGGCCATCGCATACGACACTCGAGAGAGGTCCATCCGTCTTCGCGGCAGCGAGACCAGTGAGAGTGCATGCTGCGCAAGCCGACAGCACTGATGACGACATAGGCGCCTTCGGCGATGACGCAGTTCCACCGGACCGATTTTGGGCGGACTCCATGGACACCACGGACAGGAATGGCGGCCTGGTATGGAACATGGGCGGGTGGAGCGCGCGCATGCGTCTAGGCGAGTTAGCTTTTCTGAAGATGCCGTTGGTCATCGCAGTGCAGGAATTTAAGCGCGCCTTTTGGGCGCGTGAGGATAGCCAAGTAGCTTTCACTAAGAAGAAAGTGAGAGGGCAACCTGCGCCAAGAGCAGCGATTCTGAGGGGCGGGTCGGAGGTAACAGCCCTGGACTTCGCAGTGGTAGCATCGACAGATGCAATCGGTCTTGCAGCACCAGACGGAACGGGCGGAGCAGCGGTCCTCTTGAGGGCGGATCAGCTGTTCCGCTTCGTCGCGTCGACGAGTGTGGTGTTGATGGCGGACCCGGATGACAAGACGGACGGCCACACCGCCATGAGAGGCGCAGATGATTTCTTGGCGTACATCGCGGCGGCTGTTCTGGATACGATCATCGTGATATCAGCGTACTACAGGACGCCGCGATCATGTAGGCCATTGAACATCCCAGCGATAAAAAGAACGATGAACAAGTACATAGCGGATTTAGGCAAGTATAGGCAGGGCCGGCAAGTGTGGCTGATGGGTGACTTCAACTACATCCGAGGAAAGACCCGCCCATCGGATCCATCTCCGGCGCTCTTAGCCGCAGCGTACAGGCCGCTGCAAGTCTTCGCAGGACACCCGGTGCAAGGCATCGGCCCGACGTGCTGGCGAGCAACCGCGCACGGAGGGGAGCCGACAGCGATCGATCACGTGTACACATCGGCATTAGCGGCGCGCGGAAGCGCGATTGAGCGGTGGCACGTGAGGAAATTTGCGCCGTGCCTGATAGGCCCTGAAACACCTTTCGCGCAGGTACCGACGGATCACGCAGCGCTGTGCATCCCAGGCTGGCTGTTCGAGCCCGCTTCATCACAGGAAGACATGTTCGCCGCAGCGAAGGAAGCGTGGGCGAAGCATTACGCAGCGCTGGCCTTGAGGTGCCCAATAAAGGTTTCGGCAGCTTACTCGGACATCATGTTCCCGGTCGGGCAAGCATGCCTGAAGGCCGCAGTAGCAGTAAACGCAGCTAGCATAGCTCACGGGTACGATTATCTGGTGGACTGGAGCAGGCGGACCAAGTTTGATGAGCGGGCGTACGCGACGGTCCTCGCAGACCACATCGGGCGTCGCACGTTCCGCCCGGCGGCGCTTCGAGACGTAAGGCTCGGCAAGAACGGAGCGTCATCGGAAGGTCACGCGGAGCGGAACACCACGTTGCAGCAGGGTCATCGAGCAAAGCCGCTGAGGAATCTAGCAGACCTCGAGCGCGTGATGACGCACGTTGCAGTCAAGAGAAAATTTGTGAGAGCGAAGAGAGTGGATCAGCATGAATCGAAGATAGACTGGTCGAGGGACGTCGATGACATGACGGCCGCAGGCGTAGCAGACGATGAGAAGAAGAGACCAGCGAACGTCGCAGCGTTCGCGAAAGCCGCAGCTGCCTTGCGGACCGGCCAGTCAACGAAGGAGGACAAGCTGTTTAACATCATAGACGCATGCAAGGCCGCGCTGTACGGCAGCAAGCGCGGAGACCCCGCGGGTGAGATATCGCACTGCGTGGCGGGCGCGCTCGCAGCAGTGGGCGCATCGGAAGTAGCTAAAGGGCTACTGTTATCGCACCTTTGCAAAGCGCGGCTTATCCGGGAATCGACCAGGACCCTGTTGACGGCTCCGGATAGGCGCGAACTGTACAGGCAGGTCTTAGCAGTCGCGAAGGCCACCCCACCATTACCGATGTCCGCGCACGAGACGAGAGAGCTGCTGGAAAAAATGGCAGCGAAACCACATATGCGTTCGCCGAACGGCGCGAGGAAATCTATGGTGACTGCGATGCGGCACCACCCGGACACCGTGGAAGCGCTCCGCTGCGCGGTCAACGACACTACAGCCGGTATAGCGTCGACGACACTAAGAGCGTTTGAGCAGTACATACGGCCGGAGCGTAAGGCGCTAGTGGCAGCGGCTTTGCACAAGAGCGGTCGCACGGACAGAGCGCAGAAGCTAAGGATCGCCGTGTCAGCCGAGAACCTGCATAGGATTGCTGCGCAGAAGTGCTGCATTCGCATAAAGCAGAGGATGGAGAGGAGCGGTCTGCTCGGCTCATGGATAGGCACCGGAAGACCTGGCGCAGGTCTGGACGCGGCTTTTCGACAGGAGCTAGACGCGATCGGCAACATAGCGCATAGAAGAAACGACCAATGCTCGGATCCGGAGATGCAGCAGATAGCCATCATTATCACCACGGACTTCGAGAATATGTTCAATTGCCTCTTCTACGAAGTGATGGTGAAGACCATGATCTTTTACGGCGCGCACCCGCACGACCTGGCGTTCATGATGTGTCTGCAGGCATCCAAAACAGTTTTTCTACGGAACGGCAGGAGCGTCGCAGCCCTGCGTCGTTTCTACGACCTCGTAATCGGTGATCCAGTCGCGATGGAGATATCGTTAGGGGTCATCGCGCCATATCTGGCTTCCATGAGGCGCGCACTCGACGAGTTAGAGAAGCGCGCAGCAGCGGGGGCCGAAATCGGCGACGCCAGCGAGTACGAAGACCAGCTCTTCAGGGAGCAGAGGAGGATTTTGACGGCTTGGGAGCATGAGTACCGCAGAGAGGACGTCCCTGACGAGTACTTTGACCAACGCTCGCACACTGAAGCGAGGATACACGCGGAGACGGAAGCGACAGAAGTACCGGAAGCGCCATGGCAGAACACATCGGATTTCGAGATCTTCATGCGGGCGTGCGTGGACGACATCACGACCGCTATCCGCGGAGCGATAGCGGAAATAAGGCGGCCTTCGAAGCGCGTACGCATGGCGGCGAGAATCCTGTCAAGCAGGACGGAGACGATGTGTCGCGACTCCCAGTTATTCTTTGCGGCCAGAGAGAAATTCTTGCTGGCTATCTTATCATGGGACCCAGTGCCTGACAAGGACGGGATTGCGGCAGCGATCGCCCCGCTTTTCGTGATCTGCGGTTTCGCGCCAAGAGTCGTCTTTGAGTCGAAGATCGTTGGATACGTGTATCGATTCCCGTTAGGGGACGTCATAGAAAAGCAGCTAGCAACCGCTACTGGTTTTTGCAGGCTCCTATGTATGAGAGCTAGAGCAGCGCTCGGGAAACAAATCTCACCAGCGATAGCGATCGCGGTGCTCCAGCAAGCCCTAGCGGCGCCGACGACGCATCTGTGGGGAGCCGCGAACGATAGATTATCCGACGAGCAGATAGAAGCGATGGAACAGCGACTAGCGACGGCGTTGCTGCCGGAGATCGGAATAACGCCCCCGGTGGTGCAACACATTCGAGCAGCGAATCCCGGCATCACGGAAAGGGAGACTCTATTCAGTCCAATCACCGGCCTTCAACCGAGGTCGACGGTAGGATCCAGAATTTCGGATAACGGTCTGGTGAAATGGATGTCTTTGGCGGGAGCATGCCGCTTGGCGGACAATTTCAGTGCTTTAGTGGAGGACCTAGCGGAGGCTGAAGGCAGAACAAGAGACAAAGAAAAGACCCTGATGCTCGCAAAACCGGCACCCGTGAGAGAGTCGTTTCGTGCGCTCGGAGCATCCGGCACAGAGCCACCTCTCCTCCTCAGTATGACACCGACGTCAGACCCCAGTATTGCAGTATGGGTGCGAGCGGATCACGCAACAGCGCGCGTGATGGGAGTCTCTGAGGTAGCGGCGATGCCCGCATTCGCAGTGGAGGTCCGGATGATGCCAGGAGCAGCAGTGAGTCCGCATGTCGCGAGGGTAGCGAAGAACATGTGGGCCGTCACGGAGGCAGCGAGAGACGCGATGAACGCCGCACGCGGCGTGGGAACAAGGGTTAGAGTGGTGCGAGTCTTCGGCGCGTACACTCTGCCGAGAGTGCGCACGATCGCGCACGAAGCGCTATGGGCGTTGAAGCACGACTTGGCAAGCGACGGGGCGTGCCTGGAGCTGGTGAGCGCCAGGACACCATTGGACTTGAGATCGACGTGGCCGAAGCAGGAACGTAAGCGATTGGCACAAAAAGACATTCTGGACCCGGAGCTGATGCTGAGATCGACGGAGGATGACAACAGAACGCTGAACTCGGGGTCATCCACCTTGCCGCGTCTATCGAAGCTGCGGACATGCCAAGCATGGCCTGAGGTGAAGCGAACTGTAGCAGAATCTCTGGGGTGCTGTTATGCCGCACCGCAGCGAGAGGATGACGAGTTCGAGGACACCGACGATGGAGAACAGAAAGGAAGGTGGGGGGGCGCGTAGCCAGGCGAAACAAGTCTGATCCTGGTTTTGCCGGGAGACCCCCTCCACCATCACATTCCTGAGGCGATCAGCGGAACCTTAAGAAGGAGCCTCTCCATCGGAAGTAAACCAATAAGAATGTAGATAGTACGAGCAGACGGCGGAGCTTCGTATGAACAAGAACGAGCTAGAATAAGCAGACTTCTGTAACAGTTGTGCCGCAAATTCGGCTTTGTAGGAGACGGAGCCTCGCGCCCGCTTAGCAGCGACGGGGGCACAGGCGGGCGGGGGTTTAGCTGGGTGTGAAAAAAAAAAAAACAAAAAAGAAATCAGGCCAGGACGGGGCCCAAGGAAACACTCAGCTTTCCCTTTGTGAACGCCAAATGCGCCCGAACTGTCGCTGCGCTTCGATGAATATGCAGCGTGAAGTTTGTTTTACAGCCAATAGAGGACGTTCAACAGTAGAGATCAGGTAGTAGAAGATAAACAGGGCGCGACTGAGTCGAGTACGAACGGAGGATAACAACATTAACAGAATAGAGGAAGTAAACCCGAACGAGGGGATCAAAACAACAGCCGCACTAAGCGAAGGGAAGCAAGCGGGAAGGAAGTAAATATATAATAAGACGAAGTGTTCGGTGAGGCGGTAACGCGCGCGCGTATTTCAGGCGTCGCCGGTAACTGTGATCCACGTTTGTTGCGTAGGTATTTGCTGATGCATACCCAGAATGAAGATCTCTACAGAGAAAGTTAGGTGTTGGTATAGGACATTCGAAAACGTGAACCAACGGAGGACAGCTCCAAGGCTATTGTTAGCGCGTAGAAGAGCGAAGACTTAAAGTAGGCAAGACCCCTCGAGGACGATACTTCCCGAAACACCAGTAATAGTGTCTATAAAGAAGGAGACGATAGCTTTGTTAGCATACGAACGGACTGAAGAGTAACAAAAGGAACCTAGGCTGTAGTGAGCTATCGAAGGACGTAGTGAACACAGGAGGAACACCCATAGCACATTTAGCAACGGATCGAGAGTAGACGAGCAAAAAAGTTAGAAGATAGTGTACGTTCACATCACACGGCTGCGCACTTCACTCAAGCATCTCTTTCGGCCAGGAGCTGTAGTGGAAGAATGAAGGAGAGTTCTTTTGTCCTCGACACTGAATACGGTAGCGCGCACAGACTCCGGGACAGCGAACTATAAATAGCGATGAGGAGTAGTAGTCGGAGCGGAATCTGAAAGCTGAGCTTCGCGTGCCTCGTAGTGATGTCCTCGGCGAAGTCATACCACCCGCGATACGATAAGTTTTACGTGACAAGTGTCCGCATTGACGTTAGCACTCTTATGCGATTTTGCGAAGATCGTTCTGCCGTAGTTACGAAACCATCGAAGCATAACAAGAATCCGATCGCAGAACTAGCCGGCGTCAAATTGTACATCGCGCCGGTCGACGCTGCTTACTCGCAGGCGAGAGTTCGCGCCGGAACACTAACGAAAGAAGTGATAGAATACGCCCTCAAGCACAGCAGATACACGTGTGGCATCTTCTGCAACGTTGTATTTATTGAGTCCGGTAAGGCGGTGAAGGAGCACGTTACTCATAGCGAGCATCTGAAGAACATCGTGTCTAGATAGGGAAGCTCACGTTGTCCCCTAGGAAATACGCAAGACGACGCTACACAGTGCTAATAGCGCCGAGTGGCCGAAACGTAAGTGCTAAACTCGCAGCAGGGTCCTAGAAGTGTAGCGTAACTTCCGTTGAGTTGGGGGTATGGTGAATCAAATGACGGATTTGCAGCGTCCGTTGTCGTTCAAGCAGACGGTGAGGGCGAGGGTGGCCCTTCACGTCAAATGTTTGCGACGCGGCGCGCGCGACGTCAGTTTTATAATTAGACAAATGACTGTGGAGTGGCCTAAATGGAGAGAACGGGAGCGTGTATCTCACCACGAGTTTATAGGTATAGCAGCCCACGAAGTAGAACAATATTTGGGGGACATCACCGAGAAGATGTTTGCTTGGGAGCCTCTCGCTGAGATCTTGAAGGGGCAAGGAGGAAAGAACAAAGTCCCATACAAGTTGATTAGGATTACCAAAGAAATGGGGAAGTTCGTGAAGTCTCAGGCGTTCTCTGTCCTTCAGTACAAGGAGATGCTCCAGACGGACGGGTGGCCCATCAAAACTGACTTTTCTCTCGACGGGAGTGCAGGGGATGCCCCCATAGAGGAAATGGCTGATGTGGTGTCCTCCGAGTTGCATCCTTTTGTCCTTCAATTCAGGGCTTTCGCTGAGGAGCTCGCTGAGCTCCTAGAGCCCGGTAACATTTTGTCGTTAGCTAACGTTGGGATCGCTAATGCTAGCCATGAACAAGAGTCACAGCTCCACCTGGCAAAGACGGCCGCCTTTGCGGTGCACGTCGCCTTGCAGGACGCTCTTGTAGATTTTAGCTACGCGGGAGGAGAATATGTCAAACGATTTAGATACCTAGACGATCAGATACAGACAGAAGGCCATACTTCAGGGTACACGAGGAAGGAGCCTTTCTTCGTGCTACTGGGTAGGTACCGGAAAAGTATGACTAAACTGGAGAAGGTCCTTGAGGAATTTGCACCGCGCGCACGAGAATACGTGAAGCACAGGTGTGAACCGGAGGCAGCCGCCGTTCAGAAACAAACAGATTTGCTCGTAGGTAGGCTTCGTAGTTACTTGGAAGAAATGACGGCGAGGTCAGACGCGGAGTATTGGGCTAATAATGAAATGGGGAAGTGTCGTACGGAATTTTTAACCTTCGATAACCTCGGTTACTGTGAGGTGGGAACGGTAGGGAAGGTCTTCTTGAGTTACATAAAACTAGCGGCAGGCCAAGCAGCCGATTTCGCGAAAGCGATCGGCGCTCAGCGCGCAACAATTTACCGCCCACAGGGCTGCACGAGCGTAGAGTAGAGCACTAGACGATAGAACTAACCCAGCCCCGAACACGTAACTGAACTCATGACCCTTTAGAGAACATCCCCAACGGACATGACAGAAACGAAGGAGACGCTTTTACACATAGGAGAGCAGAGCAAAGAAGAAATCACTTAGAAGCAACGACTGCAATCGTAAGTACATGGTTGTCTCAGCACGGGCACCAGGTAGCCCCCTTCATAGGAGTGTTACACTCCGAAGACGGGAGTGGCGAAGAGCTCGGTGTAACAAGAAGTCGACTAACTAGAACGACGTTAGCAAAGTCTTCCATTCGCGGCTATTAACGGCCGGTGAGACCAATAGGATGAACGTTGATCTTACGGATTCACCGGAGGGAATCCGAGGAATAGACACTCTCCCTCAGCGTAGCAACTAACGTGACAGTCCGTATCTATCTCAGAGTACTGGCATACAGCACGGATCACCTAATAGATAAAAATTTGTTTTTATGCTTTTTGTGTGGCTGTAATGTCCCATCTTGTCCTGTAAGGTGGGTCCTTGCATGTTAGTTGGATTTGTTTGTTCTTTATTTTGGTAGCGAGGCTTCTCTTTCGTCTCGCGGGAATTCTGTTTGGGTGGTGTGGGTCTAGAGACTGTTCTTTTTACACGTCTCTCAGTAGTTTGTAATCAGCGCGACGCGCGCAAGGGGAATATATACGGATCAAAGAGGAGCGCGTAGCGGAGTGGAGCACATTTCTCGGTCGTGGAAGATCGTATACAGCGACAACAGACAGGACGCTGATCGGCGGTAAGGAATATAATCTGCAGGAATGGCGTCGTCATCATCGGCGGCATCAACGACCGGTCTACCGGGTTTGAGCAATCCGTTTAGTATAGGACAAGCACGCGCTTTCAGTAGCGCAGCGTCGATGACGCTCCAGACGGACATGGACGTGATGTCGGCAGCCGCATGGCCTGGAGCGCCGGCGGCTCCCGTTCTGCCGCCGTTAGCAGCGACCGCGTCTGGGAGGAAATCCCGACGAGCGAAAGGGATAAGTATCGAGAGCCCGCATCTGGAGCGCGGACCGACAGACGCGAACGTGCAAGGCACGCGGGTATACGCCGGCTTCTCACACAGGCTGTTCCTGGCTTTCGGAGCATGTGTGCAAGCGTTTGGCGATCTCGAATATGTGTTCCAACTGGAGGATCACTGGCGCATGGTTTTCGTACCGGCGGATGAGGTGTTTACGAACGACGGATCACCGATGTTCCTTCGCTTCCAGACAACCACCAACACGGTGAGCACGGAAAACGATCATCAATGTATATTAGCATATAGCCTGGCGGTCTTCGCGGACCAATTTCGAGATATCGGGATTGCTCCGCTGGTAGGGGAAGCGCCGATGCCGGATAGCGCACAGCCGAGGGAATATTGCATTTTATCAACGATAGCACATTGGCCGAATAAGCCGAACATGATGCCCAAGCAATACGCGAATATACCAATATTTCCGGTCGCGCAAGCGCCGTCGGTGATACCGTTGGCTTTAGCGAATTTTTGGGATACCAGCGAGAACAGATGGTCGCGATCGTCGCCGCAGTTTCAGCAAAGAAGGGCGTTGGAGGCAGCGGAAAGACAACCGATGGCCAGGCTTCGGTTACCGATGGTGACAGAGTTGCGCCAGAAAGCGGTAGATAACGTTCGAGCCGGGCGCGCAGCTTCCTTCGGCACACCCGAGGAGCGGCCGTTCGAACTAGCGCACACAGCGACGGAGCGTACGGGAGGGCATGGGCAAGCGACGGTAGTGAACAGCGAGCATCAACGCGACAGCAAGTGCGGTCAGCAACGACCGCCGGCCGGGCACGCAGTGCACCCAACAGTCGTTGCGCACGTGGGCGACGGCATTACCCGGATCGGCTTCGAGAACGCCCCTGCAGGCCCGGACACAGGCACGCACGCCCTGGAGGCACCTAGAGCGACGATCTCGTCAATGAGCAGTACGGAGTTAACGCCAATGCGGTCGCGGGCGGTCCCGGGTTCGACGAGTGCGAACGGCGCGAGCAAAGAGTGTGTCGGCAACATCCCAGGAGCGTCAGTGCCGGAAGAGCTCGCTGCAGAGTTCCCGGGCATGTCGCCGGACCTGCTGGCGAAGATGTGGACAAAGATGAGAGCCATGTCTAGTTCTGCCGACGCCGATATCTCCAAGCAGAACCTGAACGGGTCAACGGTCGCTAACAAGCGCGACGGTGGGCATGGTGTCGGCGAGAGTGCGCGGAAGAGCACTAGGAAAACGGATGCGCGAAGAGATTCTCGATCGAGGAAGCAGTACGATCACGGTAGACGCGACAACGGTGTGTCGCGCAGCCGGAGGAGCCGTAGCAGGAGCCATGGTCGTTCAGGCACGCGCGAAAGCAAAACCCAAGCAGGCAGCAAGCGGTCGCGGGACATGGATGTCTACCAAGCAGGAGGCAGACGAGGACGGAAAGACCGATGTTGAGGCCTGCTCCCACGAGGTAAAGAGCCAGCATGTATGAGACATCAGGGAAGACGATGAAGAGACAGTAGTCATACCCACATACAAGAGGAGGCGGCGGAGGCAGTGCACATATATGAAAGGGCCGTTCTGGAGGAGATGGCCATTCTTGGTACGTTCGAAGCGGCTGCTAGATATAGATACATGGCACCGCGCAGATATAGAAACGGATATGTTTAGAGACCCATTGGAGGAATATGCGAGGAACGCAGTGAAGAAGCGGACGGTCGGCGCCGCGGCGCCCGAGTATGCGAAGAAGACGCTGAGGTCGAAGATCGTCTTCTTCGACGACCTCAATGAACATGAGCAACAGCGTATGAAAAAGAAGTTTATCACGTCGCGAGCGAGCGCAGCAGCCGAGATAGGCTGCATCGCGGACAGGCACGCGTTACAGGCATCTCTATATAGGGTGCATGAGGAGATCCTTTTTTGACGGAAAAGAAGGGGAGCACGCCCGCCCAGTCACCGCCGTGACGAACCGCGCAGGGACGCCGATGTGCGGTCGCAGGGAGGGGTCGTGGGGCAGCGTGAGTAACACGAAATAGATAGAATTGGAGAGGTCCCATTTAGATAAGTGGGTACGGTCACCGCAGCGGGCACGGGTTCACCGCCCACGCGGAACGGACACACCGGTGTTGAGAGCCCCGGCCATACGGACGCGCGCAGGACGAGCACCGCGGCCCGAAGGCGTTGATGGGCAGTGTAAGCGCTGCCCATCCGCCCTCGTTGCCGCGCGCAGGTAAGGTGCGGCCGGCGGCTGCATAGAGCAGAGGATGGGCGGCACGCGGGGGAGTGTTCGGGTGAGAGCGTGCGGCGGAAATGAATTAGAATGAAGGTTTGGAAAGGAACAACGTAGCGCAGTAGAATGCGCCTTTTCCCCATTAAACCCAACAACAACATCGGTCCGTCAGGAAGGTCCCTAGCGCCCTTACATCGGTGTCCATAGTGACAGATGGTAAGAGCGCCCGAGGGCGTAGCACGTGTGAGGCGTTCGGGCCGCGCGCGAACTAATAATAATAATAATAATTTTTAGTAGAGCTATTGTAGGAGTACGTTGTTCTTTTGCACTGTTCTCTCTGCTTTGAAGCTTAGCATAATTGTAATGACACGATAAGCATATTTACATTAAGAAAAAAAGAAAATGGAGGGTGCAGATGCAGTTTGATTATATGCAGATTACCTCTAAGAGCATGCATGGGATCGCTGGCTCACGACGGAAAATCCCGACACCAAGCAAGACGAAAAGCGACCGCGTGACAAGCGCATTCGCGTCACTACCTTCCGATGGCGCGAGGAGAACGCGCAGCTGGCAGGCCGGGGCGTGGACGATAAGAACGAGGATAGATTTCGAGAACTCTCGCCGCAGGATAAAACACATAAGCCGGTGCTACGACCCGTCGGAAATTGGGTGTGTACAGAGGACATTTATGTCAGTAAAGAAAAAGAATAGGGAATTATATGTATATTAAGAATGTTTTTTTGTTTTCTAGTTAGGTGTGCTCCACCGATATATTAAGAATGAAATATTTTGAGGTATGGAGGTAGCTAGAAAATGGAACGGGGATGCGAAGTGGAGTTTGTACGCGAAGTGGAGTACATGAACTGCGACTTATGCACCACTGTATGTATTGCTCAAGAGATTCTTCTTAATGCAAGAACTAGAATAATAGCAAATACGTCCTCACTAAGGTATACTTGCAAACCCAAAGAAACGAGGGAGTTTCAACCTCTACGGTAAGAACAAGCGTGAGAAGCCGCTTGTGAACGGCAATACCATCGCAAATGGTCACGCTGATGGAAAAGAAAACCACCTGGCGTCGTTTCTGCAACGCGGCGATTCCATGGATGCTCGCGGTGGTGCTTTCCGCATTGCCAATGGATCCGCCGCCACGCTGGTCGACCAGACGCTCGACGAGACCTTACTTCTGGTCCTCTCCGGATTCACTGTTGCTTTTCTGTTGTTACGACAATGTAGGTGGAACTGCAACTGTAATATTTTTAACCACACAAGGACAACGTAGGTTGTAGGTGGAACTATGCAGCATATCTAAATGAATGTATCTATATTCTTAGCCATACACAACTACAAGGACAACGTAACTGAAACTATATTTTTGACCAGACACAACATAGAGATAGAAGATCCTAGGCCTGTTATTGTTAAGCTCGCGACAGCTTAGCTGGGACTGGGGCTTATACACATAGAGGGCATTTCCCTTAGAATGGGACCTCCCTTAGACCCGGAGCCACTTATACACATAGAGCTGATGCTGGAACTGAATACATACTAGCACTTTTTCTTTTTGCTCCTCTTCAATCTGTCGTGAGATAAAGGCGCTCGCCTGCTATTTTTCTCGTCACATATCTAATACTAATACTAACGGTCTATCTACTAGTATGTTACGGGTCGGTACACCTCTCGGTGTCGTTGGGAGACACTGCTTTTCGTCCGCAGAGAGTACTAGTATTTCAACCTCCTCCAAAGGAACAATGCGTCCAGCAAAGAGCCTCTCGTATAAGCGACACGCTTTTCTACTACAACGTTTTCATTTAAGTAGTCTTCATCATTGTTGTCTAATCTTGGCCTTCGGTGTGGTCTGGGTGGCCAAGACACGAATGCGCGCCTATCAAAGACTGCAAGAAGATGGTGATGGCGATTGCGCGACGTTAGAAGTTGTTGTTGCGTCTACGCAGCAGGGAGCTTCCTTCAGTACGAATTAGATCTTGCCTCGATCTTACCTCTTGTCAGGCACATCAGTTTGATCCGGTGCTGGAAAAGGGGGAATCGGCAGTACGGTTCTGGATAGTGTATGAGCAAAGATGAGATAGTTATATATTTTATAGTTGTTATTTACTAGAGATATCAACTACAATCAACGAACATGAAAAATGCTCATGCAACATTTCTAGCAACTACCAGAGAACAAATTCTCATTGTTAGCATCAATTGTGTAATTGATTAATAGGGAAGCAGCATCTACATGCTCTAGTAACGAAAAAAAAAAAGAGTCAGAAGGTGTGAATGGTCGAGAAACTACAGGGAGGCCGCCATTTGATTCTCTTTGATATGTATCTGGAACGATCACGAGGATGAGGACCATTATTATGATATCCTAATCTATTTAATGACTAAAATCATGTTGTTGATGACACCATACTCATAGGTCTAAGATTTGATGATACAACCAAATAGCTCCAATTAGATCAGCTAATCTATGTAAATCTAAGGGAATAATTATATTATATCAATCATAGTTCCAAGATCATGAACAAAAGATATTAGAGTGACGATTGAATTACACTTACAGATCATGAGAAAATAATAATAGCAGTAGAGTGACAATTACACACGCTCCTGATACATCAATCACAATCTATCAGAGTAGACTGAGCGCGTCAGAAGAAGTAAGTCATCACTTACACATATAACCAGCATACCAAGACAGCCAGCGACATTGATCTTCATATCCAACGACGTAATCTATCATACGATAGAAACTGAAAGAACATCATACTAAAAATTTTCACATGACTATATCAGGTGAATGACCTGTCATGTAGACAACTTCAGCATCAATGAAAACGAAGTTGGTACATCTACCACTACTAGCATCAAAATCAATTATGAAAATGAAAAAATGCAATTCATCAGGAAAAAACTCATCAAACAGAAATTATAATACCGGAAAAGATAGTTGTGTAATTAAACTTGTAAATTATAAGATGAGCCTTGGAGCAGAATGAACAGCGCATAGAGCATGGACAGCCTGGGTCAGTCTACGTCTACTTGTAAAAGTGAACAAGCAACAACATCACAACTTGATGTCTTTGTCAGATGGGTGATCACAACTACAACCTTGCACACCTGTAACAAAAAGTCCTTGTATTAGTATTTACTTACTTATTTGTGATCCACTACTACAACATATCATCGTCCTTGTACAAATGAGAAGTTTCTGCATCTACTAGTCAGTGTTGCAATGAACTGTATTTATTAAGTGACGGTTATGGGAGACACCGAGACCGACACCAAGCACACCGATGCCACAAAAAATGTCTTAGCAGCAATAGCTAACTACTTCTAGGGCACAAGCAATATACACGTCGGGTCTTGATTGTCAAACTGAGCATTAATTGACTTTGGGAAAGATACTGCTACTTACAACAACAATTTATAAACAACACACAAGGCGAATGCGAGCGGAACAAGTCGTGTTCAGTTTGCTGGAGGATCCACCAGTTCGTGGTAGTATTCTTCTCTTGACTGAGTCGTGGAGGATGATTCTCAAGTCTCAAGTCGCGTCGGTATAATTGTACGACTTCTTTGCGCCCACCCCAGCTAGTGCGCTGGCCCTATGGCCGAAGACTTTGAAATTGAAAAAAATTGATCGAAAGTGAAACGCTCCAACCCACATGAGCGTGCTGGGAAGACAAAAAGAAAAGCAGAGAGCAGAGGATATCCTATGCATCCTTGACAGCTGATACGGAATACGTCTGTCTTCGAGTGAACTAGTCGGGCCATGCTTGTCCCTGTCCCGTTTCGGTACGAGATGTGGTAAAAAGCAAGTAGAGACTAGAGAGGGCGCGCGTCTCTCTTGGAAGTTGCACCTCCGATGATGGAAGTAAGCACACGGAATATCATCGTTGTAGCAGAGTGCAGATAACAAGTATGGGGTAGAAGAAAGTGAAACTGTCGGACTCAACCGAGGGGAGAACTTTCAGAGGAGTACATGGCGCTAGAGTGCCACTTCCACAGGAGAAGTCGGGGAACAAGAAGAGTAGCGATGAGGAGGTGCTTCCTACGCTTAGCACAGTCATTCCCGTGTTATGGTTATCGTACCCGACCACTCTCGAGTGTATACAAGAGCAGTTACTTTCTTCCAGACAGCTCACCAGCGTCATTTTCCAGCGAACGCGGCGTTGGAGAGTTCAACAAATCATCTGGTGAGGCGGAACAAGCGGAAGGCTAGGACTTCACTATGAAGCAGAACAAAAGGGAGTTTGACTCTCTGGACCAAGAATACCAAGAAAAAGCCGTGACTGTGACGAACGCCTCCACGTCGACCAAACACTATTCTTCGTGATCAGCACATGAGGCAACTGTCCTTGAGCTTGATGAAGATCATTCATGTAGTCTGTGCGCCTTAGCGTTACTTGACTTGCAAGAATGCAGGTGAAGTACGTGCACTGAATTACAACTGATCCTCGACTTCGGGCTGCACTCTGCAGGAGAGCTTTCTATTTCTTGCGCAGTATGACGTGGTACAGGAACATTTTTACTAGTGCTGGGACCAGGGTCGTTAGCAGACTAAATGCTGTAAGCAGTATGAAACACGTTGCATGCAAGGCACTCAGAGCCACGCTCGTCGTCCACAATATACTCTGACAGGTACTACTACTGTCGCTATCAGCTCTACTAGAGATACTACTCGACTGCCCATTTGCTGGGGATATAATGTCCCATGCATCATTCGCCGTTGCTGCTTCTTCCTCGTCCTGCTGCTTAGTGCTTAACTGCTGTTCATCTCGTGGTCCACGCAGTAACGGATGCCTTTCCTGATCATCCTGATCTTGACCCTTAGACGTCGCGTCTGCTTCTCGTGGAGATGCCGTGCTGTTGCCAAGACTCCAAGGCAATAGGTCAAAAGCGCGGCCATTGCGAAGGAGATCGAAAATACGTGATGCGCCTTTTTCCGCCTCGGACAGAGACGCGATGATGTGACCCGCACCGTGCTGCGTAGCAGCTGCCTCCACAGTTCCCTCACCGTCCTCCGAAGAGGGGTAAAGGCTGAAACCCCCGACTCCTCCGCTTGCCGACGAATACTCTTGAGATTGTAGTACGTGGTTCTTTATTGCAGAATCATCTACATCGACAGCCTCTTCTTCTACTGACGAGGAAGATGAAGTCGTCGTGTAGGTCACCAAAAGACCACTACCGAAGGTGACCGTCATTCCAAGCCCAAGACAGAACCACACTATTGAAATGGAGGTGAAAAACGCCTCGCAAGCAAACGCTTTGCGAAACGTTGTCCGTCGTTTGATGTTGTCAATTAGAACTCAACCTAATTATTAGCATTTTTTTCTGGGTCCTAATCATGCAAATGCCGCATTTTCTTGTTCATGATCCGTCCTAAAACGTCTATTTATTTTTCTCCTTGCAAACGTCTGCAAAATTTGTCCTCTGAGGATGGATCAGGTGGAGCCTTACGTGGAGCCTTAAGTCAATGAATACTGTGAGAGGAAAAGAGCCGAGAAGCCCACAGAACAACCAGGCAGCGAGAAAACCGTCTCCCTCGCACTTCAATCCCGTTGAGAGTGCGACCTGAACAAGCACTCCGAGAACGTACATATCGATGCACCCTGCCCAGATGACCAGTTGCGACACGTAGCGGTAGCGCTCTTTAGAGGTTGAGCTTCCACCAAGACCAATCATATATTAATCATGAGATTATATATAATATTGTCACTGCATTCATCTTCAGGAGATGGAGATCACCTTGCTTCCCATCTTAGGAATTCTTTCCAACAGGAAAAGTAGAAACGAAGGATGGTAGATAAGGTTGTCAATCACGTTGTTGTAACGTGTCTGCCCAATAGAGGACTATGTCTTATTTGGTAACCCGTAAAAATACAGAGGCAATGTCAATGCGATAACCCGTAATGCAACATAGGCAGTGTGATAACCCGTAATTTCTGTTGCGTGACGCCACTCGCCTCCTCGGCAGCCGGCAGCGGGGAGCAATTCTTGCGGAATCAGATCGTTGTCTTCTAGTGGAAGTGCTGTTCGTGACGCGTGTTGATGGACTTCATCGAGTTTTTTGTTATATGTCGCGGTCCGTTCATGTGGTGGTAGTTGTGCATGCGTGGTCGATGCCTGCCTTCTTTCTCTTCGGATGTTCATACTATTGTTTTTGTAGGCTTCATCCCGGTGGTCGCTGACATGGAGGGGATGTCGTTGGCGCAAATCTTGCGAAAAAACCACACGTGTACTTGGCCGCTTGACGTCCATAGGTGCCAGTTTATCTCCCGCTGAAAATATTTGTTCATCTTCATCTTGTGTAGGCTTCCGCGCTGGTGCCCTTCCTCTACCGAAAGACGTAGTGTGAATACGCGGCTGGTGCCCCGTGCTCGACCTTGACGTGCAGCTTATGGAGGTGCCAAACGATGCCCCTACTACAACTGAGGTCTCATTTTAGATTTAGAAGTACCTTCCAGGATGAATCAGAATAAATCCAGCATCTGGTGAAAGAGGCTCCTCATAATTTGACGTCAAGAAATTCTCGCTCTCGTCCCTGCCTTGAAAATACTTCATGAAGGGCACAAGAACGCTCTTTCTTAGACGTGGTTTTCTAGGGTTTCCATTTTTGCTGTAGCCTTAAGCGTCGCTTGTCTCTATTTTTCGAGTTTCAGTAAGAAGTTGTTCTCGCTGGTGGTGGAGGTGCGGCGTCGTCCTCTGTTCTGTACTGCTTGGAAATAAAGAGAACGGATCATCAGCACCACCATCGACCCGAGGCCGTTCTGGGGTTAGGTGCGCAGTTTGCTCGCTCACAACTTCACGCTCCGTGCTTGCAAGAAAGAGTCTTTCCGATGGTAGTGAAGCCCGTAGTTGTGCGCCTTGTTCTGTCCTTGTTGTTGTAGATGTTGCAGGCGTAGTAGAGAAGTATTCGTCGTCAAAGAGTTTCTCTTTGTCTCTCGTGTGTGAAGACTTTCTGGGCTTGTCTGGCGTCTGGTGAAGGAGCAAAAGCGCGGAGCTTGGTTCTTCTGCGTTCCCTCGATCTTGTTCGTCTAGAGTCGCATTGCCACGCGTTTCTCTAGTTCTGTGATCATCCTTTTGATACGTACTGCTAGCACTAGCATCTCCACTTCGAGCGTCCGAAGTTCTTCTACTTCCACGAATAAACGCTACATCATGTCCTTCCCGCAGCTCCTGAGGTACTGCACTTCTTGACTCAAGAAGAGAATTCCTCGATGATATTGATATGGGAACTACACCAGCGGGTCGTTTGCGGTTACCGAGTCCGTAGGTCTCGGCTCGTCCCGAGGTGGTCGCAGTAAACCGAGGAGGACACATGGATGCCAGTGGTCGCACAACATGGTCGTTGAGTTGCGGATTTTCATTTTCTCCTACTAAATACAAGACTTCTTCCTTGTCCTCTTGTTTTTCCTCTCCTGTCTTCTGCGGAAGCTTTCTGATGTCTGGACTTCTCACTTCGCGTCTCATGATCCGGCGTAACGGTGCCAGGATTCTCGGTTTTTACGTAAAAACAAGAGTTTGGAATTACGAGATTCCTGCTCTTGTGTCCTTTTGCACCTGCTCTGCGAAGTCCAGATGCATGGCATCGATTTATATTTCTGCTACTTGCAGCACATGCACTCGTTAGAGCTGTAGACTGCGTCTGCGTGGCGTCTCACTCTTCTTCTGACCGACGGGTTCAAACATCAAGTTGTTGCCGTCGAGCATCCATGCCAGTACGACTACAATTCTTCTCAAATATTGATCAGCTTCAACAATCAACAGGAACAGACAACCATGTGCATGGAGGATGATGCACTATCGCGTTCGCGACAAGAAGTAACTGTTACATAGAGCAGGTCGAAAGTGCCAGTACTTCATACTGTAGATATTGCTACTAGTACTTCATACTGTTCTCGCACTTCATACTCATTGTTCGTGTTATTGTGATTCGAATAAGCGCAGATGCAAATCTAGCAAGGAAACTTTTTTTCCATCGCGAGGAGCATCTTCTCGAAATGCACACAGTAGAGCTACACCTTCACTTGCATGCCTGCTACAATTTGATAAAGACTTTTTCCTGGCCGTTGGATCATCGATGAAAGATGAAGACAGCATCGAGATAATTGCACCAGTTTCATTTCTTGAAAAGGTTGTGTTATACAATCTCCTCTCCAACTCTCAGCTTCCACCATTCTCGATCATCGCATGCACATGGTACTAATGTCATTGCTCGTTACGCTCATGCAGCTCTCGCGATGCGGATGAACCACCTGCTCCTCTCTCATGACTTACGCAGTCCAGTAAAAATAAGTACATAATCATCGCAATCTTACCGACGCAGAATTAACAACCGCGCACGCCTGAGCCTGCAAACTCCTTACCCAGGATCAAAGAAGCACAAGCACTTATGTTCCGTGGTGGTACTTCTGCATGTTGTCACCACCTTACTTAGTGCGTTCAAAAAATTCAAGAATGTCGTTCTCTACTCCTGTTGCGCTTGTAGAAAGAGTTGTAGATATAGATATTAAGTTGTTCTTCCATTTGTTCTAGTTCTGCCGGTGTGCAAGTTTTAGTTCATAAAATAAGATTGGCAGTCAGGTCTTGTTGTCGTTCCTCAGTGTTCATTTGTGATTGTGAAACCAAAAAAAAACTTATGCTAACGAAACGACCGATGTTAATAGTACTGCTTTTTTTCATCATCATGACGCCATGGAAAATTTCGACAAGAATAGCGGCCTCAAGCTTGAGGACGATAGATTATTAAAAATGATACAGATAAGTATGAGTTGGTGGGACGTATTGTTTACTACTTATATGCGTATATTCCCTGGCTTTGGCTTCCTCGTGCCTGAGCATAGCTTCCTAATTATGCGAGACGAACAGGACCTGAGTCTAGTTTTCAAATAAATCTGAATACTCATTCGTGTTGTGCTATTTATCTTGGTTTAAATCGAATACCAGGACATGATAGCGACACGAAATCGAGTCGTGATGTCTATTCTTATGTTCTAACATGTACAACGCTTCGTTCTTCTCCTTCCATCTTTATACTATCTCAAATAGTGGAACTTTGCGAGACCACTTTTTGAGACAGAAACGGAATTATCACCAGGTCGGTGTAACTAGAACTAAGTCTAACATAAACATGAGAATAAATAAAGACTACGATTGCGACCGCTCCTCGTTCTTTTCTCGCACAACAGTGCCTTGTAGTGTTTTGCATCTTCAGCACGCAACAACTGAGTCTCAACTAACAAGGAAGATGATTGTTTTAACCATAATACGCAAACACGAATGCGCATGCGGGTACTTATCCTTGTGGTTGTGTGTCCTTTAAATTATTAAAAGAGCAATCGTACATTCTTGGTAAAGTTGGTGATACATTTGGACACTAATTCTTTTTCTTCCCCGACCCGCGGAGACACACCACTCATCAGCTTCTATATTTCACTTCATTAGATCACTGCATGAGGTAGAGATTGATAACAACAACGGATTTTTGATAACTACAAGATGATTGATTGTTTCGATCCCCTGCAACGATATTATATTCAGTTATGGCAGGACGTCCTCTTCTTGCAAGTGTGTTTGATCTTTGAAAAAAAAATGCACGCTCCTCGATCATCCTTGAGAATGACGAAGTGCCTACAAAACATCATCTTTTTCAAAAGAGTTTTTCAAGAACAAATATCACATAGACTTAGACAATGCATTTTTATCCCTCCAGTATATAATCAAATCGCTTTTAGTTACTTCTTAAGAGTTCATCAATTTCTACAATCTTATGCGGATGTCCGAACAATGCAAATTGGTCAACCACGTCAACCAGAATCGCGAGCGAGATCTTAACCGCGCAGCGACCTATATTTATATAATTTATAACGTGATAAATTCGGCGTATCTGTGATAGAGCATTTGGTATAAGGTGAATGATGGATGGGATGCTTGTATAATGATCCAGTTCCCCTGTTCTGCAAATGATAGAAATAAGAAGATGAAGAAGATGAGCACGATGATCCTAGTACTTTCATGAATATGAAGAGCATCAACAGCATGAACATGATGGAAATCATTGCAATCCCATAGTGACAAAGATCACACCACTGGAGTACCATGCTAATGATGTGGATCCTTATCGTGATACTTATGAACAAGAAGGTCCACACATTTGACAACTTTGCAACCGCATGAGAATCATGCAAAACCTTCACAATTTGCACAACTGAAACAGGCCGGGAATTATATAAAAAACGCATCACCACAAGGGTGAAAATATACAGTCCTAGTGTTCACAAGCAGTGAGTTGTTAGCCTTTTATACGCGCACTAGAATAATTTTTTTTGACTTAGAACCCACCAAATTTTTGACTTTTTTGGTCTAGTATTTTTTTGGTTTTTTAGGTTAGAAAAGTTTGGCGTTTTCGTTCCTGTGCGCAGTGGTAGTCCCGATTCAGTCGGATTTTGGCCCCACGCGTTTCTCCAGGCGGCATCGTTCTTCGATACGTCGAAAACGATCCCGTCGACCCTAGAGCAGACTCAGCATCTGCTTCACAAAAATAAACCAACTTTAGCCCAGTGGCGGGGCAACTAAAACAAAACAGAAAAGGCACCAAGCTCCCGACTTAGTCGGCAGCAGCCATAAACAAAAATCTGTAGCTGTTCGGGTGTGGCTCCTCGACAGTAATTCAGATTAGCTTTGGCTACGGCCTCAGCTAGACAAGAAAAAAAAAGTCTCACGGTACGACCGAAGACAGGGCAAAGCCGTCGCCACGGCCCACCTAAAGACCCTCGGACTGAGTCCGACGGCACCTAAGAAAGAGAAAAACGAGCTTTCGCGAAACGCGACTGCTTCAAAAGTAAAAACCTGCGCTCGCCCAGGCGACCGCAACCCCACAAAAAGACGCGTCCTTCTTCGTTTGGCGGAGAAGTTCGCGCGCCCGAAACCCCGGAAGGGGCGATATCGCGACACACGGCTGCGCGTCCATCTAACACCTTGTCTTTTTTCGGCAGATTTTGTTACTTGACCTTTGACGTGAGTCGGATCCCGTGCAAAATCTCCCCATAAAGAGGCTTGCACAGTGGGAAAGCTAGCGGCAATTTGCCAAGGCGCGATATCTCGGGTGCTTCGGTGGTGATCAGGATCCCACCCCACTGAAAAAAAAAAAATGGCCCCAGCCATGAAAATTTACGCTGCGCGCGTGAAGCGCTTGGAGCAGTATGTCATCAGTGGAATGGCGTTTGTCTACATTGAGCCAGAATACTACAATGCCGAAAGAAAAGGCAGCATCAAGTACAGGCGCGGCGTCATCAACGTCGACGGCTCACCTGACTACGAAGATGCCGAAGTAGACTGCTACCCCTCGGAAGCACACGGCGGCGGCAGATTCGTCTACTGCAAAATCAAGAGGGAAGACTGGCCTGAGGGTGCTAAACCTCTGAAAGAGGGAGACCCACTCTGGGAAGAGCGAGTTCTGAAATCGCAAATTGATGCTTGCCTCCAGGAGATAAATACTCTCAAAGAGGACAACGAAGTCGGTGAAATCTACAGTAGCCTAATCGACAACCATACGGACTTCGCCAAATCGGACGAAGAGGAGGACCCCTCGCAAACGGGTGAGGAAACCCCTCCACCGGCGGAGGAGGATGAAGACAAAACACCGTGGAAAACGGTGGAGTCGCGCCGCAGGATAAAGGTCGAGCAAAACATAGTGCCACTCAAAAAGATTGAGGAGCACGATATGTGGCTCAAGAAGCTCGCAAAGTTTCGCGCGACGTATGAGCGTCATCTCGATTTGGATGATCTCGTCTATCGCGTCGAACAGTCCATCAAGATCGGACAAGAATGCGCCGACCACCTTGCGACGAAAACCTTCGCAACCGTCGAGGAACTGCTGGAAGAACTAGAGCGGTGGATAAATCCCCGTCAACAGCAGAAAATCTGGGATGACTTTTGGCAGCTCATCGAGTTCCAAGCATCCTCAAAAAACGTTGTCAGCGCGGAGCGAGATTTCCGCATCATATATGCCAAAGTCAAGGGCATGACGATGGAGCAGGTTGCAGGAATGTGCTACCTCAAAGGCATCGGGAGTGACATCCCTTCGCAAGAAATGCAGGGAATCCAAAGAGACCTCAGAGGCGACTTCGAGTTGGAGAATGTTGTCAAGGAAACAAAATACTCCTTGCATAACAAAGTCAACTTGGACGGGCGCGCTGCTACACGCACGCCGGGCGCTGAGGAAGTCTTTCAAGTCACGGACCCACCTGCAACATTCAAACAGCACAAAGCTGGCACGTGCTACAACTGTGGCTCTTCGGCGCACACGATGTGGCAATGCACCAAACCAATCTCCGAACAGGCAAAGAAGATACTCTCCAGGCAGGCTCAAAAGAAGACAGAGGTCAGTGGAAAAGGTAAAGGTAAAGGTAAGGGCAAAGGAAAAGGTAAAGGAGGAAAATATGGAGGATCGCAAAACAAGGATCAGCCTAAGGGCATGACTACCAATCCATCCGGGTCAGGCAAGAAGAGGGACGGCATCGCCTCGCGCATCACAGTGCTCGGCGGCGCTGTGCCGCCGTTGTGACTCAACAGCGAATCTCAAAAGAGAAGGATGGAAAACCTTGGGACGGGATTAGTATCGTACTCGGTCCCCGTGCCCAAGGTAAGAAGATCCAGTGGCGGGTGGCGTCCACCTGGATCAGAAAGCCTCCATGGGATGCATGGAGCAAAGGAACGAAGTGTACACTGGATCGATTTCCTTCGTGAGAAGGGAGTTGATCTCGTCAATGCTATTGACAAAGACAGTCTGGCGCCGCGGCAACCTCCGTCGTGTGCGTGCAGGCAAGACTCGCAAAAGGATGGGTGTCCCATCTGCGAGCCAGTCGTCAGCGAGGGCGACCAAAAACAACTTCTCGACACGTCGCAGCATCAGTCCGCGACGGGACAGAAAGAAGGAACTCGGCAGCCCTTGGATCAGGCGTGCATGCGCACGGTTCAAGAATTCGAAAGCATCCTTCTGCACACTGTCAGCGATGAGATCGAAACTGAGTGGATCTTAGACAGTGGAGCCACAATATTTTGTGTCAAAGACTCCAACATGATCCGTGCTCCGACCAAAGACGGCGGGAAAATCCAACAAGCGGATGGATCGCATGTTAATGGCGGCTACATGGCATCACTACGGACACTAACGGCAGACAACGGGCATAAGTTGGCCCTTCGCCGTGCGTACTATAATCCGAAAATGGCGCGAAATATCGCCAGTCTCAGTATGCTCTTGGACGCAGGTTTTACCGTCACAGAAAATTTCGACGGACTGCGAACACCTAGCGGGACGCTGATCCCAATCACAAAGAGGGGAGGACTATACTTCTTCCGCCTCAGCTACAGGCCTGACCTGGACTCGGGAGAGCTCAACGTGACCCAAGAGGTCATCCACAACAGGATGGGGCATTCAACCTACATGCCGTCCTGTGAGGCTTGCCGACTGAATAAGGCTCGCCGGAAACCGTTCAGCAAAGAAACGCGCGAACGACTCCTCCCGACCGAAGCTGGGCACACAATCAGCGTGGACCTCTGCGGGCCGCTACCTGAATCGATAGGCGGCAACCGCTACTGGGCCATCATCGTGGATAGATATGACTCGTGGGTAGAAGTCTTCCCAATTGCGCGCAAAAGCGACGCATACACCGGACTCCAGAAATGGATGGACATGTTTGGAGTGCCGAAAGTCTGCCGCTCGGACAACGGAAAAGAATTCGACGGCGACTTCCTCAAACTGTTGAGAAAGCACGGCATCAGGCCGCGCAAGACATCACCGTACTCACCGGCGCAAAATGGTAGCGCGGAAGTTCATAATCGTCTCGTCATGCAGGGGATGAAGTGTCTCCTAGATACAGCGCGACTCCCAGACACCTATTGGGGTTTCGCGGCACAGGCATTCTGCTATGCATTAAACAGGTCGCCACGCGCGATACTCGGGAGCGTGAGCTCCTACGAAAAGCGTAACGGGGTTAAGCCCGGCGCGCAGCATATGCGGACCTTCGGGACGCCTTGCCGATACAAAAACTTCGTGAAAACGAAGATGGAGCGCGCGTATCTTCCGGGTATTTTTGTAGGATACTCGCACCTATCGCCAGACTATTTAGTCTGGGACGAGCAGAAGAAAAAGGTCACCAGGACCAGGGAAGTAGACTTTGGCGCGGAGCCAACATACAGGGGGGATTCATCCCGCCCGTCCATCGCTCCCGAAGCGAAACCGGACAAAAGTGGAGACAGTGGACAACCAGAAAAGGCTGACGCCGCACAGTCGGGGTCCGTAGTCCGTCTCACGCGTGATATGTTGGAGAAGCTCCAAGTCCCAAAGAATCTGAGTCGGTATCAACTCTTCAGCTGTGGAGACAAAATCCCCGCCAAGCTCAAGCGCCTCGGCGCGGCTGTTCTCCGAGTCAATAAATATTTTCCAGCTGATCCAGCTAGGTACATTCCAAACAGCACAGGCCTCTGCGCTGAAGTGTCTGACGGTATCAAGACACATGAGAACTACTCGCAATTCCTCAGCGATGCGACCAAACTTCTCAAAAAGAGCGGAAAGCTCGTGCTCCAGTGCTCGAAAGGTCGCCATAGATCAGTGGCACTCGCGGAAGCGCTCCGTGAGGAAATGGGCTTAGAGAGTCGGCCTGTACACCTTAACCTGCAGCGAGAACTGGAGAGACGCAGTAAGCACAAGGAAGAAGAGACCTTGCTTCCCAGTGGACACACTGCGGCAGTCACATTCATCGAGGACCTGTCCCCTCAGAGTGTCGACTTCATAGCCAACATCATCGAGAATCAATCAGAAATCGAGATTGGCGACACTACGGACGCTCTGACCCACGATGAGTATGTCCTCCTGCTAAGGACCTTGACGCGAAAACAGGCACTCGCAGAGGATCCAGGAGGCTGGGCCGCCGCGCTGGCGTCAGAGCTAAACTCGATCAAGGGACGAGACGTATTCGATGAAATATCGGTCAACGACCTGCCTCCAGGAGCGAAGGCTGTGCCGATACGAGTACTATATAATGTCAAAGAGTGTGGGCGACTCAAATGTCGCGCCGTCGTGCTCGGAAACCGAGTAGAATACCAAGAGAGCATCTACTCGCCCGTCCCTCGGATCCCAAGTATTCGGCTCATGTTCAAGATAGCCATGGCGCTAGACTTTGATCTCGAGCAATATGATGTCAAGACAGCTTTCCTATATGCAGACATAGTCGGCGAGGACGTCTACTGCATACCACCCCCCGAATGGCGCAAAGGAAAGGAGAATGTCCGATGGAAACTCAAGAAAGCCCTGTATGGATTGAAAAGTGCTCCAGCTCTCTGGGCTAAGACGTTCGCAAGACACGCCACCAGCTCCGGTTGGAAACAGAGCTTAAACGAACCGTCCATGTTTTTTCACGGCGAGCGCCGTGTGTGCATGCTCGCATACGTGGATGACATAGTCTTTCTAGGTCGGAAAGAGGACATAGCCGCGGTTCGAGGCTCGATCCTCGACAGGTTCGAACACAATACGTGTGAACCGCAAAAGCTCGAGGACGGCGGACTACTGTATAAGTTTCTAGGCATCAACGTTCTCAAGAAGAGACGCAGACTGGCCTTGAGTCAAGAAAATCTGGTCGATAAGATTCTGCAGGACTTTGACCCAGATAAAACTCTGAAAGAGTGCGATACTCCCATAACACGGGCGGAGATAGATCGTTTCGAAAAAGAGCTTTCTGAGAAATCTCGCCCGAAAATCGCTACACGCGTACAAAAATCGACCTACCGGAAGTTTGTCGGTGCGGTCATGTACCTATGTACATCAACACGGTATGACATTGCGTATGTCGTTCAATACCTATCCACATGTCTAGAGGAGCCCACGCCAGTGGCCCTGCGAGTGTGTGATCGATTATTAGGATATCTTCGCAAGACGCGGAGCTTCGCCCTAGACATTGATGGTCGCGACGGTGACTTAACTCCAAAAGCTTGGTCAGATGCTGACTGGGGAACATGTAAAAAGACCCGTAGATCGGTCAGTGGAGGTCTCGTCGAATTAGGCCAAACCAAGTGCACGCCTATCGCGTGGCGAAGTAAAAAGCAGCCTGTCGTAGCACTGTCAACGACAGAAGCGGAGCTTATAGCCGCGACTGAAATCGCGCGGGAGGCAGTTTACCTCCGGAGACTACTTCAGGAATCTCTTGAAAATCTAGGCAATAGCCGACAATCAAAATCGACGGATCCGCATGGCCGTTTGAAAAAGTCTCTAGCTCCAATTCCTTTAATGATCGATAACCGAAGCGCGAAAGCGGTCGGCGAATCGCCAGAAGTTCGTCGGGTCAAGCATATGGGTCTTGAATTACTCTGGATCCGCCAAGTTGTCGGAGAAGGGAAATTAGATCTACACTTCTGTCCCACTGACGAGCAAAAGGCAGACATCTTCACAAAAGCACTTAATAAGCCGACACTTGTGAGTCTATGCCATAAAATCGCAGGAACAAAACCCAAAAAGTAAACTTAATTTTTTTTCTACTCATCGAGGTTCGTTGTCGGATCTCATGTGTATTGATGCTTGCATCTGTTAAGTTCGTTAAACGTTATCGGATTTTCATGCATATTCTTGTTTACTGTTTCGAAATTTGTTTTTCGTCTATTTCTAGCTGGGTTCTAGTCATAAATATTTAGTGCGCGTATAGTATTTCTTCAATAGTTTACCGTTGTATTTTGTAATTATCTAACAATATAGATTACAACTACCCAAAACAAAAACAAAATGTCGGGCTTCGCGAGAGTAATCGTTCCGAAGGAGCCTCAACGACTACAAGGGACGGAAGCTTGGCGTCAATCTTTGATGTCAGCAATCCGAGGTAACGAGGTGTCACTTGCTACAAGACCCCCTTCGCCTGCTGTTCCAGCTGATCTCGGAATAAAGAGTCACATCTTCTACGAGATCACTGAGCGACACGTCGCAACTTTGAAAGGATGTAGGTCGGACGGCGACTACGCAAAAGCATTCCAACTATGCTTATCGTGCATGCTTGTCCAAGAGGAGAATGTTTGGAAGGAGTGGATAATCAATCACGGCCCGAACGTGAATTCTCACTACAGTCGACAGTGCTCGGATATGGGTCTTGCTCTGCAGACTGAGTATTGGGACCTGGCAAGGAAAATGAGGAAAGAAGGAAGCGCATTCTTCCACAATTGCATTCTCCGTTTAATTTACGCTCGGGAGACGGTGAGTAACCTGGATGCCGTTGGATCCATGGGAGTTATGGAGAATACAATCAACCTCGTTCAAGCCTGTCCAACGTCGACACGGGTGCCCCACAAAATGGCACCTGGGAAGCTGACTCCTTCTTCTTCTAGCAGTTCCAGTAGTAGTAGTAGTTCGGCGACGAAGAACGGCAGCAGCTACCACAAAGGAAAGGGGAAGCAAGCGGTGCAGCAGCCGCACAAAGGAGACAAAAGAAAAGGCAAAAAGGGGAAAGGTAAACAAGAAGACGGTGGAGCAAAAGGGCCGCCGCTGAAGAAAGCCAGAAAAAAGGGAGAAGCAGCACCAGCAGAAGCAGCCGCTGCCCCTGAGGAAAACGGAGAAGAACAAAACAACACTGAGAATGTTGTTGAAGAAGACTTCGGAGAAGAGCTCTAAGGCTTATACTCGGCTACGTAGAAATAGCCTATGTTTCTAATATTGTGCAACAAAAATTATTCATCTTCAATCATAACATGCATCACGTTTTTTCCGTATTGTATTCATTCGCTGGAATACAGTCGAACTTGCAACCACTATTATTATTGTAATCTACACGTCATTCATTAGATGGAGTATAGATTAAGGGGGGATATGATCCAGTTCCCCTGTTCTGCAAATGATAGAAATAAGAAGATGAAGAAGATGAGCACGATGATCCTAGTACTTTCATGAATATGAAGATCATCAACAGCATGAACATGATGGAAATCATTGCAATCCCATAGTGACAAAGATCACACCACTGGAGTACCATGCTAATGATGTGGATCCTTATCGTGATACTTATGAGCAAGAAGGTCCACACATTTGACAACTTTGCAACCGCATGAGAATCATGCAAAACCTTCACAATTTGCACAACTGAAACAGGCCGGGAATTATATAAAAAACGCATCACCACAAGGGTGAAAATATACAGTCCTAGTGTTCACAAACATATAATGAGTCAACTAGGACATTTGACAAGAACGATTGCGTTCTGAACCAACCTTGCCCTAGATATTCTTGAAAAGCTCTCACTTTAAAACGTTGTAAACGATAATATTATGAATGCAAAATGAATGTGCTAGCTTCCAAATGATACAAGTTACGTTTATGTATAATGCCCTGCGGGAATTCGTCGGCCAGTGATTTGCGACCCCAACGTGACGGCAAAACGGAACGTTGCGCAAGCGCAGGTCGTTGCACCGACCAACGGCTAGCGCTAGGGCTAGTGACAAAAGTCCATCTGCTTCATAATCCGGCTAGTGACAAATCATCATGATCCGAATTCCGAATATTTTTTTACGGCAGAGGAGGACCCCTACTGGCCTCAACAGGGACTTCGCCGTCCGGGGTTGGCTCGCTGCCTGGCTGGTTTAAAAATGTGGTCTCTGCTTCTCGATCTTTCTAGAAGATGCAGATGACGAGTCTCGCCTGCTACTCTTATTCCGGCGGTCTTGTACTCGTTGTAGTTGTTTTTGACACCTCTTCTTAACAACAAACTTCCTCCTTCTTCTTTCAACAACGAACTTGTTCCTTCTTTTTCCTTCTCCTGTAACTGTATCCATAATTCTACTTATGTGTGTCGTCCTCTTGGCTCTCGCATGAGATTCCGAGGACCTCTCGGTAACGCTCCTGAAATTCCTCTTGGTCCAACTCACTGGGTGCTGGAGTGGGACCAAACCACGCCAAATCGAGATCAGCCTCTCCTTCATCACTTCCTACGGCAAGGTCAACAGTCCTACGCTCTTTGTGTTCCTCGAGAACGAGGCCATCTTGTTCGCCTTCAGATCGTTCTTCTGATTGCAGCATTTTCGTCTCTGGCTCTTCGCTGACGCTGTGCTGGTCGAGGTCGTCTTCATCTGATTGCACCTTTTCTTCGTGTTGGTCATCATCGTCAGTCAGCATGGCCTTACTATCGTCGCTCACCGTCAGTCGGGCAAAAGCAACCTCCATCTTCTTAGCCGCATTCAGATAGTCGCGCACGCGCAGCTCCGCGTCATCAGGATCAGCGTTAGTATCTATTTCCGCCTTTGATGAAGAAGGAGACAAGGTCTCCACACCATCAGTAGCATCGGGTCCTTCACCGTAAGGAACCGGGGACGGCGCCCTTGTCGACGCTGCCATGGTGGAGGCGGGAGTGGCAGACCCGGACAGCGATCCTGGAGATTTGATTGTATCACTTTTTTTACCACTTTTTACTTGAGGGTCTACTGCGGCAGGAGCGGTGCCTGCTCTGCTGGGATCATCAACTTCGTCGTCCCGGAAGCAATCGTGACCAGGTATGGCTCCTCCTGGCTTGCGTTGAACGCGAACACATGGTTCAAGAAGAATATCTTCTTGCTTTTCGGTCGACTGTGTCTGTGCTTCTCTTCTTTCGTCTTGCTGGACTGTTGCACTTGAAGGTATTTGTATTTGTTTCGGAGGTGGAGTCGTGGTGCTGCACAAAACCGGTTCTGGAGCGGCTGTCGTCGAGCCAGTCTTACTACTTGATGCAGTTGCAGATAGTGATAGTGCTGTTGTTTTCCTTTTAGTACGGTTGTTCTTCTTTTTTGTAGTCTCTTCCGCTCCTACATCACACCTTGTAGAAGCCTGCTCTGCGGTTCTTAAGACTTTCCTTGTGCACTCAGAATCAGATGGATCGTGCCCAGGAACGGTTGGTAAGTCTTCTGCTTCTCCTTCTATTGCTGTTGCTCCTCCCGCCCCAGGACAAGAACTACCGCCACCAGTTACTGGTGATAGCGTTAACGGCAAGAAGGGTTTACTAGTTGTATGAGTGGATGATGGTGTTGACACATGAATTTCTTCCACTTTCTTGGACAGTCGTCGTTCCGCTGCAGGATCCGTGGTCACTGTAGTATAGTCAGTAGTATCCAGGAAGAGAGGAGTCGTGCACTCATTCCCCGATTGATCTGCTGACTCACCATCAACGTCACCTTCGACGCCACTTTCAGCACCTGCTTCTAATTCGCGTAAGCTGCTATCACTTTCGTGGTCTTGTTCATCTTGTGGACTACTTGCTAAAAGTTCATCTGGTGCACTAGCTACCACTTGTTGGCCACCTGAAGATGATGAGCTTGTTGCTTCCCCTTCAGATCCTGACTGAGGTCGGCCAACATCCATGCCACTGGCACTGGCGGCTTCGCCATCTTCTCTAGAAGGTACCTCACGATCCACAGATTTCGATGGCGCTGAAGATGCGGTCGATGACGATGTTAATGTTACTGCTGCTGCTCTCTTTTCTGAAGTACTAGAGGACTTAGTAGCCCTCCTCTCACACCTCCTGGCGAGCAATCTTTCCGGTGCAAATGAGACCCCTGGCACAACAGGGACCCCACTTTCTTTGTCCAGGAGTTCACGGCGAGTAGCGATGATCACAATTTCCTTTGCTGCCAAGTCCGCTGTGGGCCATTGCTCTACTAGCATCTTTTTCTCCAAGTGCCAGGAGGGGTCGTCGTTCTCCACTACATCTAAGAAGAAGTCGAGGCTTCCCCATGCCAAACCTCGCAAGTGCGACGCCCTGGTGGACGAGAAGATAATGAAAAGTAAGTACTTCAATGCATCATCCATGTTTATTTGCAATACGGGTCTAAGCTACAGCCTGAAATTTCCATAAACCAAATAGAAGATTCGCTTGTCAAATGACACGAGATACTGGTAATCATTTGCATTACGCAAGATGAAAGAATAAGAAGTAGACGTAGCGAAAGAAAATCAAAATCTAAAGTAAAAGTTTTAGTTTTTCAGTAATACCAGAAATCGGAGTCGAATCGTAGAGCGAGGAACCTTTTGTTGCGCAACAAGCGACGTTTCTCCGGGTCCTCAATGGGGTTGAGAAGAGGCGCCTCCGTCACTTCATGCGCGTGAGAGAGGAGGAAAGGCGTCGACCTGCGTCTGTGGGCTTGACATGTTAAAGCTAGTCGATCATTATCCGTCACGGACACGGAATGGTACTCCTGAGTTGAGTTTCCCTGAGTAGTAGAGTTTCCCTGCAGGCGCATGGTTTCCCCTTCCAATTTAAAGGGAAAGCCAATAGTTGCCTACAATTAAGTACTCAGGATACATATGGATACCTCCTCACACACGCGAGAACGAGATAATGATCGACTGCCCTTAAACATGATAGCATGTTGAGGAGTACGGTGAGAGGTCCTCGAAGCTTTTCCATCCCCTTTTGGACTACACTAGAGTGCATGATCTTCCTTTTTAGATCGTTGAGCAGCTCCTCTGGACTTTTCGGCCGTGTTGATTGTGCTCGTTCTCCTGCTTCCTCTGCATGTTGTTCTCCATCTTTGTTTCTGCTTCTTGTTTGACGTTGTTGAGTTAATGAGGTACAAGATGACGTTCCTTCATCTGGCATTGGCGATTCTTTTGACGCGCAGCAAATTTTTGTACGCAACAAAGCTGACCTACTAGAAGTTAAGCTTCTTTTCTCAACATTGTCTTCTTCATCTTCCTGGGCATGATGGGCTCTGCTACTTGGGGACCCAGATGACGCTGTTAATTCCCACATAGCTATGTCTACTGTTTCCTCTTGTTCGGCATCGGAAGGATTGCTTCTATCCTCCTGCTCCTGCATCGACGACGATGAGAATGCACCACCAGCAGAACCAGAAGGCTGTTCGGCGCGGCCGCCGGATACCACGTCAACATTATCAGAAAAAAAATCCGGTCCGAATATCCATTTTTCCCGCGTACTCTGGCAGGCGCCTTTAAGAAAATTCTCTCGCTTCTTAACGGCTCTTTCCCGCATACCTGCAGCTGCCTTTACGCTCGGATCCTTTTCTGCTTTCATATTTAGAGATGATGAGCCATTACTTTGCGAAAAAGCCTCAGCTAAGAAGAAATCACAAAAAAATGTCAGAAGGTGACTTTTTAGATTTACTTTTCCCGTGCTGTCAATGATTGACTGTTTTAGATCCTTACTCTTTTATTTCTAAATAGATACATAGATAGGTATCCACCAACAACAGCAACAACAGTAATAACCTGATCATAAATCGAAAAATTTTTTGAGGGTTTCTAAACTAGGTCTTGCGTTCTCATCCAAGATGTCGTCCTTCTTTTTTATCAAGTCCTCGTTGTCACAGCTCGCGATATCGTCCACGATAGCATACAAGCGAGCAAGATCCGGAGACGTAACCCCCTCTTCATACTCCAGGCTCCACTGAATCGCGGCATACACCTCGCGCATGTAGTCAAGCAATGCATCAAAAGTCAACAGGTAGAAGTTCTGCGGAGTCGACGAGTGGAAGTCCTCAACTTTGATGGTGGTGCGGCCAAGAGCTCCTGCTTGTGCGTGGTCCTCAACGTCGGCGAGGGCACTTCCTGCTATCTTCTCTGCCGGATCCCCAAGAACGTCCTCGGAGGTGTGGACGCGAACTCCTGCTTGTGCCTGATCCTCAAGAACGCTGGTGTGGACGCCGACACTTCCTGCTTCTGCAACTCCTGCTTTTGCCTGCTGGTCACCAAGTGCATCTGGATTCTCCAAGTCTAAAACTTCATCGCTTTCCATCAGCACGAGAGGGATCCCGTGCTTGACCATGCCTTCAAAAGTGTCCTTCAACTTTCCGAAAAGCTTTGCAAGAGCTTCTCTATGTTGTTCTCGCTCGTCACGCGTTTGCCACATCGTCTCATCCTTGATCAAGAGCAAAGCAAACATTAGAGGAGGATGCGACAAAGACGCACACGGAGACGGGCGACGCTTCATAATTTGCCTGGTACTACGTACAGCTGAATAAAAATACAAAATATGGCCTCGTACTCGATAGTCGAGTCCGTTCTACTCGATGGTAAAAAAGGTGGCGAGAAGGACTTAAGTAGCTTATTCTACCTCCTTAGGTTGTATATATGGCCCTGGCCCCCTTTTTAGGGCGTCTGCCGGGGGTGGAAGGCCTCAAAAGGAGGCCCAGGGACCTCCCCCCTCCGCTCCCTTCCAGCTGCCTGGCTGTTCCCCAGGGGCCTCCGATGGTGGTGGGAGGCTTGAAAAGAGGCCGAAGGGACCGCCTGCGCTCCCGTCCAGGTGCCTGCCTGTGCCCTAAATGCATCCGCTAGGCTTCGCCGCCGCAGCAGTGCGCCGGCAGCGGAAGGGCTCCGAAGGCGGCAAAAGGCGAGGGGCTGGACCCCCTGAGCCGTGCCGCCTGGACCCTCCGGGCCCTTGGCCATCGGATTGCTTGCTCTTGCGACCGTGGCCGCCTTTTACCCCGGAGACCTCCCGCCTGCGAGGGTCTACAGAGGCCAGGGCGGGGGTCCCTTGGGAACACGCTGAGAGGCCCAAGGGGAGGCCCGCGCCAAGTTTTCCTTCCACCATTAGAATCCGCGAAAAATCCGCGCGGAAAAGCGCGCGCGCCACCACAGACCAGACCACAGGGGGGGGCGGAGGGGGGGGGACCGTCCGGCCCTGAATTATATATATTCTTTCTATAATTGAGTAAAGGCGCATCTACATCTATAAGTGCCTCTCTTTAGTCGATTGCGGTCAGTATCTCCTCAACCCGATTCACCACCTGCCGACTACTACGCGATCTTGAGATTGCTCAATACTAACCAAGTGCTAGCTACTCCTCTATGGCAATCCTTGCAGCTCATCTTATTTCACTTATTCGATAAACTTAGTTGGCTCTTGCTATTTTTAGATGTATATCTTTCTATTGGTGCGCGTGCGACGTAGAAGATCTTTCTATTGGATGGTGGTAGTATGCTTGCTTCTGCAAGCATGCTAATAAGCTTTGAAGCGGAGAGAACAGTGCTTGAAATGACTGAAGTCTCCACCCCGAGAGATAAAGTCGTGAAGTCGAAATCGGAGCCATAGATACTTTTTTTGCCAGAGAGCTTTGCAGAGAACTTTGCCTGCCTCGCCCGTTTCGTGTTTCGGTTCGTAACTGTGCGGCAGACCTGCGCAAACAACAACAAGAACAAGTAGATGAAGGCGTTACCAATAGAAGGGTCCGTGTGTTGAATTTGAATTAATACAACATTGACTGTGTTAGATGAAGCCGCTGATATCCGCTCCGTATTGATCAGAAGGTGCATCAAAATCAACATAGCAAAAATTTATGGTTTTGGAAAGAACTACTCTATTAGTCCACAAACGCTGCTGCAATCGGCGAGGAGACATCTATCTTTTCTCAAAATATCTAAGTAGATTAAACCAACAATGCAAATCCAAATTTCTTAGGAAACACGATGAATACCTTTGTATAGGGTGCTCGGGTCAAGCTTCACGCTCATTCCTTCCATCTTCCTTTTTGAGGGGCCTTTCAGCAACGCAGATTTGAGGCCTCCTCCTGTAGGCGAACTATACGCAGCAGATGCAGATATAGCGCCAGGAGCTTCATCGAAAGTAGATACCGTTGTCACATTGGTTGCGTTGGTACTCGAAGAATCAGAAGTACTTCCATCGCCTTCCTCCGGGTCCGCCTCCAGGTCGAGCCCAGTCTTGTTCTTGATGTTGCGCTTGTTGTTTCCTTTATTTTTTTGCTTTCCGCGTTTCCCACCTTGCAATTTTAGTGCTGCTACAACATTCACAGCAACGGACAGAAGTGCTGTCCACGTCCGGAGACTTGGAAATCTACTGCTCCGACTTCCCACCATCTGTTTTTGTTCGATTAACGGCCAAGCGATATTCTCCTTCCATGCATATTTGACATTTATAACAATAACATAGATTATACACTCATATGGATATGAGTCGATATCTTTCTTTGTTATAGATTTGGATCCAAGTAGTTTTTCCTTCGGCTTCGCACAATAATCTTTACAAAGTAAGTAATGTGATCCAAAATGATATCTTGTAGGTAGCTAGTTGTAGCTAGTTGTACAAATTAGTTAATCAGTTTAAAGCTTGCAATCAAGTTCTTTAATAAATTAACGACCATCTTGATATTCGCATACAACTCATAGAGCTTCTAGAGAAAAGCATCAGTATTAGTCATTACGCCCAACTAAAATCATCTTGCACCATATGCATATCCTTCCTTCGTCTCTGTCGACTATTTCGGGCACAACGGTTTTGGTTGAGCAAGACTGTACTATTGATTCGATGTGAAGATCCACTACTGAAAAAACTTGGATTTGGTGGTCTCACTCTCATCACATGCGTGGTCATCGTACTAGTGGCAGTGACTGGACAATTAAAAATATGGACCTTATTTAACATTAAAGATTCTGGTGGTAAAAGTATTTTCATGTACGAAAAAATTCAGCCATGTGTACGTTGATTTGTAGTGGAAGACCGATCAAGAAGATCTCGTTTATCTGGAAGCATTTGGAATGACGGCGGTGCACATGGCATCCCTGACGCGATCGAGGCCATTGAGCTTGAACTTGAAAAGTGGATCAGCGATACCAGATTGATACAATGCAATACAATTCATTTAATTTTTTTTTTTTTTTGTAGTGCGAGCGAGTTCCGATAAGTCAGAACCTACCTGCGTATTTTGCAAGCGAGTGCCGATAAATCAAAACCTACCTGCGTATTTTCCGCGTGGATACCGGCGTAGGGGGGAGTTCTTAATCTCCTTAACAACTACGCTAATGCCCCTACGATTTTAAAATGCTGAACCCTAGGAGTAAAGGCAGGAGAAATTACACACCTAGTACCTGCCACCGCGAACGATGTCCGTCTCCCCATCACGCGCGTATTGGGAATGCTAAGTGTGTGGGCCGCGGAACGATGTCCGCTGAATCAAATTAAATAAGTAGACAAGGGCCCTAGGTGGATCTGCGCGGCAACTGATTGGTGGAGGAAACTAGAAGATTTTTTGGACTAAGTAAGAACATGCATGTTGATTAGAATGGTGAAGGAACTCTACGTGCTAAGGGGCTTAAAATTTTTCTTCGTCGTCATGCTTTGTTTTTCTTCTTGTGGCCGGCTCCACCCGCTATGCAGCCGATGAGAGAAAAAAAAACAAAAAGCAAAAAATTGGAGGGCTGACTCCGACCAAAGGGGCTACCTTATGCCTGATAGCCACAACTCTGCTAAGAGCGGGCGGGAGAAAAAAAATCGGTAAGGGAGAGCGATAGGACGCTCTCCCCCTTTTAAGCAAGCTGCTTGACTATGCTGAAGCTACTGACCATCTGGCCAAAAATTTTAAACATTCCACTTGCACCCTCAAAGGGTCCTACCTCATGATTGCATTTGCTTAAAAATCGGAAATCAACTCCAGGC
The DNA here is from genome assembly GCA_905178165.1 of Amoebophrya sp. A25. Classification (NCBI taxonomy): domain Eukaryota; class Dinophyceae; order Syndiniales; family Amoebophryaceae; genus Amoebophrya; species Amoebophrya sp. A25. Next base: position 912,106 of record CAJINU010000031.1, on the reverse strand, counting down.
GATGTCTTCGCACTCAGTTATATATTCGCTCATACGAGTAACCCATTCACTATACGGCAAAACACATTCAGCGCAGACTGCCGCACGGTGTCATAGTGTTTCGCCACGATGATTACTCGCACAAGTTTTGACTCAACTAACAGCGACACGGAACTCAGAAAGGAAGTGACAGCAAACTTATTCAAGCAATACAATTAAGCAACAGCTGCATCGGCCTACTTAGCACAAGCATGATTGAGATTTATAGCGAGCCATGTGGACAGAAGCGAAAGGTTAAAACAAAGACTCGATGAAGGTGATCAAAATCTCTCAGCAAGGAACCGAAAGAACTAAATGAGTGTCCTCCTTCGTCGAGATGACATACGCATTTGGATTGGTGAATGAGTTGTTGTTGTTGCTGTTCCGAGTCAAAGATGCGTCTCGCCGATTTCCAAAACAGTGACACTGTGTGAACATTTAAGATGAACATTGATTTGATGGAGATCCCCCGTCCTGGACGATTCCTTATGCATTCCACCAACCCGTTTCCGTTCGCAGGTCAGCTGGACAATCCGGTTGATTGAAGGGGTGGGCAGACCGGACCGCTTCTAACTTTGCTACATTAGTGCTGTGGAAATCGCAATCGATAAAGGGCTTCGTTTTATATTATAATAGATACTTATTAGCATGATCATTATATTTATATTATGATACATAGATGGTCTCAGGGTAGAAGTAGAACAACTGGATGATGTTAAGCCAAAGCTACCGTTTTTCCGTAACTAAGGCCTCCAGCTTCGTGGCAACTCGTGGGAATTTCGATAGGTCGACACCGAAGCGGTCGGCGTTTGGCCACTGCGCCACCAAGCATATATCTGCGACTGTAGGCTCTTCCTCGCTAACACAAAAACGCCGCTATGCATTAGTACTAAAAGCGGCACATTACTGATCCTATTGTGAATGTGATGTACAAGAACAGGGGAAATTCAGTATTTTGGATAGTACAAAGCACTGTTTCGCAGTTACTGATTACTCATTCCCTTCCCGAAAGCCATTTTAGGGTTGAAATCTAAAATTTAAGTAACTATAACCTCCCATATTCAATGCGTAACTATCTCTGCACTTTCGAGCGTGTTTTCGACTGCGCGAAACCCTCGCTCTATTACCTGCCTTCCCCAAGCTTGTTCGTCTTGACCCCATGCCTTGACCTGCTTCAAAATACGTAAATTTTGCACAGGTTGCGTGTCACACCTTTGTTTTGGAGGTCCACATTCTCAGTTTCTTCGCCAACTACAGCAAAGGAACCAAAGGGAAGAAGATTATAGAAAGTCCAGTCGTAGTACGACCGTAGAAGAAGAACCAACTCGCTGCAATTATACCAAGAATAGATCTCGCTGTCGCATGTGACTACATCTACATGAAAGCCGACTTCCTACTGGTGTAAAGACCACTGCGAAAACGAAATCCAGTACCCGATAATGTGAGCAATCTCGCGTGCCCGCTGCCGTTCAAGACTGCGTAGGGGTGGAAGGAGTGAGGAGAGCCGCGCTTCTTGCAGGTAGTCTAGTATTGCTAGACTCTGCGAAAGTCGATGCCCGTCAATCTCAAGCTAGCTTAGAAGAAATTGTAATATTGACTTACACGACAATCAATTACACTTTTGTATCATTTTTCCTAGACGCTACGAGGGGATGTCGCGCTTGTATCTTAAATTGATTGATTTGATTGGTGTGTCTAGTCTGGAGATAAAGGGGCTATGTGCATGGGGGAGGTGGGTTAAAGTTAGTGCCAGAAGTAACAGAAGATGTCGCGTTTCTATCTTCTAAGGCACGCATTACATCGTTCGTCTGTTGATCAAAACATGTTCATCTTAAGGAAGGAACCAGCCCACTCGGATTCATGTGCTTCACATATTTTGCATCATGTTGGTCCTGGGTCAACAAATTTACGCCACAATGCTCGTACTCAATGCCACACAGCTTCAATTATAAAGGTAGTAGGCAATCATCACCGTCTCTGGTCGAGTGATCAATCCCCTTGGTTTCTTCCTGAACTCAAAGGGAAGTCGCTCATAATACTACCTGTTGATAGGTCAGTCCAGCAGCGGATAATGATTGTGATTGACTAGTAAGTGGTCTTAATTTAAAGCGATTCGGACGCGGTAACTGCAACTGGAACGGAAATAGCCATGTAGACGCACTGCTCCGCTAGCAGAGCAGGACGACGACATGTCGTTTTCAAATCTCAAGCAATACAACAAGATCTTGGAGGATCTTACAACTCCTCTGACGTTTAATATCAACTTGTTGGATCTTGGTCTTGGACTTGGATCTTGAATTTGAATTTACTTATCTTACTACTGTTTCTTACTATTCCAGCGTTTATCAACTCGGTCACAGAAGTGTCATCTTCACGATGAAAGGAGCGCACCTGCTCATCGGCTGTCGTCTTGGTTGAGCATGTGGAAAATGGTTCAGGAATTTTCCTCAGCTTGCTTGTTCCTGTCCACTAGGAGGATGATTGAAAGATTCGCATACATTGACGTTTATCGCAAAAAAAGTTCCCATCGGGCTCGCTGTCCCTGGCACGAGATACAATGGAGAAATAATCGCAATGATAGATAAAGGTGGCTGGTGTCTCATTGGAGTTCAACAAATCCGCGAGCTGCGTGATGGTGATAGGTTCGCTGTAGAGCGACTGCGGATAGATATTTTCTTTTTCATGCAGGTACAAGTTCACATTGCATTTGCAGGAAGGAAATTCTTCAACTACATGGCCCCGCGGATATTTTTGGGACAGGACAGAAATCCTTGCCAAGCCGCATCTGCATCATGTCGTGAAAGCAAAGGCGGTCTCGTATTTTCCGCCTAACTTCATGGAAACCATTCAGCTTGTTCTCCCCGTTGAGCACTTTGTCTGGCACACTACTGAAAAACTGGAAGAAGACGATCACCGACAGCAGGTGGAGCAGGCTCATCTTAAAAAAGCTGCGGCAGCTTCGCTTGCTCGGTGATGCGAATATGAAGACTGGTGGAGGTAGGAGATCTGACTACTAGGAGATGGATTGATAGATTTCCTGACTCCAATGACGGACATACGGATAGATAAGTACACAGAAGAAGTATCAATTTTTTGACACATCAGTGCTTGGATGGAGGGAAAACTTTAACATGTTGCGGTGACATATTCTCAACCGGGTACTCTTCATAAATTTGAACGCTTGAAAGGATCGCCACCAGAATATGGTAGATCCGGTGGTCGACAGAATAAACATCCACGGCACAACGCTCGCCGCGTAGCCAACCAAAGGGTACGCAAAAATTGCCCACAACCATGGTTCGCAGATCTTTGCCGTCTCCTCGTTTGTTTAGAGCTCACAAGGAGAAAAAGAGATCTGCTCCATGGCTCGTCTCTGTCTAGCAACAGACAAATCAGACTGCGCTCGAGGAAAAACAAAGATTTTGCTGTGCCCGCCTCTGACGGTGTCTCACACTGTGACAGGTCAAACATCCTGCATCTCAAGTACTTAGTTAATTCAAACGTCTAGTGTGGCCTTAACCTGTGGGGTCGTCAAGGCAGAACATTTTGAAATTTGCGTTCTTGTAGTCCTCCGCATAGAGCCACGCTAAGGAGTAGAAGTGGGGCATCTGCCACAAGGCCTGAAAGCCGAAGAAGAACAGGCAATGTGGAAGCCACGGGGAGTCCATGACAGAAGCGAGAATCCCTGAAGACTCAGAAAGTGTACTTGATATCAGCGTAGAAGAATCAACAATACTCGAGGCATGATCGGGTACTGACGAGGTAGTAGATGATGATGCTGTTGAGAGACCATCAAAATCTAGATGTAGATGCTGCTCTGCTCCTGCAGTCACCAGGAGCTCTTGATCACTAGTACGACCATCGACATTACGTAATATGTTTTGGTGAGCAGACAAAGTTCCTTGATCTGCTCCCTGAAAATGATGTAGTTCTGTTGAAGCTACTAGCAATTGTTCCGTGGACGTCGAAGCACTGGAGTGTTGTAGAATGCCAGAAGATGGAGGTAGCGCAGCGGCAAAGCCGATGCACGTTGGGAGAGCCCCTGCAATAGCCCCCACATGGGTGTTGTAGCACGATAGGCGCTTCATAGGCGTATACCAGAACACATAGCTGCCAAATGTTGCGACCGCCACTGCTGCTGCCATCGGCGTATGGTGTATAGCAAGTAATGTCGTACCGAGAGTTAGCGTAGAGGCGGTTAGAATCTTCGCTTCCGTCTCCGATACTGCGCCTCGAACCAAAGGCCTGTTTTGCGTCCTCTTCATCTCCCGGTCGTACTCTACTTCGATCAACTGGTTTGCCTGTGAACGAAATTAAAAAGCCAACAATGAATCCCCTGAGGAAGAAACAGAAAGAGTTACGAAATGCAATTCTACGGATCAATCTCAAGATCATGCACTCTCTAATAGAGACATAGCTCAACATACCACTTGTGAAGCCGTCGAGCAAAGCCCAGTGCCGATGAATAGCGTCGCCACGTTAAATGCTCCGATTGTGGGAGCTGCGATAAAATACCCTGGCAAGGCGGACAGGCAGACCCATATGGTGAGCCGCCCTTTCGACAGCTCCCAAAGAAGACGCCCATAGTTGCGTGACGAAGCATTTTTTGCACCTTGCAGTGCTGTAGCTACACTGTCTAGATCTACTACGGGCGTCGCCGTCGACACCACTTCTGCCACAGTAATAGTACCAGCGGCTGATGCTAACGCACTTGGCGCTACCGCAACCGACGCAGACGAGATATGGTCTGATCCACTAAGACTTGCCGCTGTGGAGGAAAAAGAAGAAGCGCCATCAGTAGGACTCAGCTTCCCGAGAGGCAGCTGAGTATTACTCTGCTGAATCGAGCTCGAAGATACATCTTGACGGCCTCCTAGTATCGATGATGCTACACTACAACCAGAAGCAGAGCTGGACGCTTCTGTTGCCAACGACGGCCCGCCTCCTGCCAAGCCAGCGCTACATGCTACCGCGGCTGTGCTGTGCGAACGCCGACCCGAACCAAGGCCGAACCTCTGTATTCTAAAATCCATCTCAACGATGCGATGGAAGAGACAACCGTGCTTGTGCAGGTAGCGTTCCAGGTCGAGGTGCCTCCGAGCAGCTGATGAAACTCGTGCAGATAGTTGTTGAGTCCTTCTCCCTATCGGCAGGCTGAAAGAGCCACTGCAGGAGGAAGAGGAAGACGAGGATCCTCCAGAAAATATTGTTGGACAATAGTGGGAAACAGACCTTCTTGAAATTGTACTAGTAGTACTTGTATCTGGTAAAGATATGGGAACTCCTATTTGACGCACGCCGGTCGACGTCGAACTTGAACTTCGTTGCGTGATTGGCAGTTGTGACAACATGCCGAACGTACTATGTTGCTGCGCCTCTCGCCAAGTAGTTTGGTAGCTCCTTGTCTGTCGTCCCGCCACCACCTTCGGAGGTAGTTTCGCGCTAAACCTCCGTTCATTAGTACTGCAGACACTGTCGGCCGACCATCGTATGAGGCTTCGCCGGCAGTACCAATGGCCACGCTGCGGCATTTTCGGCACTCGTTCGCTCCGCTATGACTATGTCCAACCGCAACCGATTGCTTAGCCTTAGAATAGGCTTTGTCGTGGTGCGCTAACAAGAATATCAGAGGCTTGTAGCTCTTAGGCGTTCACAATCGCAGATCCAGATGGAACGCGTTCGGAGCCCACAGACGCGTTGCGACATTTTGTAGTTTCTGTTCTGTAGTTGAAGATAATTCTTGAAAAGAAAGACATTGATACTTCACATTCCACGGCGAAAAAAAACAAACAACTACAGTTGGATTTGGACGGAGCGGAACAAGTTTTGGAATATATTACGTTTACGTGGGCGCATTTTCTTTCGTTCAAGGCAGCACTTTCTTAGGTTTTCTTATTCTTTCCAGTTCAGTTTAGTTGATATTCTTGAAGATCATGACGGACCGTGTTAACTCTTTAGATAGCTTCTTCGCTGCACTTCTCACACAACTCAGTTACAGCTCCCGGTGAGACAGAGTGCTCTTCTTCAAGTATCTTAGTACATCCTTTCCTCCATCCCTATCCTCTTGCCTCTCGCAGCCTAGGTCCCTCTTTTTACGTAAATTTGCCTACATCAGGAGCTTTAGCACTCAAAAAACTCACTCACACGTCTCTCTCGTATGTAGAGTTGCTCTGCGCTACTTCTGAGATAGAGACCAGGGTACTACGGAGTAGAACTTTTCAAGCAATGAAAGCTTACCCGCTGTGCTCTCGCTTTATTACGTTTTTTACCTGACTAAGCAGTTCATAGATTGTTAATCTCACTATCACACTGGCAGAAGCTTCTATCAATCATCGACGCAACCTAAGAGAGTCCGTCTCAGTTCTTTTTGCACTGTGTGGTAAATTTCGCATGTTGATGAAGATCCATGCCCTTCCTTTCCCTGATCATGTTGTTGTTGATGGAGTTCCCTTCTTGTAGTTCTACTTGCCTTAGGATGTTCACCTGCAGATGATGGAGATACAACCGTTTTTTCACAATTCCGAAGAGTTCTAGAAGCTCGAGAAGTTGTACCACTATTCAATGGCGTCGACAAACTAGTTGAAGATGAGGAACAGGGTTTCGCGTTCTGAGGTGAAGACGTTCGTCTATTTGGAGTTCCAACACCACTACTTTCAGTCGCAGTGGCAGGATCTCGTCTAATGAATCTGCTATCCGTATTCCGTCCATCACTACGCGCTTCTTCGCAATTCCTCGAAGTCCTACTTTCAGGTTCAGGAAGAAGTCGACCATTTCTATATGCAACTGCTTGCTGGTAAGCGGCATCCTCAGGACCATGTAGATCTTCCGCTCCTCTGGTGGTCGACTGTACATTCTTCTTCTTGTTGAAGCAACTACCACTCATGCGAGCAGATGAATGCCGCAAATCGAAATCCCGTTCTTCCATCAATAATGGCATTTGCCTCTTCGGCAACGGCTGCGATGACGAAGACGCTGTAGCTGTGACGTAACTTCTAGGACCCGTCAACATCGTACGAGTTGCTTCATGGTGGTTTTCCAAATTCTTACGTCCCATGCCGGATGAAGAGACAAGTGGTTTATATTGTGCAGGCTCAACATCAGTGCACTTGTTGCTTTCCCTCCCTCCAACAAGATGCTCTTGACGGAGGTAATTCGTTATGAGGATGCCTTGTGTTCTTAAGGACGACGAAGTTCCGGAGCACGACGATGCTGCACTATGCGGCTGCGACATCGTGCTTTTTGAGACTCTCTGCTCGGCACCAGTTCCCGTCCTCTTATCTCTATGATCGGCAGCAGCATATTCTTCGAAACGACTGTCGGAAATCAGATGGTACTGAGTTTCTCGCGTCTTTGTATTCAAGTACACAGGGCTTTCTTGCGCATTTTTCCACAGAAGACTCTGGGTCAACGGTAGAAAGACTGTATTCGGTTTTATGCTCATCGTGTTTGTGGCACTGTTAATATCAACCAATGAGAGAGAGAGAAGGAGTTCAATATATGGTTCAGGATCACGTCTTCTACAACTTTGTTGCGACTGCAGAAGTATTCAAACACTGTTGTTATCTACTATCATCTTATTTTCTGCCACGTGTCTGGGCTCTCTGTCTACTTCATCATCCGAAACTTAACCTTTCCTCTACACGATGTGGAGTTCGCTCGCAAAAAAAATAGACAGGTTCTTTTGGTTTTGTACGGCGTATTAGAAATGAGACTAGAGGAGTATCACAAGTCCGAACCATTTCTCATGACACAGTCCCATCCGGATTTTGATCCAAAGCTCTAGGTGCAAGCACCCATACGGATTCCGAAAACAAGAGCAAATTATCACTCCTACATCAGAATGATCTTGAACCTTCTTCGAGATTAACATAGAGCGAAGGAACACACACTCCCCTGCAAATGTGACTCTCATTGAAGTCATTTACTCATCATCCGCTTCTGGCGCAAACGATTTGATGCTTCCTTTTTCCATACTGGCGTAGAAAAATGCGAAATAAAAGGGCGGAATAAATTTTTTCTGGTGCTGTGGCTTAGCTTGAGGAGGTACTTAATTCAGTATCGCGTTGAACAGAAAGTGCTCGTTACAGACTTCTCAGTACCCCATGCCATCGGTCGCTATGAGCATTTTTACGGCTTTTACGATTGGATTGCTTTCCAAGTCGTACGTCGGGTCCTCAATTTTCCGCTTTAGGATGTTTTCGCGCATTTCATACCTCAAGCGCTCTACCAAATGGGATATCAGCGTGTTTTCCTTGGAAGTGTTGTTTGAGGATCCAGCAGGTCCAGCTCCTCCTGCAGCACTTTTAGCGGCCTGTGACGGAGGACGGAGGAAGTCCAACGATCCTGTTGTAGAAAACACCAGCTTCCCGTCGTCCACGAAGATGAGGCCGTCTTCTCGGAAAAATGGCTCTTTCGAGAACGTGCCTAAGAGCAACACCGCGAGTGGCGCCGCCTCGCTCATGGTGTCCAGCGTCAACTGATTGTTCTGGCAGAATAAGTTTGTGTGGCACAGGTAGCAGCTCGTCGGTCCTTCGGCGTGGAACAATGAGTTCGGGTTCGTATGGTACCGCATCGGATTCCGCTGCTCCACGTATTCCCCGGTTCGTGCATCCAGGTTCACGTTCCACAAAAACGGATCGCGCTCTAGCTGGTAGTACTTCGTTAGTAAAGGGTCTGGAGAAAGCTGAATGCTACTGCCATTCGCGAAGCGCTTGTAGGTTGGCGGAGGCTTCATCGCTTTCACGAGGAAGAAAGAGGCGCTCACGGCAGCTCGAAGCAAAAACCACTGTGGCGCCTGACGGATCTCAGCCACTGCACGCGAAGATAATGTGCTTGTCGAGGCGGACGTTCCTCCAGTCCTGGCAACTACAGTACTATCAGTAGTTATCCCATCGGACCCTCCATGTCCAACAAATACTCTTGGTCGCGTGGCGTTCACCGGAAACCCTAAGAATGATAAAGACTGGAGATATTGAGCCCGCAGCTTCTTCGCATCGTGGAGCGCGTCGTAGTTGAGCTTAAGCACGTCTGTGCAATAATCTCTGGTGAGGACGCGTCGTTCATCGAGCAGGATCAGACTTGCTAAGAAACAGTGGTCCGACTTGGTTCCCCCAGGACGTAGATACTTTCTTCGATACGCCGACCGGGCGTCGTACTCGCTTTTTTTGTAAATTCGAAAAAAGGGACTCTTCACGCTCAACATCGCACATAGCGAAGCACCTTCGAGGGCACAGCCGAGGACAGAACTCATCACAAGCAACTTGCCCAATCGAGCGTCGCAAGGGATCTTCACCAAGTGATGGCCCAACGCAGTGACACGAAGAACACGACGACCGTCTCCCTCGTTTGGTCTATTTGACTTAGTAGAAGAAGCGCCGTGTCCGTGTCGACGCGATGCTGAGGAATCTTCATGATCTTCAATGTACTGATACTCGATCGCACCGAGGCCCTCAAGCTCGTTGAGGCCAACAGTAATCGCGTCCTCTACGGGTGGTGAAGGCGCGTACTTCAAACACTGGCGGAACAGGTCTATTATGTCCGACTGCGCTGCCCGCTTGCTATTCTTCGCAATTTTCGGAGGATGTCCTCGCTGCTTTTTCTCCGACTGGTACGAAGTTCCTGCTGCTCCGTCTACACTAATAGTTGTTGTATCTCCAGATGTGCTTAATGTTGAAGTCATGTCTTTCTCTTGCTCCTCACGCAGCGAAGACGGCATTAAGATCTTCTTGCTTCTCTCGTCCTGCAGTCCGACTAGCAATTGCAGAATGATGTTCTCTAGTGGGAGAACGTCCATCTCCGCCTCCGTATGCGCCAGCAGCTTGTTCTCGGCGTAGCTTCTCGAGATCATGCGAATGCAAATTCCCGGCTGTACGCGCCCAGCTCGGCCTTTTCGTTGCTCTATGCTGGCTTTTGAACAGAACTGCTCCTGCAATACGGGCAGCCGCAAAGTGCACATTTCCATACTAGATAGTTGCGATACCGTCTTCGCAGCAGCTGCGGCTTCCTCTCCTTTTGGCAACATAGAGTTATTCGATCCAGCCGCACCCCCAGCCCCATGCAACGCAAATTCCACCTCTGCGGGCAAGGCGTTGGCCTCAAAGTTTAGACGCTCTCGATTTTGAGCCTCGATATCTAAGACGCCGCTCTCGTCGCCGGACACGAATTTGCGCAAACCCAGGCGTTTTTCGCGGCAGCAGTCAATCACACACGTGACGTCGGGAATCGTGATCGAAGTTTCACACACGTTTGTGGAAATCACGATTTTCCCGTCAAACACTTCGAAGCAGCGCTTCTGCTCCGCTGCAGGCAGCGAAGCATGCAGTGGCAGGATGCTGTCCTCGGGAATGAGTCCCGCACGAGTTCCACCATCCTCCGAATCCGCTTTCTCGCGCAAAACGCGGCACATCTGCTTGATTTCGCCGACGCCCGGCATGAAAATCAGGATCGCTTTGGAGTAGCGCCTCCAATGTCTCGCTGCCGCTTTCCCTGCGCCCTTCGCCACGACGTCAAAGTGGTCGAACTTTCCGCGCCTCACCATCAGAACTGCTTGCGCGATCGCATCGTAGTCGATGAAACTATTGGGGGTGGTCAAATCGTAGTTGGGTATCAATTCGCGCGCATAGTGCACAGTCACGGGAAAGGTTCGGCCCTCGATTTCCAATCGCTCCGCGTCTGGAAACATCTGGAAAATCTTCTGGTCCAACGTTGCGCTCATAATAATGAGCTTAAATCGCGGATGCGCATTATCCAATACAGACTTGCGAATGTGATTCGCGACCAACATCAACAAAAAGTCTATATCTAAACTGCGCTCGTGCGCTTCATCTATCACCAAATGCGTGAAGTCGATGTTGTCCTCCAGCAGCTTGCGAATCAAAACACCTACGGTACAGAAAACCAGCTCACAGGTGGAGGGTATAGCCACATCGCCACGAACGCAGTAACCAACGCTCGACGTCGTTGCTTTACTAGCGCTGTTGTAGCCAAAGCCATGCTTCGTCTTATTGTTCTTATGCTTCCAACTACTTGAAGAACAACTTGAAGACGATGAGCCATAGTGATATCCTCCACCCTGATTCCTTGGGTCAGGCTCTCCGCGTTCGCTTGCGACGCGCTGAGCTAGGGAAATGGCTGCGAGCTTTCGCGGCTGAGTACAGACAATATTGCCCTGCAGAAACTGAGGCAACTGAGTGCTCTTACCGCAACCAGTCTGACCTAGGACTAATGTCACACGCTGGTTCGCAACTAGTTCCCGGAACCTCGTTTTGGCATGGAACGCAGGCAAATCCGCGTTTCCACAGTGCTTTCGACTCTGCAAGACTCTCTCATCGTTTATCATGTGGCTATTTTCGTGAGGCCGCCTCTTATCGGAGGTCTGCTCCATCGACGTACTTCCCGCACCTCCAACAACCTCATTATCATGATGTTGCAGCTCACAAGCCTGTGCTTTATTATAGAAGTGCCTACCTGAAGCTATAGCTAAAGGACTTGTAGCTGCGTTTTTCACTTTCATCTGCTGCTTCTTGAACTGACGCCATTTACCACTATTCCAGGCATCCCACTCTTCCTGTGTCCATCCTTCTCCATAGTCTTCCTCTTGATGCTCCTGTATTCGGTTTTTGGAAGTGCCGCAACCTTCCACAGCACTTCCTGTTCCTCGACTGGAGAAATCTGCTACGGTCATGCCAAAGTAGGGTGAACCTTGGAACCAGCTCGAAACTTCGTGCACATAATCCTTCAGATACCGTTCCTTAGTGTGCTTCTCTTTGGTATCGTACAGGTTCTCGAGAAATCGAACAGAAGCAGCACCAGAGGTACTCGCAGCTGTGCTGCGATCATCACCAAATTCTTCACTTTTGCAAATAGAATCGCTGTCAGCCGGATTTGCACCGTCTTCTCCAAGCTCTGACAGTGTGTTGTCGCTAGTCGTAGCAGATAAAGGTAAAGCTGTTGACAACTCAAGTCGTCCAGCGGCAACAAAGCCTTGCTGCTTTTTCGTAACATTCTGCTTGACACTCGTCATATCATCAACACCTCCCTTCTGTAATGGAACTTTTTTCGATGTTGATGATTGCAGAGCAGCGTCTGGCGGTCCTTGTTCACTTCGCGGTGCTGGTAGCACGGAAGAACTTGAACTACTTTTACCTCCCACCTGATGCGCGAAGCCAACGTCGTCTACTTCAGCACTTTCTTCAAATACGCGACGCACCGCTAAGGCCCACTTTTGCTTGAATGCGACGATCAAACTTTTCCCCAGGTTCTCAGTTTCGAAGATGCTGACGCAAGAAGATAAACCCTCCTCGCTGTTGCAGGGATCGAAAAACATGCCGACCATCGCCGCAGCATTCTCAGTCACGGCATCGGCTTCGGCACTTCTCCCTGTATTCATCATCACCTCGCGTCGGACGGCGTCACGAAGCCAAGAGGTCAAGGAATCAAGCTCCCGCGCTCGTCTTCCTTCGTACTCTTGTTCTGTGTCACCGGCCACTGCGTCAGGCCTCGCAGGAGACCACGTGGAAGAGGAACAAGATGAGGAAAAACTCGATGCTTGTTCTGTAAGGATCTTCTTCTCGCCACTTCTAGCACTTGGCAACTCGGCTGCCTGCTCGCTTTTAGTTTTGTCTTCAACAGCCTTGTCCTCGTATCGTTTTTTGCCGGTGTCTATGGCCACAAGAGCAGCATCAGGCACTAGCTCTACGTCCTCCTGGGGTGCAGCTGTCTCAAGGCCTTTCCAAAGACCTAGACCCCCGAATCTTCCTCCTTCCGCAACAAGCGGAGCCACTATGTCGTCCACTTTACTGCGAAGGTCGCTGTAATACGACGATGTCGATGTTGATTCTGATGATGGTTGTGTGGCACTTCCACTTGGATTTTTTCGTGACTGAGGTTGAAAGATTTGCTTGGCAAAGGTCTGAAACTGACCCCGCACGCGGAATTCGTCGGGTAAAAACTCCTCTGGAACATGGAGTGACAGCCAGGAGCGAACCGCATTCTCCTTTTCTTTGTACGTAGTGGCACTGTTTACAGTACCATGTTGTCCGGGCTGATTTTTCTTGCGGTTCCCGGTACTACTCATATCTGTACCTGTGGTTTCTAAAGCGATGAGAGCACACATTACATCGGCAGGGCGAAAACCTACTTTTCGCACGAATTGTCGTAGAATACGCTCACCGCTGACCCCACCCTCGAGGAGTTGAACGATGGCGCCCTCCAACGCTCGCTGTTTCATGGACGAACTGGATACGTCAAGACTAGCAGCTCGATTTTTCGTGCTAGGAAAGCTCCCAAGACTACCTTGTTCACCGTCTTGTTCACGCAACATGTTTGTAGAGTCTGTTGTAGTCTCGGAACAATCTTCTTCAGCGGCCTTCACATCACTCTCCAGATCTTGCAAGTAGCGTACTAAGAGTTTATCCGTGACTTCGCTTAGCTGGCGATCGACTTGCAGGGCTCGGAGACACAGCATTCGCATACTTTTTGCGAAGTACAAAGGCTGGACAGCTTGCTCCGCCCAAAATTCGCGTCCTGTCTCCTGCGCCCGCGTGACTTTGTTCAACACCACCACCTCAGGGGCCGCTTTGGTGGCTTTCCCCTTGCTAGTTAGGCCTAGGCTATGGTCACTAGAAACCGCACGAAGACTCCCTGGCCCAGCAGCGGCATTTGAGCTACTGCTGGCTCCAGTACCACTTTCTGCCGCTTTCATCTTCTTGCCAGAAACTGCATTTCCTCCGAATCTGATGTTTCCACGAGGAGAGGTGCCTAGTTTATCTTCGCGACCTTCCTCCTCCTCCTCGTCCATGTTCAAGTGCACGGCTTCCGCAGCCAGCCATCGTTCTGCTTGAAGGCAGCCTTTTTCACCTTTTGCCATGTTCACCCAAAACCCCTTCCAAGGATCGGGTAGAACCCTTGTGACCTCCATGAAATCTGCGGTTTCATGTAAGGCGGCGCTCGTCTTCGGAACAAACCGTCCACTGCGCCGGGACGCAAGCTCGTGCTTCTCTTTAGGTATTAGAAGACAACGAAGAGTACGATGTTCAAAATCAAATAAAACAACAAGATCAACTCCTTGTTACAATCATTATGAAGATATCCTGGACGGAATCGGAACGAACGGGGAGGGGACGCTAAAAGTGTGTGATAGCGTAACTTGAAGCCAAAAAGCAAAATGAAGGGGAGATCAAGAGCCCCAAGTCATAGATACATAAAAATACGATAACTCCACCTCTACCTACTATTGATTTGTTTCATACATACACCAATGACGATCTACATGTACAAGAATGAGAGCTACGTATCTCTTCTGTCATAAGTCAGCATCTGTGGTAAGGGCCAGCTCGGGCGACGTAAAAATGCAGAAAAACGCTACCAGTGCCGCCTCTTCCTTCGCCACAACAGCTTTTTTTGCTAAAAGTTTGCTTTCGAAAGGCGAAAAAACTAAGTCATTTCCCGCATCTCCACCAGGATCCCGCAAAATTACCCGGAATCTCAAGACATTGTCCTGAAACGACTTTGCTTGTAGAAAGACGGGCGCCGCACGCCGTTTCTTGGCACACCATTCGGCCAGAAGGAGTGAAGGCAACTTCTGCCAGCTTTTGACGACGATTTCGCCGCTCTGCTTATCAACACGCGGCGGTGCCTCCGAGTACCACACCTCTCGTTGCCCCGAACGCTTCCCAAAATTTCGCACCTTCATCTTTATTATTGTTCATTTGGATAGAGTTAAGGACAGACAAGGGTTAGGGTAACACACACATGCTGATCAAGAAATATATGCTCCATCGGGTGAGAGGTGCGTATAGGGCAGATAGAAGGTTAAAATCTCTCAAGCACTATAACGCATAAGCTTCATGTGCATTCATTACAGGGCAATCCCTTCTATACCTGTCGACGACAAAAAACTACTAATGGCGTTATCTTCAACAGATTCTGGTGTTTGGTACACCCCGACTACAGAGGTAATCAGCATCGACCGACTATTTTTATTTTTGAGAATCTTCAATGAATTGTCCTTTTTCTTTTTGTTTTTCCTTACTTATCTAGCCGATTACGATTCTCCATATCATTTTGGCTTTCCCTTCGAAGTCAAGCATGCAGGGTGGAAATTCGCCCAGATCGTGGCACATCGTGCTGTTCAGGATCTCATTTTTTCCAGCTCTCGGACTCTGGACTAGTCCATCCTGTCATGAGATTACTTTTGCGGATCATCTCGGATCGGTGTGACGGATACTGACGGAGCTAGAAAGGGGATCCATGGATTCAACTACTTCAAGGACCAAAAAAAAATCTTAAGTAACATTGTCTTAAGTCATGACTGTCTCTCACCCTCTCTCGTCGGGACTAGGGCATCCGCTGTTTCACTCCCTTTATTTCCCTATGCCTGCTGTGTCGCATTTCTGCTAGCCGTATGGTATCCTTCGGATAGCCTGTCACATAATCAAGTCTCAAACTGCCTCAGTCCCTCAAATACTCCTGGTAAGACCAAACCCTTCTGTACGCTTTTGAGTCGATGAGTCTCAATACTGTCTGATACTTGAAGAGTATCCGAGCTAGTATGTAACAGTGGTTACTCTTACTACTTCGGACGTGGTCGTAGATGTAACAAATGATTTGGCGTCTTTATCTCTTTGAAGAACTTGTTTGAATGGTTCTGGTATTTGGTAACCTGAATTTGATCCTAAGGGAAAACAAGAAGAGAACCCTTAGGATCAAACTCAGGTTACCAAATACCAGAACCATACATTGTTCCATATTCCTGGTAGATCTAAAAACAGTCACTATGCAGAATTACCTGGTGGTCGTAGTCGTTTCAACCTCTAATAAGCAGAGCAAAATACAAAAGAATAAGAATCATTCAATCAATCAACCATTCAAAAAAATCAAATTGAAGTTAAGTACCTTACGGCAAAAGGATCAAAGTTACCTTCTGCTTTGACTCCAAAAATACCGATACGAAACTCTCATCAAGCTTGCCTCCCCAACAAAATCTTGTTTTCGATCTTCATGATCTTCATGCTCTTGCAATCATGATGAAAGAAAATAGAAACGTAACCAACATAATTTCGGAAAGAATATGAGCTCACCTACCTAACATACATGCCTACAAATACCACAACTCGAGTAGGTCATTTCGCGTCTAATGCTCTATTTCACCTTCACCCGCATTTCATTAATTTCATCCAGCAAAAACTACAACAATGATTCAGTCGGGACGGAAAATCTTTAGGTACAAATGTGTCAACATACAAACTGGCGTACTGCACCTCGAGTACCTCGTCTCTGCGCCTCGCGTTCCTCATGCGAAACCGCACAACTTGAAAATCAACTAGCTACGTACTCTGCCTGATTGGACATAATTTTCGGGATTTTCATACGCGACACCAAAAGTGTGGCTGTGGCAGGTTTTCGTTGTACCCGATAAGATCTGATCGATCTAAGCGCAATGTAGTAGATCCGACCTAGTTTTTTACACTATTGTCTAGCTACGATTCGTCTACTTTTGATATAAATTTCCTCTCACCCGCTTCTCTCAAGCGTATTACTAGACAACAGCATCTTTTCCTCTCCAAGTTACCTTCATGACGCTCAAACACTAACTTCGTAAGGGCTGCAGACTGCGAGCGCAGTCGCTGGTTGGTCGAAATCCCTTCTCGTGGCTCCATCTGCTCCCCCGATCGTGGTCCTTCGGGTTTTAGGGCCCATGCGCATGCTAGTAAACGGGCAGTAACGCCAAACACATATCTCTTCGCATGTACTGCTCTAATCTCCTTTTCTTCATACATTCTGTTCTTCCTCGTTGTATGTTCCTACGGGGCCAAGTGCGACCCGAAAGAAAGTAGTTTCCTCAACATGAGATGTTGTTCTTACGTGGTCGGAGTCATGATCAACAGGAAGATTATCGATTTCGCAAACAAGAATGTGGGAATTATTCAAATTGCGACACATCAGCTGTTGTGATGAAGCAACAATATGGACGATTCCTTCTATTGAGTCTATGCTGGGCGAATGCTAGTATGATTGAAAGTGTGGTAAGATACAACTACTTTCAACTTCAACCATGCTCAGTGTGCTAATAATCATGAATGAATGAGCATGAACTGTAATGATAATACTCTATGAAGATTATGAAATCTGTAGCTGATGCTGCAATTTCTATCCTATGATAATTATGAGGATCGCCTTGAACATACAAGAAATAGAAAGTCGTGTCACTCTATAATCCCTCTGTGTTGAGCATGACAATGACTACTCTATTCTCAAAAATGCAATGAAAACTGACACCAAGGAGCAGAAGAATACGTTCAAAACATCAAAATGAAAATGAACTCCCAACATCAATGACCAACGTCAAACCTTGCTTTCGCATGCATCTTTTCTTGTCGTAAATGGATGTTCACGTAGGAATATAGAACTACCTACTTATGGATAGGAAGTCAGACATCGATTCTACCACCTACATGTTTCATCATCAGTGCACCTCAGATAGTTTTTCTAGATATTTCAAGACTACTAGTAATCAGCCCACTTCACACTACCATATCTTCGGGGACCTCTTCGATGCGCGGACCCGGAGTCTCCACAGTTTTCACAGGGTCAACCGTCTCCACCGACACGGTGGTTGCCATGCCTGCCATCATGCACGCATTCTCGCCAGCAGCCAGACGGATGAAGCCCTCCTCACCCCAGTCGGTGTTCGACATTAGAGGAGGAATGATGATGATATACCTAGTTGTCTATTGAGATTGACCGGATTAGCAACGTGAGAAAACACATCTTAACACAGCTCACGACGCAGAACTTCTTCTACTTCCTGGGTTCTTCTATCTGCGTTGTGTATGTTAATGTTTTTCAGAAGAAATTCAGACCCTTCAATTGTACACGCACACCATAACCACGAGTTGCGCACGACCCAGTAGGGTTCCTCGGCATCACCATAGTAAGCGACGGCCTGCACGGCGTGGTCCAGTTGCTCAGCGGCGCAGGACGTAGCGCTCATCACACCACCCTGAGAAAAGAGAGGTATAGAATCGTACGACAATGCTGGCATCTACAACATGTAAAGTTAGAACGTCGGAAAACAGAGAGGAAAAGCAAAACAAAAGAGGTGTCTTGGTTGCAGGCCTTGAGAAAGATGAAAACGAATAAAACAAGATCTAGAAATGAATCCTCCTAACGAGAATTGCGGCACACTGGCACGCCTTTGACAAGAACAATTCGGATATACTAGGAAAGTCTACTAGGATCAAACGACAACATACAACTGCATCAACAAAGCCTCACAACACCGTCCGACTGACCTTAGAAACCCTTTAGACAGTGGTAGAAAGTTACGTGAGACAGGAAATGAGAGGTGCGTAAACAGGTGAAAAGCTAAAAGTAAAAGTATGTTGCTTTTTACCGAATAGAGTTGCCATTGCTGCGCATCAACACCAAGAGAAAGCGGGCCACTTTGCAGCACGTACTTGATCATTTTCTTCTCGCCGGTATGAAACGGGTCCTTTTCGTCTTCACTGATGGACTTGAAACTGGTCACCTGGCGGGTGAAATATCAAAAAACACGTAAACAACAGGTTGAAGCACCACCACCATAATTAATCTGTGCCAATCTCTATTCCAAATTCAGTAGGTACTAAGTGATTTGTGTACTGGCATACGCATCCAATGTAATACCAACATAATATTACCCTTACACATTCATAATTGTTCCCAGAGTCGGACGAAATCATAACTGTGAATATCCGAGGATAGTACTTTGATCTTTCCTTCGCTGAAGTCGGCCTTGCATTTTCCGGTTTCCCGAGTGATTCCGGACATGTAGGGGTAGTCTACCTCGGCCTCAAGGGGCTTGTCCTCCAACCAGTCAAACGCGTTGGTTGGCAATCCACCATTGCATCCCATATCGCCATTTTTTAGCAACCAAGAGGGTGGATCTGCGAGAGGGTTTACTTATGTGGTTTTAGGCCGCTTCGCTGGGTTATTATTTACAAGAGAAAGATGGTACAAAAATTTTCTGAAGACTCTCATCTACAGCTCTGGTATTCGTGGTTGTCTTTCTCTTGTTACAACGAGTAGTTTTTTAGACCCGTAAATTGTGGTCGCATGAAACAAGCTCCTGCGGTGCGCCAACGAAGTCGGTCGTGATACCCTCCACGCGAGCCATCGATTCCACCTGCTCTACCGTAGATATTAGAATGCGAAGATTACCAGTAGGAACGCTCGAATTCAACTTGTTCTACGTGGTTGATGACGATGATGATCATGATGTTAGTTGATGATTCGGATTGGACTTATCATGTGTTCCACAAGGATCATATCATAGATACAGCTAGTACGAGTAGCAGTAGTACGACTTTCTTCATAAGGAGAACGCCCAGCAGCTGCCGCATTGTCCTTGGTCTTTGACATCCGTGATGACATCAGCATCGCGCCAGTCCTTCGTCTCAGTGGGAAGAAGGCTTTCTTTCGGCAAGAAGCGGTCACTGCTGATGGCCAGGCGCACGTCTTCTGCAGGGTGTTGTGAAGGAGAGATGTAGGTGCAGATGTCTGTTGTAAGTCACAACATGTAAAAAATTATATCAGGTAGAAGTGGAACTAGAAGATGTGTGAACATGGGATTTCTACATACAACAGGTAGTCGCTTCTGGTGGTCCTTTTCTGTATTGTCCTCTCAGGATCAAGCCTAAAAAACAAACAAGGACTCTTTCTACAGACGTTTTCAAGTACAAGTTACCTTTTTCCATGTTGTCCATCAAAGCCTTCTTCTCAGTACGCTTCATGTTACGCATGCCCAGGTAGAAGTGTGCAAACTCTTCGGGTTTCAAGTCCATGAACTTCGTCACACCGAATCGAGCCAGCTTCGTCTCGAATTCATCCGGGACTGTGTGGGTGATTGACGACGACAGGTTCTTGGAAGTAGATATTTATATTAAATAGGTGGATTTAGAAGTATAATAAGTAGCTAGAACAATCTCAATCGACTTCGACAGTATCAGTCTCTATTCACATTCTCGTACTAGTTGATTTGGTGAGGACGAACCCGTTTAACGATCGACCAGGAGAAGCGGTACTTGCGACTCTTCTAAAACATTCATTCATTCATTCATTTACCTAGCATGAGGTATGAGTTCAAGACTTAATTAGGATTATTTACGCAAGATACCTGATCCGTCACGGTTGATGCGATTCTTTCCGAGCAGCTCCATCTTTGAGTCAGTGTTTTGGGCAATCGCACGCAACACGTTGTCCTCGAAGACTTTCTTGCGGTTTTGGTATTCTTCTTCGAGGCCAGGAGCAGGAACAAAACCAAACTGGTGCTTCTCCGAATGCTTCCCGTCATTGTCGGCCGAAGAGTGAGCTGTGAGATTCTCAGAAGTTGGTGGGAGTGAAGAGTCAGTATCTATGTTGTTCAAGAACTTTTCGAATACATCGGAAAAATGGCGACCTCTCATCACACTTTCAGCAATATCCCAAGATGAGTTAGAGTTTATTTCGAGACCTTTGGTAATGCACAAAGATATTCAGCAGTCATTTGCTGATGATGTTAGTCGAACCGGATTGGACCTACGACTATCCAAAAGAACGAGATATCCATACCTTCGACAGCGCTAACGTAGGGCTTTCCGTGGGACGCTGCGAAATTATGAAAAGCGTCTGTCATTGCAACAGGGTCCAACATGTAATGTTGCAGCTGAGCTTGTGTCTCGGAAAAGGTAGTCGGACGGTCTGCAGAAGCCCCGGAGGACAAAGCTGCCGCAGCTACAGCCGGACCAGACACCCACTTTTGGAAAAAGGACCGTTGGTTTAGAGGCAGAGGACGCGGTGGAGTTGTATTGTGAAAGATTCGGTCCAATCTTCAGTTGTGTACCACTATTATGGTCGAATTCTGGACATAGTATCTGTGGTAGCAGTCGTTTATCGGTCATTTTTTCTGGTTGTCGATGGTGTTGATGATCTGCATATGACCACCGTTCAGCGGTCCTATTAAATCCTACTACACCAGTCTTCGATCCGGTAATGTGCTCATTGAGTCAAAAGTGAATCCTTAACTTCTGAATATGCGGCTTCACGCGTTTTACGGCAGCGACTCCAGGTCCAGTGGCACCTGCCACGAGTAGCAATATGCAACGAGAGGAGGTTCCGACCATTTTTTTGATCTTGTGAAGTTCTTATTTTCTAGTGCTTACGTATACCTACTCTACGAGTCGTAGTTGATTCTATGCAATTCTTGGTAGCAGTTGCAATTATTTAGTCAGACTTACAAACGTCTCCCTAGGAGTAGGAGAACAACGACGTAGACAAAGCTTTCTTTCTTTTTTATTATCCCTATGCTGACATCATGAGTAGAGGTGGATTGAGAGTGTGGTAGAACGTGTAGGTGCAAGCTGCTCAATGTAGTATCTATTGGTAGGGGAACTACAGGTACATTACTCAATGACTTGCCTACAAATTATACCTATTGGGACCGAAATGACTTCACGGCTCGAACTCTCTTCTCTCCGTCGCTCGGTCATTTCATCAAGGATACAGGAACGTCAGCTCTCATCGCGCAGACGGATAACATTAGTGACCGATCATTGCCGGCTGATAGGCTCTCCCCAGTTGAATGATCTGATCTCTTTTC
Organism: Amoebophrya sp. A25; assembly: GCA_905178165.1. Lineage (NCBI taxonomy): Eukaryota > Dinophyceae > Syndiniales > Amoebophryaceae > Amoebophrya > Amoebophrya sp. A25. The sequence goes on along the minus strand of CAJINU010000031.1, from coordinate 890,472 downwards.
TTACCCCACGTCAGAACCCTTCCACGTTGTGTGCCAGAGGGATCAGTTCAGGCTATGCACCAGATCCACCTTGGTATGAGCGCGCCTCGCCGCACACGTCCCCAGCGGAGAAATCTCTCCTCGATACTCGACAAGGACCAGCAGATGGGTCCCCATGCTCATCCGTTAGCGGTCCAGCAAGCAGCTTTATTACAAGAGAAGGAAGGATAAAGTCTGACACTTAATTACCCCTGTTCTATTATAGTAGAAGAATGGGAGCAGCTCGTATTCGTGCGAGGATCCAGTTGAGCGACTACGTTCAGTTAACGGGAGCCGCAAGTTACTTCATGATAGATCATCATCATCATCCATAATTGCATTTCATTCAGAACAGTTGAACTGGAAGATTCTGCGAGAACTTATTGTGTGCACTTCGTTTAGATCCTGACACCACTAGCCTCTCTATTTGGACGACCTCCTCAAACTCTCCAATAAAAGAAGCGACCCGATTTGCCTTCAGAGATCCCTTAAAAGAGCAAAAACCGTGGAAGGAGATAGAGTGAAAGATAAGGAAAAGCTAGTAAAAGAGATATTGTACTTAGAGAGAGCCGACCGGGTAAGTGAGAAACCAAAGAAACAAAATTACAAACTAGGATCCTTAAGCGCTGTCAAGAGAAAAACAAACATAGAAAGACAGAGATTCAATAACAAACAAGGGTCGTGTTCCCGACCGAAATCATGTTCACTTGAATCCTTCGATTGATTATCCTACTCAACTGAGCTGAACTTCCTCAATGTGCGTCATAAAAATTGTGCTTTCCAATGATCTCAATGGCGCCATAGCAAGACGGGCTACCACGTACTCGCAGCTGCAACATCCAGAGCGAAGTGCTCTCCTCGGAGGCTGTCTCAGGTGGCCGTAAAATCCCCGTTGCTCCTGAAAGCAAGCTCGCGACCAGAATAATCCGTGAAAGGATCCCCATGGAGGACCGCGAACACGAGCCGGCGCCGTACTCTTCATCCGCATTACACGCGTGCTCCTCCCACTGTTTCATTGCTCATCCGGGATCTCGTTCCGCAAGGCTTACATTGGTAATAGATAAAATTGACGTGTGTAGCGGTACTAGCTGAGAGGAAAGTGAAGGATTTTCTGTGGTCAATAACTGGCAATTCTAATTTTTTGTAAGTAACATCAGATAGATACGCTTTGCCAGGCAAAGAACTGAAGTACACATAGAAGATTGCGGAAGTTATCATGTCGTTGACTGAAGATCCCACTTTTTCTTTTAATGGTATATATTTTCTAAGATTAAAAATAGCGATAGTGACCCTCTAGCACTCTGCCACGAGGACCTAGTCGGCGGGATGCAAACTCATCTATGATAGATCGTTTTTCTCTAAATGTACCCCTTTATACTAGATGTTCTTGATCATTACGAGCTATTCGGACGCGGATAGATGGAGTCATTATCACTCTCTTGTTATGATTCTGGTAGCTCATGCATGACAAGCAGCTATGGCGATACGCATCTTTTTTTTCATTTGATGCAAAAAAATCGAAAACTGATTTTCCTTATTCGCACAACTAGGTTTCTGGATATATATGGGTTGTTACACTGGAGGTCAGTCCGTCTAGAAACTCTAGAAAACACTGAAAGTCAATTTGTCTAGAGTCCATACGGTGTCTAGAAGTTATAGATACACTCCTACTTCGCCGTCTCTGTCACAGCGATTCAAAAAATATAAATGTACAAGGAGAGCAAGGTGTTGCTGGATCAGCGTGCGACTTCGTATACGTGATCCTACAGGATAGGATGGGAACAATTGGCCAACCGTCGGCAGGGTACTTAAACCCGTATCCTTTTACTTCAGTGACTATACGCCGGAATGATCACAGAGAGACATCAACTAAAACTGCCTGCCATACGACAAACAAGACCAAGGACACATGCAATCCAGCTCAATCGACGAGTAGCTCTAGCCCTGCTTTACTGAAGATCCGTACAAGAAGCACATACAGAATCATGAACAAACGTTGACCCACCGCTAATCATCAGCGCGCCTGTGGCACTACTTTCAAATGTCAAATTTTCCGGTCAAACAATTGCTACCCTTCTTGCAACCAAACAGTGTACGAGTCAACAACTCGTCTACTTATTTCTTGTTTGTTCATTCGGAATAATCTAATACGACTACAACTTCGTACCTGCATTTTCATTCTCAAAACAATCAACAACAAATAGTCAAAAAGCAACAACATTCTTTGAATTATAATCTCAAATTCAACGTCGAAGAACTGATTATGGGGTGGGTGAACAATAACATTCATCTCGAGCTCTTTGATGTCAAGACGACGACAGCACATGAGAGTTAGAATGGGAGTTTGTACCTTTAGTAGATGCGACTGAAAGTGAAAGCTATTCCCAAAATTAAAATTTGCGATAGACGTTCAACTATTTAGTCTCGTCCGTGCCTGCATGACAATATTTCGTGTGTGTAAAAGGATAACGATTTAAATCGTGTTCGTGATCAACTGTTTTGATAGTTTTATTTGTGTTTGAGAATGTGTGAAGATAACGGCAGTGGCTATGATTTGAACAGGACGTAGATGACAGTACATAAACTGAGTCGCCGAGTCAGCGAAAAAAATTACAGCAAATAAACCTCCTATGTAAATACATCTTCGATAAACTACAGTAATATTTGGTAATCCGAGGGGAAGGCCTCGTCCGATTAGAAAAGTAGGACAAATAAATATGATCATTTGCATTTTCGTACGCTATTGCGTCATTCTTACCGTCAAAGCTTCGCTCTTCTGTAGTATCACTGTACTCGCTTTCCCATGTAGGGCGTTTGGTATTACTTACGCAATTCCTATGACAAAAACTGAACGACTGGTGAAAAAGAGGTCGCCTAGGTCTTACAATTTGCGTTTAATCCTAAGAATAAAGGAATCCCACTTCATCCAGGTCCATCTCCATGAATATTACATTCATCATAATTACACCTGGACCTATCTAAAAAGAAAAAAAACATAAACACGAAGGTGAGTTTATAATACAACTCTTCGACGACAATTTCAATTTCATTTATAAATGAACGCAGTAAGATTGTCCTTCAACATCTACCTCCCTTACACAAAAACCAGCACTAATGCTTTTAGCAAGCCAGCTCGAGTACTCTGGCGAGTACAAGCGCGTGAATGCGGGTTCCCTGTTGCAGCCCGGACGCCAAAAGTTTTCGGACGGTTTCCTTCCCAATCGCCTGAACCCGCTTTTTCGTGCCATGATTAGAAGAGGTCGTCGTTGTAGTAGATTGATATATATAAGTATTATGATGTGGACTGAACAAGCAGTTGTGTCTTCTCCTGCTCGTTGTTTTATGATGTGAACTCAACAAGGAGTGATGTCGTTTCCTGCTCGTCGTATAAAGAAGTCACCTAGCAGACAACACAGGCTCCTCCGAAATGGTCATAGCGAGTCATCATCAGTAATACGATTTTAGTTCCATAGCAAGGACAAATGCCAGAATCCGCGCTGCAATAACCTCGAGCTCTGCAAGTGGTAGAGCGAAATGGCTTGTTGCAGTGTCCGCGTAATCTTAGAGCGAGGTAGATTCTTTGACCAAGTAGAGGATTCGCGCTCTTCTTGAGCGTGGGCGCAGATAACTGTTTGTCCACAACAGCTCCTGCTAGCCCTAACCTGGTTATTAAAAGTCATATCTTACGTATACAAGGAGCTAGCCCTTACTCCCATCTTAGAAGTTGCCACTGCCTTGGTTCGCATGTGTATGATATGACAATGCGAATCTATTTGGCAATCGACCTAACATTCCCCTGGCGACTTCTACCCGCTAATCTAGCTTGTTGTTGATGTGTATGATATACTTAAAAAGCACTTTACGTCGCCAATCCGTAAGTAAAATAATTGTCTGTCGAGTCCGCGTTATTAAGGAAGCTGCTTAAGCCAGCGTAGATTTCGTCCAGACGTGTGTTTTTGACCTCCGTCAGCTCTCCACTTGTTGTTGCTGGATCTGTTCTGGTATCACACGGGCTATTTTGGATTAGAGATGTAATGACGAAAAATTCGCTCAGAGGTAGAGAGCAGAAAGAATTTCAATTATTGTAGTTGCAAATCATTACGATATGAAGATTCTATTTTCATTATACCATCGGCTAGTACGTTGTTCATTCTACATCTACTTCTAGCTGACTATTTATACTGAAAACTCCGAAAAGAGCTCGCCATAGTCTCGTGGATGTGTCTTCGCCGGACAGCCCTTCACCCCCAGAGGCTACCATGCAGAAGGAAGACGCACAGCTGGACGGCCCTGATCGCTCCAATTTTGGGTGGCGTCCTTAGGAGATCAAGATGAAACATATTTATAAGTATAAGGATCGATAAAATTATGAACCAACATGAACATCGTCAAAATCGATAGCGATATTACAACTGCCAGAGCCAATTATGCAACGTTGACAGCATCACTAAGGAGCAACTACCGCAAACAACGAACTGCCCATGTCGCGTGCTGTCCCTCGTAATAGATGAAATTGCCCGTGCCCGAAAACATGCTTGGTAAAAACATGGGAGAAAGGGCGATCCCAAAAATATATTTAATATAAATACGATATTCACAAAAACATAAGGACTCTTCAATCCCGCTTGAGGGCTGGACAACTGCTTTTGCAAAAGCCTGGTTAGAGCCGTCAAGAGAGTATCGAGTACTTTTGCTTCAACATCGTCGCTTGGAACAAGCGCATCCTCTATGCCGCATCGTTCGGCGAGAAACCACAACGTTGTAAGCACATTCACTGCGGCAGCGGCGTCCGTCTTCAAAAAGGTAACAGATTCCGACCAACAGTCTGACCACGTTGATTTGACTTCTGTAGTTGGAGGAGCCGCTCCATCTGCAATTCTGCCCAACAGGGAGGCGATATCGTACTCCTTAGATATGCGAGGGACACAGGGGTACAGGGAATTCTTTTTCCATTTACAGGCGTCGGGGGTATCTATTTGCTTCATCGTGGTCTTGTTGACATTGATCATTTATCATGTCCGTATTCACGCATCAGCTTTTTTCAGGTACACATTTAGTTCCTCCCAAGATGCAATATCGAAGAACTAACAAGAACTGCAACTCCTTCTCCTAGTACATGTACTTGCGACGAAATATTGGAAACGGAAAGTTTTTGCCTCCCTCTGAACAGGAGATTCTTCTCATCTTCTCATCTGACTCTGAACTACAACTACTTCAGATCCCTTTCATCATAACCTTCATCTTAGGAGGTCCAGCCTCGTAGTTTCGCATTGGACAGAACTCCCGCTGCATCACCTTGACATCCAGTTGGTCTGCTAGCCTTGCTGCAGTTGCCTTTGCGGCTGCTTCCATTAGATGATTATCGAAAGACCTTCACTAATCTTAAACTAGTGCAGCCTGGAACCTGGTAGTTATAGTACCTCCCGGTAGTAGTACGTAGTAGAGGGAGTAGTAGTCGTAGTGATGTACCCATTCATGAGGTACTTATGACCTTTAAAAGGTGACCTTTCCTTTCTTTAAATAAAATGGTCCCAGACTGTGGATGCTCTTCACGATGAATCTGTGAAAGCAAGCCTTAATGCTGCCTCTTTTTCTTTTTTCGAGCCCGCTTTGGTAGGAGATGCCGATTGCACTTTTTTAGTGATCAGGGGGGGAAGTTGTTGCGGTGAAAAAACTCGAGTACTTGCCTTCGTCTGGCGTGAAAGAAACCAGTGTAAAAGTGCGTGGGTCGCAGGGAATTGACAAGTTATCGACACAGGGGTTGCGAGATCTCCTTGATCCGCCGAACAGGGCCCCGCTTCTCCTTCGGGGACCTTCTTTGTCGTGAGCGGTAAGGACAGGGAAGGTTCCTCTTTTGCTATCGTGTTGTTGCTTCCTTTGCTGATGTGGCTCTTATTCGAGACGACTTCAGCTCCAACACTACTAGGGAGCTTGTTCTCACTCGAAAGATCAGGAGGTGCGATGAAATCGAGAGCAGGAGGAACGTCGTTGAGGCCAACTTTCGCATACTCTGCCACGTTCTCGCCAGGACTGTAGCTAACGCCCTCAGGGGACTGTAGAAGTGGAGGGGGGAATCATTAGAGCAGATGCCAATCATACCAATAGAAGTGTTGAGATTAGCCACAACTTTTTCGCACTCTACTTCAAATGATCCATCTATCAATCTGTTGGACTACGACTTCCCTGACTCGTAGTTTCTAGGTTCTTCTACTTCTATACAATACAATAACTTTCGCACAAAGTGCAGAATGTATTTGGAACATCTCAATTCTATTTCTATGATGTTGAAGTCAGAAACTTAATTGATCGACTCTGGCGGCGGAGCTTCCGGAAGCTGCGGTCTTGGGGGTGGAGCTACATGCCATGTAGTTTTGTTCGGGGAGCTTGGCATTCTCGGAGGTGGCCTTCGTGGTGGCGGACTAGTACTTCTATCTGCGCCGAAATCCCCTCGAGGCGGGGGAGGATATGCTGGAAGCAGAAATTAGAATGACCAACACTAATATATTGGCCACGCTTCTAGGTATCTCGTTGATGGTGTGAATCTATTCGGCAACCTGCCTAAGATTTCCCTGACGACTTGTATCTTGTTAAGTGCGTACAAATGAAAAAGACACCAGTAACTTTTCTCGTGTCACCGACAAAATTACAGTACCTGTACGAAAAACGAGTTGCTAGTATTTCGCGTGACAGAGATCAAATAATATCATGGACTATAAGTGGATTTACCAAACTACACGCCAACAACATAAGAAGAGGCTGCTGTTGCTGTCCACGTAGGTGCGGGAGGGCACGGATGATTCGGCGCCAGCCCATGCCTAGTACTCGCTGGCGTGTTTGATGTCGTGCTAGTAGTCGTTCGATCATGTTCCGAGTCCGCACCTTTCGTAAGGTCGACCTCCCCTCCCATGTGCGAGTGCCCGTATTTCCCTACACCAGAGAGATCAAGATCATTAGACCACTCCATGATTCATCTTTGATGAGCCGCTGCATGTGCATCCTTGAATTTGAAGAGTCTAACACGGAAAAAAGATTTGAAGCAGAAAGGTAGAACCAACAGGTCAAAAATTCATGCTCTACATCTACATCTACACACACTCATCAGTAAGATTCCTCCTGGGCACCCATGATCTAACACGAAAATAAATACTCAATCGAGCATACTTACATACTTCTACTTGTTAAGAATGCAGAACAAGTCAAACTCAAAGAAAAAATAAGCCCAGCCTTAAGATCAATGCCCGGTGGTGGTCCGTCAATACAAGGAGGCGGTCCAAAGTCCTCGTCATTCGCATTGATCTCTTCCGTCGCTGCTTCGGACTCAGCTTCTGGGACTACAGCCTCAGCTTCTGGGAGTAATCCAGGTGGCGGTGGCGGAGGTTCATAATGTGGAATCATCTCAATCTCATGATCATCTGGGTGGATAGTCCCCTCCTCACCAGCTGTTCTTGGTACACCAGAAGTTGTTGTCGGATCATTGATCACCTGATGCGCAGCAAGAAGATACTCGTCATTCCCGGGCACACCTTCGGCCAGGATTTTCCGCTTCTTCGAATCGACACTGCAGTGCAGGGTCACGAAGATTTGAGCTCAACCTGATGCTGATCCACCTTGGAAAGAATCCTGTTCCTCTTTTTTCCCTTGAGAAGCCTCTTCAGGATGCATCAACAGATGGGTTAGGGTAAGCCTTAAGAAGATCTCGTTCCCAACTGCAAATTTGTTCTTGTCTTGTTCTTGCAAAACCCCCTTGTACGCAGTCTCTAAATTAGAGGGGGAAGAGGGGACTGCTCATTGATTTTTTGGAGGTTCGCACTTGCACCAGGTGAGGCAACTAAAAGTGAAAATCAAAAATTTCATAATCGGCAGAAAGGCGGGCTCGGAACAAGGAGGGTCTACGATTTTCAGGCTGCACCCGTTCGACGTTACCGCGGACACGGATGCCAGCACTGTCGTTCGTTTATTCACTGTCACGCGCATTTGCGAAGCCACATCACCTAAGGCCGATGACGCCTCGACCACAGCCGGGTAAGAGACCTGAAAATTGTAACTATGATGACTACTTGTCAGTCGAGTCATCATCATTGCGTTTCAAATGGTCACTCTTTACCATCGGCGAGACGAAACAGTTCCTGAAAGGATCTCGAGTATGGGTTTAGATAATAACTAAAATAAAGTAGATGCCCTACTAGTAGTCTCGTACATGTTCTCGATGAAATTGATCATAATCCATTGCAGAGATTGTGGTTACCCGTCCTACACTATAGTACCGGTCCCGTGCTAGTCTCCTTACTGCCAATATCTGCCCATACTCCACCAGTGTTACCCACAACCAACGCTGTGCCCGGATTCAGGGCAGGAAAGTCTGACCTAGGGGCAAGAACATGTATGGATGTTTTATCAGAGTGTTCCTGCTTTTCGATGCAGGAAACTTTTTGTCGGCTGGAAGATTGCTGCGTATGTCGTTCAGTGGAAAGTGGTACTGTAGCAGCAACTGTTAGTCTGTCATTGTCAAAAAAATATACTAGTCTAGTCAATCATATTTAGGTATTCCAGATGAACATGATGGATACTTTTCCGGTGGTGCTCGAGGACCTCCGTCAAATGAGGGGACTTTCGGTAATTGCGGTGTTTTGGTCTCACGAGTTCCTACTAATGGGTTAGCGGGTGGTGGCACAGACGGCGGTGGTGCAAATGTTGGGAGCACTGGCGTACTACTGTTGTTATCGTCCTGGTCAGCCGTAGACTCACCCCCTGTGTATTCGCCTTCGTTCTCTATTAGATTAAGAAGACATAATTATACGGAGGAGCTATTGACCAGTCTACAGAAGCTTGAAAATCCGATGAAAATTTACTCAACAACTCAAAAAAATCCGGCTGTGTTTCATCACCTTTCGAGCTTCACTTTGCTTTCGACGGACAGTCAACACAAAAAATGACAACGGTCTCCCTCAACAGCAATAGGTAGGTAGTCTTCGTAACAATTCCTCTACTTGCTCATCCGCCCGCCAACTTGGAAGAGATTAGAGATGGAGGTGGGTCTTGCTTGGATTCATGTCGCCGGGACAATCTTATGACCTTTCTTCATACGCGGCCATTCCTATTTCACCTTTCAGAAAAGCATATAGAAATGGGTTCGGTTGAGGACTCGGTTGAGAGCTTAACAAGGTATATTAGTGGATATTTACTTCTAGGTCACTATAATAGTCACCTACTAAATTTTCAGGCCATAAGTATACGTGACTCCGAAGCCATCGCCAACTATATCGATTTCGTCAGCGAGATAATCGCGTTCTGGATCTGGGTTTCCGGGTTTTCTACTCTTCCTAAGGAAAAACTCCGCTGTTTGTCCTTCGGCGAACTTTGCCACACCATTGGGAAGCGGAAATCTGTAAGGGAAGTAGAATAAGCAGAGGGTCTATTATTCGAATCGTTCGTGCGTTTTAATGTTAATCTCATACTCATTTATTAGAATATGTTGCTTGAAGATAGTTGTTGTGCGCTTCTTTTAGTACTATGGGAAGTCCTGTTCTAGTGCTCAGGTATGCGTACGCTACGCAGTGAGTTCTCAAAAGTAGCAAAATCCAAAATACCCTCCACCGACCAATTTCTTCACTGGCCCCAGAGTCTTGCCGTGCATCTGCTCACTGGTGAGAAGGCAGTAATTTTCATCTGCGAAGACGACAGTTCCTCTCACACGTATATTTCCTGCGGCAAGCTCTGACTTCAGCCTGCGTTGCTCCGACGCCGCTGACAGTGGCCCTGCTGAGCTGCTCGGTTGCAAATGCGTGCGATTAGATGGTGCACATGCAATGAATTGACGAACTGAAAAAAGTAACTCCAGGCTTTTCCCTTTTCAGCAATTTGGTCGTGCTGCTCCTAGTTGATGACATTTTAGTCCCCTCGGATTTCTTGACCTAGGACTTCCCTTCTTGGGTACGCAGTACGTAATAGTCTAGGTATTAGTTTACCTTTACTGTGTGAATACACCACATTTTTAGACACTACACCGAAGACTCAGCCGTAAATATCGGCAAAGGTGGCACGACTACCTTCTCGGTCGCCACTTTAATCGTTGGGGGCGAGATTGCATCAGCCTCGTCAGCTGGTGCTCCGGAGTTGGTTATCTAGATTTTCACGTGGTGGTGTCATTATCATTTCGAGTTCAACATGAGGATGTGGGGAAAAGGTTAGGTTAGGTTGTGAATCCTGGACATCGAGCCCCCCGGCACCTGGCTCAACTCCGAGGAGAAGATTAATCGAATATATTTATACATGAAAGGATGATGAAAAGCAGGAGAAGAAACCATCGCATTGTGAATGCACACAAAAGAAAAAAAGATTGAAAAAGGTATGTTCTCTCTGTAATGAAAACAAATACCAGAATGTGATCCGCGATAAAACTCTTTTCTTTCCGGAAAGCGAATTTTTTTTCTTGTGGATTTTTCCTCAGGATGAAGCTCATCTGCAACCCTACTTCGAGGTTGCAGTGAGTTCTATCATGCTGCTTCACAAACTTTTTCCGTTGCGCCAACACGCCATGCGTCATGCAATCTGCTACTACGATACACGCACCAGGGTCCAAAACGTGCACGACTTGGCCTGTTGGAATTTCATTTCAGACACATGCACCACTTGGCCTCTTGTAATTTCATTCGAGAAATCATAGGGTGCAGGGCTTGGCCTGTCGTAGCTAAGTGTCAATGAATCTGTGGAGGATTATGGAAAAGGAAAAGGCAAGCGCTGCTCTGGAGCTCGAGTTTCTTTGCGTAGGACAAAGTGCTGTGCTTCTTGTGAGACTGGAATACAAATAGAGGACGAATCACATTTAACATTGTCGAAGGATTAGAAATACCATCTACTCTCATCCCCTGGTCGAGTATCACATCACTGTCGATTTTCTTCGGTCCCTTTGCATTCGACGAAACCGCAACCGGTGGCGCAGCTGGGAAGAATGAAGGCGGTGTTGACCAGAGACAGACTCTGACTTATTTACAACAAGCTCAGATCATGATATTCTTCAACGAAAAAAAAGGAGATATATAAATCACAACTCAGAAACTCATGCCCTTTTGTTGTTTAGAAGAAACTACGACTATAGAAATATTGACTAGAAGCCATACACGTGTAGTTGCAGCCGCGGACGAATTTGAAGCCGAGGAGGAGGTTGAAGGAGGTGCAGTAGGAGCCGGTGGTGGTGTTGTAGTCCATATTAGAAGATAGACGGGCAGCACATTACAGTAGAAGTAAATAGGATTAGAGGAGACGCCAGCTCTCCTAGTAGTTGTAAAAGATGTTCCTTCCGTGAAAGCAAATGTGTTCAAGTAGCTAGTACCTACACGCGCAGATGATGAAGAAGATGCCCTTGCCTGATAAGAAGAATAATATGATTTGATAGAGTTAGGTTTTTTTTGAACCCTATCAGGTCGAGTTTCTCAGGTTGCCCATGGAAATTTTTTCCCTGCGCCCTGCGGGCGCACCCTTGCCGAGGTGTTGAAGTAGAAAACAAGAGCGCCCCTCCAGGCTGGTAGGAAGGGCATTCACAACGGGAAGGCAGCCAAGTGATAGCAGTCAGATGATTGCAAAAAACCCAACGCGGGGGCCCTGGGGGATGTGGCACGTACCACACCAGCCCACCCAGCTGCACACCAGCGTGAAACCAAGCCCACCGCTACCCGCCCATACATTAGCCTTCGCCGCATTTTCCTCTATGTCGCCCCCGCATCCTTCAGCCGCAAGCCGGCTACAAACTCAACCCGGCAAGAATTCCTCACTCACCCCGCAACACAGCGGGGCGAAAACCCAGCCCCGAATCGAAACTCTGCACCCGCACCACAGGGAGGGGCAAGGCGCTTGCTCCTCGCCACAGAGTCGCCAATATCGAGCCCAAACAGAAGGGGGCAGCGCCTCCCCCCGCCTTCTTTCGCGAAGTAGGTCCCGAAGACGGCCCCCAGCATGCCGAGCAAGCACTTCCGCGCCCACACCGCCTCGCTTCGCCCCTTTTGATGGGCTGGGCTTCTTCTGGCAACTCGTCGCAACTCGTTTCAGAGTTGGAAACCCGTCACCGCAGCAACTCGAGCAACCCGTTGCAACTCGAGCAACCCGTCATTTACCTTACTCTATAAATAAGATGATAAAATAAAAGTGATAAAATTTATATATACAAGAAACCGGGGTCGCCCCTTGGGCGACCCCTCCTTGATAGCAGCACAGTCACAGGCACAGAGTAGAAACATAAGAGAAAGCAAAAAAAAAAAGCGACTGAGGCACGGAGCGCCCGCCCCTTGGCCTTGGCGGCTGCCGTCGAGATGATGGAGAAGAACAAAGACCGAAGCAACCCACGGAACCCAGAACCCTGGCGCGCGGAATCAATTAGGCACGCCACGCCAATGAGACAGGCCCGGCGG
>CAJINU010000031.1:766943-873790 GCA_905178165.1 Amoebophrya sp. A25 | reverse complement strand
CCCCCCCTCTCCCCCCGATAATCCCTCGAAAAACCTCTCCCAAATCTTTTGACCATTATAACTCTTTTAATAAATAAGCCCTAATTGATACTCAGATGATAGATGGAAGAAAAATATTTATAGTGGAATATTTTGTGAAAACAACTACAACGCTTCTCCATAATTCTGAAACTTGCGCCGCCTGATGAGAACCCTCTACTGCTAGTTTTGCCGTCGCTGACCGTGCTTTCTTTTTCTTGACCGTTTCAAATGCGTTACTCAAGACTGCCAAGGAACTATCATTCTGTTCTACTGTAGAAGAAGTTTGGCGACGAACATTTGCTGGGGTAGACGCACTGGTCGCAGCTGGAGGCGAACCCGCTAAAGAAAAGGGAGTCACTGTTTTCGCAGGGCCTCCACTGGCGCCGTTCGCAGCTGACGAGGTTGATACTGATGTGGAGGTACTAGTGCCACTACCTCCATTGCGCTCTTTCTTTTTGGAAGTTAGCAGAGAACAAGGTTGATGTGCATGGATGATGCGCAGATGATTATGATATTATACGATGTAAATAACAAAGCGAAAGGGAAGAAGTTGCTGTTACTCTTAATATTCCATATACTAACTCCTATGCATAATTGACTTGAAGCAGTGGTGGACGACGCTTGCGTCGTGGTAGTCGATGACGACGTGGCTGATGATGGTCGTTGGGTGGTTTGCTTGGTGGACGACCCTTTTGCTCTGCGCGAAAGTATCTTAAGCTCCTCGGCTTCATCAAGGAGGTCTTCATCCTGTTGGTTTTAGGTTTGCGGTTGAAAAATAGGAACAGTACGTAGACTGGAGGAAGTGCCGTTGCTGAAGGTAGTGAATGTAATTGTTCAACCTTAGAAGTGCTGGGCCTGTGGTAAACTCTCTTTTCGAAGAAAACAAACTCAAAGAAAGAATACCTCATCATCACTTGACGACGGCGTAGAATTGGCGCGCTGAGGCAGGGTTCGTTTCGCGCCGGTCGACACTTGGTTCCGATTCTTGCGTCCCACATTCGGCGTTTGGTGATTTTGCTGCTCGTTATGAACAAGAATGTCTACATCAATAAATCCTTATCATGTGTCTCAGGTAGTCCTAACACGGGAGTACTGCTACTGACTGAAGGGGGTCCATGATGAGTACCCTTTTTTGTACTGCGCCTTCGTATAGAAAGACTACATTCATACCACGCGCAGACTGAATTATGCCAGCACCCAACAAGAATACAGAGTAAAAATAATTCTTACCTTTTTATTTTTTCAAATTCAATGTATCTTGTTCATAAGGTGGCGGCGTTCCCGAACCCGAAGATTTGTTTTGCTCTGATTTGCTCTGCTCGGCGGCCGTCCTCGGGGTCGGCGCGAGCGTCTTGATGAACATGCCTCCTAGAGCAGACAGCATCTTGACTACTTACTCCCAAAAGACGATGCCGTACTAGGATGATGCTTTTTTATCTATGAAACAAGTTGCCATTGTAGGTGATGGTGAATGTCATGATATTTATTAAGTAGTACAAGTACTTGTGCAAGGACTACATAATATTTTTTGAATATAGTAGTACTAGTAGTACAAATACCGAGTGGTCATTAATAAGACATCAAAATTTACATACATATTCTGACCATTATTCCCGGGGTGGGGTCGAGGCTTTCGCCATCTTTTCGAGGTGGGGATACTAGACAAAGAAACGAGGACTGTGATCTACCATAATCTACCTAAAGAAGTACCTACATGAAAAAAGTCGAAACTACAAGGAAAAGAAAAGAAACATCATTCTACAGTTTTTAAAAAAGAATCCTAGAGTGGTGCGGTGTTTTAGAGAGGTAAGATTCACTACTAAAACGCATCTTCAATGGTCACAACGTTGTTCAAACAATACTTCTGATCTTCAATGCAGTGCTGTGAAAACAACTTTACACCCGCGCCGCTAACCCACCTTCTACCTTGTAACATATAGTACATAAAAAGTCCTTGCTACTAATTAGATTTGAAAAATGATTTGAAAGTTTTAAACATTTTCATGGGTGGGGAAACTTCCTCAAGGATGAGGGGCCGAAGGAAAACAAATCAATATTCAAGCTTCTAGTAGTCATGATCATGTAGTATGAAAACCCCGTCCCCTTCCCCCAAGAATGATCCCAACGACCTTTTTCTAAGGTAAGATGCTCCCAATGCCATCATCTCTTTTTGATCTGTTCTTGTGCCTCCACTCAAACACTGTCGGCCCGAATGACGAAGTAGGATCTCTTTCGTAGAAGCGAGATAAACTGACTTCTCAGATGATCCTTGCGTATAAATAAAATAAAAGAACACAGTCGCGCACGCCATCAAGTTCAAGTTTCGAATCAGATTTGTTTGCCAATAGAAACCAAGTTGCTCACTTTCATGATGTAGTTACCAACTCAAAGATTGATTTCAAGTTATGCTCTTGCTTGAAGAAACACGTTGATACCAACTATCTGAAGCGTTGTTTGCCCTGTGGTTGCTGTGGCTGTGCTGGTTTACTGGAAGTTATGGGCGTGTGTAAATAAATATTCAGAGAATGCGAATATGTACTAGTTTTGGGCGAAAATAAGTGGAAGGAGATCCATTGGGAGGGTCCTAGTTGTATAAAAGTGTACTTATGTATTGTTTCCCAGGACAAAGGGGGGATCAGTACTAGGGGATCAGGTCAAAAGGCAGGAGCTCTTTCACATTGAAAACCAAAGCCACGACAAGTACCACTCACACGAGTTGAAGAGACCCCTCATGATATGCACATAGAATTAGAAACTCAAACTAGCAACATCAACGCGTCTGTGCTAGTCATCTTGTACTTGTCACATCAACGGGTCTGTGCTGCTGGTCATGTACTTGTAACAACGAGTGGTCTAATATGGTCACCTAGAAGTACGTCTCCGATTTGCATTTCTCATAGCTTGTCTCTCCTCGATTTCGGCGACTGATGCAGGTGATGCGGACGAAGACTGGTGAGGTGGTGCGGAACTTCCGACAAAACTTGCTACCCACAGAAGGAAACAGAGGAAAAGAAGGGCTGCAACCAATACCATTACAACCATCTTGTTCTGTCGCTGCAAGCATGAAGGGAGAAACAAGAGGTGCCTTGGGGCACGGGGAAGGGAGAAAAGGAGGTGAGATGTCCTCCTCAAGAACATAATGGTAGCGGCGCAGCGGCACCACCAGCTTTTGTGATTTATAACAGTACATAGGTAACTAGTTGTACTACAAGTAAGCATTTCAATTTAAGTATGCATGTGCGACCAAAAATCAGTGTGCGTAGTAAAGAAAGCTGCCAAGGAGACACCCAGGCCTTGGGATAAAAACGTCAATGTATACAGCTCTAATTCATTCTGCTATTACAAGAACTTAAAAACTCATCCCATAATTTCTTGCGCTCTGCGACAGTTCGGAGTTCGTTTGCCCCTGCTCCAATGTGATCAGCCGCACCTTGCGTGAATTGTTCGATGTTCATTATCTGTTCGCCCTGACTCTGTACTACAGTCGCTAGATCCTGGAATATCTTCTGCACTTCGCCTACTTGACCTACGATCCTTTGAATTCCCTGTTGCCGCTCGGATGCTACTCTTGCTGCCATCTGCGCGTCTTGCTCTTCCTGCATTTGCTGCTGCATGGCGTGGACGTCGCTATGGTGATGAGGTCCGGCGCCACCCTGTCCTGCAGATGGCTCCCAGAAATCGAGGTCGTTCGGGCCAAGAAGCTCCAGCTCGTGATTGTTCTGCTGGGCAGTGTGCCCACCCCCGTCGCGGTGTCGGAGGGACGAGGAGTAGTCTTCGTGTGCGAGTCGATAGGAACGGGGTGAAAGCTCCATTACTGTTGGTCGACTGCCGTTCAATCCACCCTGTCCAACAGAAGATCCACTACCACTTGATGATCCGGCTCCATGCTGCGCCATCATAGAATTTTTCCCACTACTGTTGTGACTCCCCTTCCCACCGCCAGTTGCACCAGGCATACCTCCTCCTGCTCCCCCTTTGTGTGGACCTGAGGAGCCGCCAGCTCCTGTTGCCAGACCTCCTGCGCCGCGATCTAGGAGTCTTTGTTTTTTGGCTTCAAAGTCATCTAAAGCATTCTCCACTTGACGCTGTACGCTAGAGATGTTGCTGACCTCGCTCTCAAACGCTTGCTCCAATTTGGCATAGGCTAGCTTTTTCCGGTGTCGTTCTCCCGCAAGCACAGAGCATGAAGTCAGGGAGAACAGAGGAGCAAGGTGGAACAACATGTGATGATAGTATGAAATTCTGATTGAAACTACAAGAACATAAATAAGCTACACCAGAGGGACTTTCTGACACCATTGCCTTCGCCTCATATCATGCCATTCTTGACAGGTCGTCAAGGTCAACAAGGCTAGTAGTTGTTGTAGTATCTAGTTGTAGAGGTACGAGAACAAAATAGTAACTTACCGTCAGCAAAAAGAAAGATTCCCTTTCATAAAACTTGCCAGTCGCGAAAAAGACTTCGGCCGTCGTCCACTAGGCCTTTCGAATTTTTGAGGAAATCTCGGTACGCACCATCGCGTTCGCGATACTCACCATGGTAGAGGACATGCATATTAGTGGATGACACTAGCAGTTCCTCGAGTGCTAGTCGGGCCTCTTCCTGAAGACGTTCTATGATGCTTTTGATGTTCTGTTCGCATCGGTCGGACTCAGCGCCAGCTTGTGATGGCGCCGGCGAACCGGTGCTAGAACTGCTATTCCCGTATTGTTCTCTAGTATGTGCTCCGCCTGTTGTAGAGGAAAATGCTCCACCTCCTGCTGGAGGAGCTCCCCAAGGACTGCTTCTGCTCGCGGCACCATGCTGGTTCATCATTCCATGTTGATTCTTATACCCGGAGGACCCACCCGCATTAAACTGATGACCACTGGTGCCAACATGATGTTGAGAAGACGCAACACTTGGTATTGCCCCTGCCGAAAAATTAGGGTTTTGCGGTGGTGCAGGGAATCCTGTTGTGTGCCCTTGCGTCGATCCTAGCAAGGTGTGGTCAAAATCCCCTTCGCGAGGATGTTGCGTATTCAAGTTACGAAACGACATTTTTTTCAAGCTACCCGCCCGTCGTGCTTCTTTCTATCTCTATGTCGACCAGGAGTAGGTGTGGGAGCCTCTCACGATACATCAATCATCAGCAGAATTTTCTCACTTGCACTTCCAACATAATCATGATCTACACCTAAGTAAAGTGAGGTGACGAGTCTGCTTAAGACAAATCCATTTCACTAGATATAATTAGCAGAAATGAGAATCTCATTCCTCAGATCGAGAATTACCAACACTTTGCCGTTTCTTTGCCTAAGAGCCTAGCTAGCCAGTTGTCAGGAAACGACGTAAAAAGCTCAAGATTGTGGCAGATGTGGCGTTGTAAGTACTAAAAAGTAGTCGTGCGCCAGAGGACGAGCCATCTCAGTCAGTATTGTACAACCGCGGTGGTGATTCAAATTCGGTGCAGCTTAAGTAAGCAACATGCATTAGCAAGCAGAGATCACTTCTGATCGTATGGAGGGGAATTTCGGTTCAAGGGATCGGGAGACATTGGTGGAAGCCAACAATCACAGATCTTTTGACGTTTTAGATATCATCTTAAACTTAATGTTATCTTCGCGACGAATAATAAATGGCTGTAAAAATTGCGCGCTCACGATATTGAATGCTGCTTGTTCTGATACGACAAATACTCTGCCAGAACCTTTCACGTGACTTCGTTCAACCTCCATGTAGGACCGTCCAGTGGTAATTTGAACCGAAAACGACATCGATGGTCTACCATCTCGACTTGCCGTGGTCAGTTGAAGAAACCACTTTTTCTCTGCGTGCGATGGGAAAAATAATTTCAAAAGAATGCAGGCAATAAGACAAAAGACCATCTCTAATGATCGCGAAGACGTTGTCCAAACGATTTATTTTTGCATTTATTTAAAAAGACGGACGAGACGAGGCAACAAGTCACTTTGATCACACAAATGCAACGTCGCACCTAAGAGGCTAAGATACGTGGTAGTGAGGTCAGCCTCATCTTGTTGCGAAATCTAATGTGGAAAGACTTGAAATGTCATGCCTAGATGACATCTCCGTGGGTAAGAGGGCCAGCCCATTCAACGAAGAGCAATGAGAACGATTTTGACTTCTTCTGTTGTCCTATATGTGCTGCTTCTGCTTTTTTTTACTCAGTTCTAGTTCTAATAATATGCGCTCGTCTAACTATTTTATATGACACGAAATACTCAGCAAATGCAAGCTTTGTTCTCAGATGGGGCGAGGCTGATCATTGTAAAAAAACGGTCGCTAAGAAAGGCAAAAAGTATGTACTTATAGTGATTGGCTTATACGTCTGCGAGATCTTTAAAAAAAATCTTCTAGAAGAACCCTTCACCTTCTTCATGTTTATCGTAAGTTTTGCAATTTGGAATAAACACTCACACATGGTTCAGGCTTGCTGTATGATCAGGCAGATGATCCGAATGTGTACGTCTACGTGTAGAAACCAAGATAGAAAAAATGGATTTGCACTTCTGAAGCGTCTCCAATAGTGACATATTCATATTATTTTTTATTTCCACTATGATCAGTTTTTTATGCGAGTACTTAAATCAAGGTAGAGGATAAGAATCACCTGTTCAAATCTCAGAGGAGAAAGTACCTTGTTGACTAATTCCTGCTTTCCTTTCTTACACGGCATCAAAGACATCCTCCTACTGCGTAGTAGGAGAAGCAGCATTAATGTGCCCAATTGTGTACTCATCTAAGTATGCAAATAGTGTCACTTAAGGGCGTGAATAAGGGAGGCGTCTAAGCTCAGGGCCCTCTTCTTGAATGTTGAGGAGAGTCGCAATGTGATTGGCAACCAATGAACCACGTGCGAGTTCGCTTGCACCGCTTTGAGTGCGAAGTCCTCATTTTGCTGCAGTTGATTGCTTGCCGTGTGAAAAATCGCAGGATTCACAAGTCGGGGATTAGAGACATGACCTCAGAGTGTGCTCGGACGTTCACGTTTGGCAGGTTCGTAGTGGACGAATAGAAGAAACAAGAGGAGTACTTAAGAAGTGTGAGATCTGATGTTCTTTGATGAGCTTGTGGCAAATGATTGTGGTCTCGAACTCTTTATGATTGTACTTGTGGCAAATGATTGCCTTTGCCACAAGAACATATTTTGAGATAACATTTTCCACTGTCTAAGAAATAGAAAGCCATAATTATCAGTTGCAAGATCAGTTCGGCATCGTGAGTCAGCGGTTCCGGGAGAGCAAGGTACTCCACCACTTCAGTTGCGTGTCGCAAAGTTGGTAGCGTTTCGTCCAACTGTGCTGCAATTAGTATCATATCCCGATCTTGCCTCAATGATAGTCCTGCAAATTCCCTTAAACGTTTATATGCGTTTCCACATGACTGTCGAGGTACTGATGCCGTGGTAATTTGCTGGTCAAGCACTTCCATATCCTCGCACGCTTTTTGTTCATGAGATAGTACTGAGTCGCTTGAGTCAGACTCTGACTTTACTTCCAGTCTTCTCCTGTCTTCCTTAAGCGTACTTTTACAGGGTCGCTCTCGTAGACGAGTTCTCTCTTCAATGCGGGCAATGTGGACATCAGTGTCTGCCATCCTATAGTGATACTTCTCCCATGTCGTTCGACCACGAGCGCCTTCTTCCTCAGAAAAAGCATGCGAGGTCTGGGGATCCTCTCTCGGGAGCAAGCGATACCTCACACGCGATTCCGTCGGTGTTCTTGATGTCACAATTTTATCTTGTTGATGTCGTTCGTTTGAACATTGTGCATGTTGTGCTAGTTGCAGTGTCTTAGAAGAAATATTAGTGGACTTATTTACACGTACTACTGGAACTTGGTCTCCTTGCAGTGATGCTGGGTAAGATAGAACAGTTGTACGCATTGGATTCCGCTGTTGAAGAGGCCCTTCACCATCAGCAGTGACTTGATCACATCGCGTAAGCACATTAAAGCCGTCTTGAGCACAAGAACTACTATCATGAGCCGGAGAAGCAGAGGTTCTGCTTGTTGTAGTACGTCTACATGGAGAAAGCGAGCCAGTAGATCCGCCAGACGTCGAGCTGCAATAATCTGGGTCGTTTTCTTCTTCCTCCTCTATGTTGGAGTTAGGTGACCTTCCTATCCCTGTCTTCAAGGCGTACTTCTGGACCTCACCGTCACTGCAGACCCATCTGGGTAAATCGTCCAAACGCAGTTTTGGAATCGAAAGACGAGACCTATAAGAGCTGGCTGTGTTACTCATACTCGTTGAAGTTTCTGTTGATGTCGATGCTCTTGATGTACGTGCTACCCGAGCAACTACAGGCTGCTCAGAAGACAAGGTACTAGCTGTAGCAGACGGAGGTGGAGTGATCACGTCAAAATCGTAATTTGCTGCCGTTGATGACTTCCACTCTCTGAGTCCGGGAGTGGTGTAGGGAAGTGGTCGCTTCGTAATCGCCTGCATCACCACATCTGGCATGTATGAAAAGCAGAAAAATCTGCAGTGGTCTGAATGTTACAAAGCCTGTTGAAGAAATGTGTAAACACCTCACAAAACAAAGGAAAAAGGGAATTTTTCGGCAAGTTTCGACACTCATACTCTATAGTATCTCGCGATCTGAAGACAGATATTTTCGGTACTATGTCTATCATGAGGACAATCTCATTATAACTACTACTTCTAAAACTGAATCATCTGATTCATACTACATCGTCCATAAATCTGCTAAGAGATCTGGACTAATGCGTTCTATCACGTCGCCATCACGAGCTCCTTCAATGACCTGTAAGGCCAAAGATTTGTCTTGTCGAAGGCGAGGGCTGGCATATTGAAGCACAAGTTAGAGCTCAGCCTAATCATGATCATCCATCTTGAGATGCATCTTGAAGCCGCTTCCCACGTATGGGTATGGGACAGTCCTAGATATGAAAGCTGCTTCGTCACTCAATCACTCATTCATTTACCTAACAAGAGGTTTCAGAGATCATGGATTAGCGGGGAAAGCCTTAAACAAAGGGGGACGATCTCGCTGCTGCCTTGATGATCTCGTAATCATCAGCGTAGGGCATTGGTTCGTGATCATCTGCTTGTTCTGGATGTAAAGCTGCAGCCTCACGTGAATTTCTTATCTTTTGTCCTCTTGGGTTCATCTTGAACTTAGCATGAAGTAACGTCCAGCCGGAAATTTCAGAAACGAGATCATAGACGAGTTGCCGATCTCGTAGTGCGGGAGGCAGGGCACTGGGCGGGGATGGGGTCCCTCTATTTCCTCCATCACCTTGATTACCAGCAACAGCAGTTTGCTCCTCCTGTTCTACTAGCTTCATATCCTCGTTACGATCAGCATCTCCACCATCATCGATTAGAATTCTTAAGAACTTCGCATAATTTGCAATATCTGCTTCTAGATATAATTGTTGTTCATCTGTCGAGCTAATGCCGCTTCTGCTATCTTCTATGTATCTATAAGTCTCCGTTCCATAATTTCAGCTATTTGCGAATAATGTTAGGCTTTAGTACTGGTCACCAATAATTCTATTTAGTGTCAAAGAAGCCTTAAGAAGAAAATGTCACGCAGCAAGAGCGGCCACTGGCCGATTGGCAGACCGCTTCTCTCTGCCATGGCATGAATCTGCACTCCTAGTAGTACTGAGCGTGCGCGATTCTGCGCTAACAAAGTCGCAACTTGCTCATACCTGACCCTCGAAAATGGAGGTCCGTCGAATGTTCGACGGCCGTCGGGACCAAAAAGAAACATACCCTGGAAGCGGTGAGCCGGAGGCAAGAATGGAGCAGTGTTCTCCAAAACCTGAAAAGCCCTTTGCCGAGCATCACGCATGGCTTCTGGCGTTTCACAGATAGTCAAATGAAATGAGATTACATCTTTTTCGTCATGATGCGCTTGCGCATTTCGTGGTTTACTATCGAAGAAGCTGTAATGATTCCCTGGTCCGGCTGCTGCATTTGATGCTGGACTAAGGCCACGAGTTCCTGTTGTTGTGCCACAAACAGTAGAGGAAACAGAACATGACGAAACCCGTGAAGCACGACCTGTATTAGGGTTAGGGATAGGTTGCGGGTTACCACCATCCCGATCCTTTTCATGCATGTGATGTACAGCTGCCTGAATGTCTGAGAGTAGGGTGTGAAGAAGCAAAGGCTCACCAATGCGCAGGTTGGCGACGGTAGGAGGTAGAGCTGCTTCCATGCCTTCTTGGTTTTGACCACAATCGTCAACCTTGAGAGCTCGAACTCCTGTGCGTGTAGATTTGTCAACTCCATCGTTCTCTTCGAGTCGAAGGCTGGCAACCTTGCTCGCTAAAGCAGCTACTGGTTGTTCGGTGGACGAAGCAGGCAGGGGAGTCTGGTTATCCTGGTGCTGTCGGACAGGAAGTGGAAGATGTAGAAAACCTCGTGCAGGCACAGAAGTGGCTTCATCGTGCGGAGATGCAGTGCCCAATGCTTCCCTTTGTCCGTCCTCCTCCTGCTCCTGCTCCATACCTTCATCCATAGCCTCATCCGTACCACCAGATTCTTTCCTCGAGCCAGCGTTTCTGGGAGAGCCGGAGCATATTGTTGAAGCTCCGAAAGATGCGATCCTATGAAGATGAGGGAAGGTCAAGCTGGGAAAGGAATTATCTGAAGTCTCGGACGGCTGTCGTAGCAGACCACTAGAGGAAACGGAAGCCGTGCTACTACTTGTAGTTAATGTTCTCGTCTTGGGAAGTTGTTCTCCTTCTCCGCTTCCAATGGTGCTAAGAAGCTGTTGCGTATCTCTATCTGACTCGTCGGCGCAAGGTAAGAGCGGTGATCGTGGCCTGCTGGGGGAGGCGGACTCTTCTCTGGTATCTTTCTCCGCATTATCTTGGTGAACACTTTTTACATCAGTTCTTCTATGGGCGACTCCGCGTGACATGGACCAGACGAGCACTAGCTTTACACCGCTTTCGAAGCCTTTATACGTCGGCAACAGATACCCTATCAAGTCTTTCACTGTCTTTAATCGTTGCTCTCCTTGTTGCGCTACCCCTAGGTCGGTATCGACGAAAAGACGATCCGTAGCACCTCCGTGCGCCTTACTAGTAGTTTTGTCTTGATCTTGATGATGCGTCTCCCCTGTAAGAGTTTCCACATCGATGTCAGTGAAGCCATTCTGCTTTCCACCTTTACCGGAACCTACAGGCACTGTCGATGGCATGTGGTAATCGCCCACAAGTTCGCCACTATGCCTATAATATGCTCTAAAAACGGTGGCCGCGGCTGAGCAAGGGCTAGCAAGCAAGCCCAAACCAATACACAGCCGCAAAGCAACCCTCTTCATCATGATGATTACGCGTGGTGACAGTTTTTTTCGACTTTGGTAACAATGATACAATGATTGAAGTCACAAACTCACTAAGTTATTTTGACGAAGCTTGCAATACTCAAGACTCAGATTGTATGATGTAGAATACTTGTTGTCATCCTGGTTCTTTCTAAAAATTGTCGTCTCATAAATCGTTAAAATCTAGATCTCCTACGAAGTCTTTTCATACTAATTCCACTGTACTCTATCGTGGCCTTCACTATGTATAAAATCAACATCCTCTCAAGTAGAAATCCTCTGAATCTTTCGATGAATCGTTTTCCTCCTACTCACTGCGAGTGCTCACCAAAAAAAAACTTGAATTTTGTAGGATACATGCATGTCGGACTCGAAACATCGCCTAAAGGGAAGCTGCTCGCCAATCTAGCAAAATAACCATCAACGGATTCGTTTTTCAGTTAGTTTCTCTATCACAGCCAACTACTAGAGTACTTAGCTATTCCTATTGCTCGTCCGAATATTTCAATGCAACGCAGGAAGTTCCAGAATGTCAGACACGCCCAAGCAGGTACTTACAAATAATAATAAGACGACGAATGCCAACCATCGATATTTTTTTGTGCAAAAATGTCAGAGGAGATGAAATCAAAATCTCCGATGAAGAACACTCCTGTGCGGCTTTGGCGGTAGGTCATCAGAATGTGGCACAACAATTTTGCTTTTACACCGACAAAGCGCTTCTCAACATCATGAACACGAAGCACAGGAAAATCAACATCAAAACGCGCATTTCCAAAAAATGAAATTGAAATCCATTACATGATGTTTCTGGTCCTCTACTATCAAGACCCTTCTATCTTACTTCGTTCAGCACAAACTTGAGTTCATTTCGAAAATTGTAGAGCAATCAGAAGTTGATGTTGTATCATGGCTCCCTGCTCTCCCATATCATCGATTTCATAACTTTCACTATCAGTCTCACTTTGCGATTGCGTGTAAATGTAATTCATCATCGACGACTTATTTCTACTGGTACTATGTCTTCTTCTTCACGCTGTTGTACTTACTTAGTTATACTTCTCCTTATGCTTGTCGATCCTCTATAAGCTTTCATCATCTACTTCTTCTACATCTTCATCTTTTACACAGTAGCAGTACTTACTCAAACTACTCATACTTCATCATTATGCCCTCTTCATCTTCGCACTTACCTCTTCTACCATTCCTAGTTCTGTCAATGCTGGAATCAAGGCGTTTTTGAACCACGTGTCCCAGGCTATCTGCTGGGCGGACGGCATGTGATCTGCAAAAGCTTTAAAGCTAACCACAAGTTCATCGCAGAATCCAGCTTCTGCTGCCCGATCCACCACGTTCATCTGATACCTCTCATCTTCAGTACCACTAGAGGATTTTTGAAGATGCAGCACGACTCCGGCAAGAGCGCTGTCGACACGCAGTTTTGGTGGGAGGTGGTTTAGTTCTACTAAGGAGCGGTCATAGAGCAGAACGGGTGGTCCTCTGGGGCCATGTTTGGAAGAACTACTCTGTGTGCTAGTAGAATTCTTCAAAAATAAGGGGACGCTCTCATCTGCAGAACGGTTAGGGATATCGTCGTAGTCTTCAAGACCTTCTTCATCAGCGTCCTTATGCTTTCTGGAATGAAAAGCAGGAACCTCTATCGCTGGTTTGGCACCGCAGCAAACGACACGGAACTTCGTCGTTTCGGCGCCTCGGTTGATCATGTGGCGTAACATGCGGTCTTGCGCGCAAATGGTTGCTTTCACGGTCAAGCGACTGACCACATCATCTTCATAGACATAACAGACAGTGAAAGGTTCACAGAGCTGCGCTAGTCTTGGCGACACAGCTGCGATCACGGGACCCGTCAGCAAACAACGCAGATGCCGCATCCCGTACTTCCGTTTTAGCAGAATGCTCAGTGGTAAACCGACAAGGGAACCTAGCGAATGGCCTTGCACGATGACCCTATAGCGAGTAGTAGAGGTCTCCCTCTCCACCTCGTGGCCCTCTACTTTGCGACCTTTAACGATCTGGTTTTCGGAGTATGTTCTTGCCCCCGCGGAAGAACCGGAGAGTAAACTATCTGGGCCCTTCTCGTCTTTGTTCTTGTGTTGTACAAACACTCCTGCTTCGAGATCCAGTCCTTGCAACAGGTTGTTCTCCTCTAGTTTTTCCAGTATAGACCAGGCGGCATCCAGGCCACCGGAGTGTAGGTATTGGTCGTCCGGATCATCTTCATCGATCTTCATAAACCCAGCATCGGCGTCGCGCAACAGGTCTGAGGGACTCATCGTTCCTCGCAACACTATCATCCAGCTTTTTATACGGTGGTCCAGCAGAACACCCCATGTAGGATGGTCTTTGTTTGAAACATCCCAATGCACAACTTCTAAAGGCGACTTTACAACTTGTTCTACTGAGGATGTTGATCCCCCTGCTGCTTCTGGTCCTGCTGTGGTGGTGGTGGTTGCACTACCAGTACCAGCAGAGGTGGTCGTGGTGGCGAATGACTTCTCAAAAGATACAGCGGCTGCGGAGGGAGAGGACTCTCCATTCATGGTTTTGGTTGCTTGCGAAGTCTCAACTGCAGTGACGGGAGCTCGCTGACTGGTGCCGCGGAAGGAAACAAATCGTGTAACGTCATCCAAATTAGTAGCTTGTTCATGCAAGTCGTCGTCATGTTGTTCATTTGTAGTATCTGGCAACGCTTTTCCAAGTTGACCAGGTTGCCTCTTGGACCGGTCAATTGCACGGACAGCAGGCCCTACAACGGTGTAGTCCCATCCCGCTCCGTCGTTCTTCGCGGTCTTTTTGATGTCGTCTGGTGTCTGCGTGGCAGCAGCACGCCCAGTCATCATGGCCGTGGCAGATGATCTTGCTTCTTGGAGAATGATTTTCCATTTTCTCGGTGCCAAGAAGCCTAACCACGCATTGTCTGTGCGACCCGACCGCTCAGTGGTGCTTTGCGCACGGCCACGACGAACTAGGGCCCACCAACGCGCTTGTCTGCGACAGCAATCGTCATGGACAACTTTCACCTTAGATCCTGGATAGTCTGGGCAGCAGCCGGCACAGAGGCACGAACAACGCCGGCCACCGTCTAATGGCAACCAGCACAACGGACAGCAAGTGAACGCGCAACAGAGACCCCAAACATCCGCACAACGAAAATCGTCAAAGATCCTCATAAATATCCCGGCTGCCGCATGACCATAGGCAAACATAGAATACTGTTGGTGGTTGTCCACGAGTTCCGTTAGTTCCAGCAAACGTTGAGATGATTGTCCATTTGCTCGTTTCTGCAGCATCAATGCATCAATCATATCCATGTTCTTGAATTTTGGTGTATTTTGGACGAGATTTACATTTTCACTTTGATGTACCATCTCTGTGGTGTGCTGGTTTTTTAGTCTGTCTTGAGTCCTAAAAGCACTTGTTTGTTGTTCCTTCCCAGCCCTGATAGCCCTGGACACAACTATTGGATCATCTTCTACACGTGGAGGTACTAGATGAAAGCCGGCAAGCGCGTCGCCGATTGTGAGCGGAATGTTCAGACGCAAACTGGTGAAAACCATCGCCGCCTCCGCCTGTCTCTCGCAGGGCTGGCAGCAGCACATGAAGCATGACCAACAAACTATTTGCGACTCTGCGGGTCGTTGCATGTAGTAACGCTCTGTATGAATGCCCTTGCTGCGTTCAAAAGCGACACTCCCAGTCCCGGCCCTCCCTCGTGGAGAGTGCGGCTCGTCCAAGGTCGTATATAATGGCCGGACAGAAGTTGTAGACTTCGTAGTGGCCTCTCCTTCGGCAAGCTGGCGAGGACGAGGCCCGCCATTATTACCAGCTGGCGGTGCTGTTCCGTCTTCAAGGGATGCAACTTCACTACGAGCGCTAGCCCCTCTATTGATCACCGAAGGTAATCTTTCCACTGGAGCCGAATCTGCGTCCGATGCTGAGGACGTTGCAACCGAGTCACGATTTCGATAACTTTCGACCATCTCCACTTTCCCCAAGCGTATACCTAGCGACCAGAGCTGAAACAGGGCCACAACATTCAACAAAAAAGACACGAAGTACATCATGAAGTCACGAGATGTGCCCAGCATGAAGAGCCGCATTCTCATCGAAAGTGGCAGAGATGTCTTGGCGTTTTCGAGTAAGAAGGGTCTAGCGAAAAGTGGACCCAGCTCGCGGTGCTCTGCAACAGGCTGTTGAGATGAAGAAGTAGGAGAAGCTGCTGGTCCACCTGTAGCAGCTGAATTTGAAGAGAGTTCGACAAACGCATTTGATGTCCCCGACATTAATATGTGTTGAAGATTCTGTCTCTGAGGCAGAGGCACCAGAGGCAGAGACATAGTTTCCTCGTATTCATTTTCTTGCGCGTGTTCGAATAGAATCGCGCCATCAGCATTGGTAGTAGCCACTACACTTTCATCAATAGAATGATCCAAGGATAGCCCATCTTCATGGTGATTCTGTAGGAAGGACTGTTGCAGTTGTTGTTGCGTTCCGCTTGTAGGTGTAGGACTTGTAGTTGGCGGAGGTTGCGAAGCCGCGCCAGTCGCTCCGGGGCTAGCTAGAAGATTTTCTGTTCGTAGGTGCTCGCACTCTTTCTTTACGTAGGCATCTAAGGATCCTACATGTGCGATTTGGTTCTGGAATTTTTCCTGCGCCTTCGCAGGCTTGTCAGAGTAAATTGCTGTGACGTAATCCCACGAAGCGTAGTGCGTGCACGCGCGATAGTGCAGGTCCTGAAAGAAGGGCATGGTCGACGCGCTAGGCGATTGCCACACCCTTATATCATGCATTCCAAAGGACGTCAGTGCCAAAAGTAAGACCGTCAGGCTGTCAAAAAACCAAATCCGAAAACAAAAAGCAAACTCCGCGAAACCAATGCGAGAACAACAACGAGACCCGCAGCACGTTCTTCTTGATGTTCTTGTTTTGCCCTGCTTCTGGTCCTTATCTGTATTTTGCCTAGCCTTCATCATGCTTATACTCATCCTTCTGTCAGCATCGGAAGAGGATGAGAAAACAGAGCCCCAGTTTCGTGGTGTCAGGTAAGTAGCCATTTGTTCATCTCTTTGTGAATCAGAAGTATCGGTAGCTCCTTCTCTATCGCTTCCTTGACCGTCACCCGTAGCCGTACCAGACTGAATACCGCGTGCAACAAGTCCCTCAGCTCCATCAGGCGCGTAAGCAAGACGAAGCCGACGCATCTTGCTTTTTCTCGTTGTGCTGTGGTTGCTGCGGTAATCGTTCATCACACTGCTCGTCTCTTCCTTATTTTCGTCACCAGGAGCATTCATCGTCTCTCCTTTTTCGTCAGCCGGTAGTAACGCCGTTCGAAACAAAATCTGTTGCTGCAGAGGTATGCCAAACATGGTGAAGAGTGCTAGAGAAATATCCAATGCGACTAAACTCCACATCCAGACCATCCAAAAATCATCCGCACTGCTTCTCACTGCTTGCCAATCCCACTCAAAAGTAGCATGTTCCCGCAGTGCTTTCCATACGAAAATATCGACCGTTCCACCGCCACCTCCACTACCAGCAGAAGTGCTAGGAGAACTTGATGTGATCGTGATCTTCTTGCTCGCGGGCGTGAATACTGCAGCAGCGGTTGATCCCATCGCATACCAACGAAAGCCCCAGAAGAAGAGCCCCAGGACAGCGTACATGATGAACCGGAGAGGCAAAGTAGCCCAGTACTCGTCACCCGCAATGGGGTAACGCCGCTGACAACACACTATGCCTGGCATCTTGTCCTAGGAAGACGTAGGTACTTGCATACTTACAACTTAGATTAGAAGTACTATTTAAATCACTAGGAATACTTGGGTTGATCTTGATACATTTTGCATATAATCACTCCTAGATACGCCTCTGAAAAACCTCCTAATTACCTAGAATATTATCATTAATGTGCACTATAGTAATTCCTAACTGTTTAGAGCCTAGCATATATAAAAACACGCTAGGTGATGTTCGAAAGGGTTTCAAGACTATCAGCAGCAAAAGGGGAGGGTCAGAAAGGAGGATTATTCAGGATTCAATTCTGGGGAAAGGATGGCATATGAAGCATTCGGGAACCGGGTCAAGGAGAGAGTCAAGTATCTATATTTCGAGTAGAGCAAACAACAAAAAGTTCCAAACTCAAAATGAGACCTGTAGAATAGAAGAGATTCGAAAAATAGTGAAACTACACACTCAATGCTTTGGCCAGAAAATATGCTTTGAAGTGCTTGAAATGAGATAAATCGACATCTAGAGGTAGAAAACCTGAAGCGACCTGAAGCCAGGAAATATATGTAACATCCATTGACGCCTACTCTCTCAACCTCAATGTTGTTGATCATGACAGAAATCTGAAGTTTCTCTTTTTCGACTGCTGGAGGACAGATTGATACCTTGATTTTAGACAGAAGCTCGCGGTTGTGCGGTGAGGCTCTCTAATTTCATCTTTCCTCGAGGTCATTATTATTTGCTGTTTGTGATGGTTCCTCAACTAGGATCATGGTCACTCACAAAACAGAAATGAAGAACGACATTGATCATGTCTGGGCTCTGTGGTCTCTCACTGTGCTGCGATCAATCTGAGCATATTCTGCAGTTTTTTATGGTGCCTCAGAAGTATGTAGAAGGAAATAATCAGTATCCGACTCAAGTCTATTATATTTCATCAATTCTGGTGTTTCTAATAAATTAATAACTGGTAAGCGTGAGAGAAGAGCCGGGAAATATTACGAGAGGAGATCTAGTTTATTCTATACTCTTTCATTCTAATAAATAAAATAGAAATGTCCTTCTTACCGGTTTTGTTCAGTCACTCAGCTCTAAATATATACTTACAAGGATCCCTAGATTTTGTCAGGTCATTTGTGTCCGATCTCTAGATTTTAGATTAACCATTGCGGTGCCCGGTTGTGTTCTCCAACCGCCTTCACCTCCTCCTGGCAACATCACCTCCGCCTGCTTCATCTCCCTCTCCGTCCTGTAAGTGCGTCTGTTATGACCCTTCTTGGTCACCGTAGAGACCACAGATTGGCAGCCGACACGAGGCCAACTCCCACCAGGAATGCCCAGCCAGGCCAATGGCGATCCCTTCCAACTACCTCTCGTCGATGTCCGCTGCGTCTCCGGATCCAGCCTTCCTTCGCATACTCATAACTCTGCATGTGGTGAGAAAATCACGCAGATCTTTCAAAATCATATCGAAATCATTCAACAACCGAACGATTGGGTGCGGAGTTATTCCCTTTAAGCGTCTTATAAATATATTATATATACCATTATCTAGAAACGATAGAATTCAAAGTCGACAGAGTTCTCCTGTGGTCTCTGCTCACTGCGTAAATTCTTGCAGTCTGGTGATCCTTCTGCAGATCTTTCAAAATCATATCGAAATCCCTCAACAACCGATTCCAGGTCCTCGTCTCTTTGTGAATGTTATTAACGATTTTGTTCACTCGTCTCTCAGTTACTAGCTCTACTACACATATAAAAGGATTTTGGACCAACCGTGAATTTCATCGGACAGACTCGCTCTTCCGACTTGCAGGACAGGCAAGCTGCCGAATATAGTCAGTGCCATACTTGGCGTGGTAGGATAAGCCTAAGAATACAGGGAAAAGTGACCGGTTGTTTTTCCATTCAGCGACGACGCGGTAGGAAGTTTCCCGATCGTGGTTGTACTTGATATTGTAAAACCCCCCGTTCGGGCACAGGATGGAAAGTCAAAAGAAACTAATAGACGACAAATCTGGATTCACATTATGATATTGATATAGACATCGATGTGCAACGGGTAAGATAGGATTTGGTTCGCTGTCCGATACAACGATGTACGAAATATCAGAAGCAATCTGTGCATGAGGAATTGGATGGGAGTCTACTACTTGTGAGATAAACTAGGTAGATGCCATTCTTTGCGTGGTTATGGTCAATCTCCCTGATCACTTGTGTTCCATAACTGCCGGTGGAGTCTTATCATATCAGACGCCCTGTCGTGTATTTAGTCGCTGTCTATTTCTATACACGACATATTCGATAACGTCTATGCAACATATAATCGAACGACTTCACGATGCATAAGTATTTTGTGTTCCGTCTGTACAGGCGGAACAATATGGCCGAAGAGATCTTTTATCTAGGAAACAGAACAAAAACAAATGAAACCAAACCTTCCAAAGAAAGTAACGTACATTAGGTACGAGTGGAGGAGGGGACACGACTTTACTCTTTTTTGCCCCAGCGTCGGACTCACTAAGTACATGACATTAAATGCGCATTGAATATCAACATTAGGTCCATGAGGTATCAATCGAGAGGACTTCTATCTTGTATCGAAATTCATTGCAGAAAAGCGTAAGAAACTCAGAAAACGAAAAAGACTGGAATGGTAAATTCATAGGGGAAACTCTGATTGAGCACGTCTCTCGAAGGAATTTTTGGAGTTGCTAAATGATTAAACTGCTAAGTAGTACACGTAAGTGATTCATTTGCTAGAAAGTCTTCGATGCAACTGACCAGACGAAACAAAAATGAGATTTCTTGATGGTATTTCTTGTAACAACACCAGGATTACTCGAAGATTTCGAACATTACAAATAGAACGACCCAGAGGACCAGTACCGGACGCCATCTTCAGTGGACCTTGACCTAGTCGTACCGTAAATCCCCTCTTGCTGAAGTATGCGAAACAGAGTGCGTGATCTAGTAATAGATCGTCTTGTTCGCAGTTACGTTTGCTCCTGTAATCGGTGACATGAACTGTTCGATTATTAGCGCATTATAAGCATTCCCACTCATCTTCCCTGAGAGAAAATCTGCCTCGTGTGAAGGTTGAGAATCAGGATTATCGTCCGAACTTGATCTTTTTAAACTAAGTAATTCTATTGCGAATAGGGACTGGGAGATACATCCGAACCATCTTTCACTTTTTAATTCTAGTATTGCTATTTCTTGCGTGAAAAAACATAAGTCTTTTTAGTAAAATCTAGTGTAAGCTACCATTACCAAGAAGTGATACTACGCACGTACCTATATAGATACACTTCCACTGACCCTTAAGACAACCCGAAAAGTGCTTTGCAGTTGAGCGAAACCGCCTTCTGATTCCACATGAGTAACGAAGTCGGCCATGTCGTTATCCGCCATTCCGTTGCCCCACTTGGGACCATTGTATGAGCAGTAATAGGTACCAATATACTTCGTCGAAGGTGATTAGAAGAGGAGAAGTAATAAGTACTTAATTCATTCCCTCGCTGCTCCTGACGAACCACGTGGCAACCTAAGCTGCCTGATTCCGTGGCCGAAAGATGAAATTCATAGATTTTTGAAGGTTGTATATAATAAATATAATATCGTCTTTACACGTGGATGAGGAACAAATTGAAATTATGGACAGGAGCTGGTATGTACCTAATTTCGTGCGAACGAAGTTAGATTGGAGACTGAGTCCGATCCTGAGAAATAGTACAGACACTGCTCGCTTCATAACAAACGTTAACGGTGTCAAGAAAAGACAAAACTCGATCCACTTTTTGCAGGGCATCGGAAACCTCTTTTTGCTCGCTGGTCATACCATCCGCGCCCGAAATTAGAACTAGAAGTGAGTAACTTTTTTGAGGATGGTGACGAGGACAGCCCAAAAATCACATGGTATGGTATGATGCCCAGATCAGTATTCCGAAAATAATAGAAATTGTTTTAAGTTGATAGTGCTAAAACATTACAAAAAAAATACTACTCTAGCTCTGCCGCGGGCTGTCTCTACTCTAGCGGTAGCCCGTGGGAGGCAGAAAAGTGCCGATTAATTTGAAGCCGGGCGAAGCTTGTGGAGGCTAGTTGTGAAGTACAAAAAATTGCGAAATATAAATTGTGAAATACAAAAAGTGATATTATTATAATAATAATATCACTCCTGTCATTGATCACGAAAAGCATACTAGAGGAACAGCACCTACCAGTTAGCGTTACGACCCTAACCGTTCTGATCAACTGAGGTCGAAATTATTGCAATTGTTCATCTAAATTAAGTTTAAGTAACTCCTTAATATAGCTCTTAAGGTCACATTAGCTCCATTCACTATGTGCTGAAATGATCCAGCTATATCCACTAATGCGGAGTTGAGCATATAGCCACCCGAACCCTTGGAGAGTGTGCATGTTAGATGGGAGAAATGCCTGATGATGGGAGTACCTAGTCCTAGACCCACGACGAGGAGAAAGTTAACAACCGGTTAGAAGGTCTTTCATGGCAAAAACTCTTTGCTCTGTATGGAATCTCGTGTGAAGAACCTGTCTATCAGAAGTTTCCGCCCTCGACGAGAAAGCGTGAGCTTGGATCGTCTATCCCTATCACCGACTACCTCCTAGGTTAGGTTAGGTTATCTCCTATATCAATCTCCAATATACTACATGTTCTTATAGTATACTTGAGATCGACCTCACCAAGTCCACCATAACTTTATCAGAGCATCTTTCAATGCCTGACAGCCCTCTGCCGAATACAGCCTGCAGAAATCTTGCCGAGTTAGACCTCCCTTGCTGTTTGTGCCATTGGACGGTGCATAGTCCAGGACATCCACGCTGTTGAGCAGATTGCGCAACTTAGAGTAAGGAAGTGCCTCTCTGCTTTACTTACTTTATGTTGTTGGAAGGGTTACACGCTAGAGGTAAAAACGAACCGGTTGCTTTACTTACTTTATGTTATGGTACGACCTCGTTTACGCCCATCATGCAGATCCACTGTATTAGGCCAGTCAGAATTACAACGAATCCAAAAGCATAACCACAGCTTCGAGTGCGTCTGCCACTGCTGCACTATTGAAAAAGTCGTAACCGTTGACTTTCACTTCTCTTATTCCCAACTCTCGCTTCCCGCTCTATTAGAAATCTCCATGAAGACAGTTAAAAATTCATCCTGATCCTTTTTTAAGCCGTCTCTTATTCGTCATTGTCTCAGGATCTTCCACCAAGTCGTAGTCCTACTCCTAGTAGAAACAAAATATTATAGGCATTAGATACACTGGTACTTAACTGTGGCTATTGAAAGGTCCCTTTGACGGAGGCAGCTCTACCCAGAGGTATCGACCAACGTGGTAGTCACAAAAAACGGAGAACTTGACGAAAGAGTCCCTTGCTGTGCCTTGCATTTCGAGCCGGGTCGAGTTTGAGTGTCATGAATGGGGTTCTTAGGCGTTTCACAGTGATCATGGTTTACCCAGGAGAGGCTGTATGACGTTGAAAACAATAACTGCTGGATCATACGTAGAAGTGCAAAAACGGTTTACTGAAGCCAGTGTTGAAAGTGATGATCTATCTTTTTAGTAGTACAGTGACAACTGACTAACTCTAACGACCAAGATCGATGAAAGTAAAAAATTGAGCTAAACTTATTCACCAAAAGTCAAAGTCACTGCTAAACTCTTCATCTTTCATCCTTGAGGAGTAGGAACAGACTAGGGGTAGGGTGCTATTCACATTGTGTAATTTTCACACGCAGATCTTCAACATTCATAAATGTATAAAAGCCCGCTCGCAGAGGTAATTGTTGTGTTTGGTGACCCGAAAATTTCCAACACGTTCCGCGAAGATGGACCCTGGGACTGGGATATCGCTGACGAAACTGGACAAGTTGTATTAGAGTCGGCCTTTATTCATCTTGCTCCTCGTCCCATCTTGATCCCGTTGCCCTTGTATTTCATGGGACTACAGGGAAAAAGGGCACCAAGATGCCGAGAAAGATGGATAAAATCCGACCATAATTGTAGGGGGGATATTGCGGCATGTAAGATGGAGAGTAGTCCAATTCGAATAGCGATGGGCTCATTTTCACCTGCTTCCTTCGTTTTGCAAGGTCTTTTTTCATTTTTCGCTTGCGTCCTACGAAAGCTACGTCTGCGTCCCCGCCTCTCCGGCGTCTGGGGTACCCATGACGGCTCACGGAGTCCGATGGTCGATTCAGTACAGAGCTTTGATGCTTCTCGTTAAGATTCACGACAAGATCAGGCACTGCGCTCGCGCTACCGCTAGCAGAACTGGCTCCAGCTCTCTCTGTCGATCCGCCTTCCTCCAGTCCTCGTGATGCCGCTTTTACGTCTACGGGATGCCATTTAGATGGTCCTAGGACCCGCGTTTTCGCTTGATTCAACGCCAGTTGCTGCTGAATCACTTGGAAAACGATGCCGGCGGAAGTGTTAGTAGAATTTGAAGAATTTCCACTAGCTTTCTTTAGAGACTACTTGAGCATTGCATTCTTTAGAACATCCGCGACGTCTTTTCTTCTCTCGAAAAGTCAATGACGCACGTGCAGAATGCAATGTGGGAAGCCTTAAATTATGACTCTGCATTATGGATGAACCTACATTCGTCGGACCAACCTCATCCTCTGGAAGTACCGCGACATACCTGGTGGTCGGGGAATTAGTACAAACATTTTAGAGTTAGAGAACGATCTTTACCGCGTTGTTACCCGACTCTTTTTCCCACCACGTCAACAACTACTGGAAACAGAAAGCAGTGGATCCGAGGACTCCCAAGCCGAGGAATTTCTACTATTATAACTAGTAGAACTAGAATAGCAACATCAACATGAATCAACACAACTGGAATAAGAACTTAGTTACCCTTGACACCCTCGTGCCTCGTAGGGTGACGGCTCCTCATCTGAAGCGATGCTTGGGAGACATGGCGTATTGGAAAGACCGACTACAGTAGCTGCATTGGCTTCCCAGTCGACAACACAATCTGCATCTTCATCCACTTTACATGAAAAGTGTCGTGGGGTGAGAGAGCGAGGGAAGCCAATTCCAATGTTTATTTCAGCAACATTGAAAAAGTATCGAGTACTCATACTCAAATGGGATCGTGAGTTCTACCTCCACAGGGAGATGACCTCTCAGGAGATGACCTCTCAAAGAATCAATATGAAAGTTTGTGAAGTTGTGAACTTTTATGCGTTCGAAAAGTGCCATGACTAAAACACTGAAACACTGCACTCTAAAAACAGCTACTTTCATACCATCATAGTGCGCGGCGCCGCTGTCGTCACGTTGTTTGTGCCGTTCGCTGTGGTATTTTCAGAGGCTGTTTCGGAATGTTAGAAGAACA
This sequence comes from Amoebophrya sp. A25, assembly GCA_905178165.1. NCBI lineage: Eukaryota > Dinophyceae > Syndiniales > Amoebophryaceae > Amoebophrya > Amoebophrya sp. A25. Next base: position 849,338 of record CAJINU010000031.1, on the reverse strand, counting down.
AGCTTTCATCTTGTTCTCCACCCCTGGTAATAGCCTTCCTCCGCATGGAGAACCTCTACAGAGAAGTACTAGTACCACGATTACTTGTAGAAACAATGATAATCATCAACGAAGATCAAGATGCTCGTCTTAAGGTAGTTCGGGCGCGTCAGTTCCTCCTGCAGTGTAGAAGAAGCGACTGGCGCACTTCTTGTCACGGGAGTGAATTAGAGGCACCGACAACTACCCATCTAGTTAAAGATCCTTTAGCATTTTCCGAGTGGGAAACGGCTAAAAAATGCGGCAAAAGGTGGGCTGGCGGTACCCGTAAGTAAAGTTCCACGCTTTCTATCACCATGTTCTTGCCCAGGTCTATTTGGAGGTATGGAAAATACTCCCTCCGGGTCCGAGCACTTCGAACAGGATTATCTGGACCGTTGCTCTGCACTAAAAAATTTTGGATTCCACCAGCTTGATATAAGACCTGATGGAGTCAAACACTTTCATTGGCTTGTTGATGTCACTATTCTTTCCTCGATGTGGTCGACGTGAGAAGCAGAAGTGAGAAGCTTGATGAAAATATTCCGTCTTAATTCATTTTTGACAATATGTTCAACAAAAACATTACCATTATATCGAATCAGATAAGGAGAAATAGATACAAACGAAAGACGAAACGAAATGGAAATCACACGGGATGATCTTAAGAAGTAGCAAATCCTACGACCCGATGAAAACTTTCTTATTTAAGTACCCCATCGGCCGCATTTTGTGGACCATTGAAAGTCGAATAGTTGCCAAGGACTGAACTCGTGGTGGCCATGCTCTTTTTGAGTTCCAACTGCTCTGTTCGAGTGCCCATAGCCGCCCATCGAAATCCACTGGGCCAAGCTAAAATTTCATGAATACCCTTTGCCTCCGCATGTGCTTGAGTCCTCTGTGCATGTGCTTGAGTGGTCCTCGACGTCGAGACGAGCCGTGCTTCGGTGCAAAGAACGCAGAAACTCATCAAAGGTACTACGAGTGGATAAAAGAAGAGGGACCACATGGAAGTGCTGCATCTGGGTCGTGGTTTCGTCGCTGTGGTCCTGCGAGTACAACACTTTCTCAAATCATGAAAGTTGAAACTACTAATATACCTGATCATGTTGAAGATGTAGTAATTTTCGATGGAGGTCGTGGGAGTCCTCCGAGGTTCGTCCAGACCGCTCAACGCGGACTTGCTCTTGCACGTGTTTTTTTCTCTACTATCCGGCGGCAGAAACATCATTGTCGCAGCCCTCGACTTCCCGCGTCGTCTCCTCTCCCGCGTACGCGTTGCTCTTCTGGGGCTTCTACTTGTTCTCCTACAACTATTCCTTTGTGTTCTACTTGTCGTACTAGTAATTCGTCTAGTTGTATTGATGCAGAGTTCACTTCTAGCGGTCACGAGATCGAGAAACCTCCGCGAAGGCCTTCTATCATCGTGTGCGACTGCGAAGTGCACCTCCATCTCTCGTCGCAATGCCTCGATCATCACTTTGTTTCCTCCCCTTGTAATCATAATTTCTCGACCTGAATATGCGCCTGCAGGTCGTATCCCCTTGAAATACAGCAGCAGAAAAATCACTTGTTGTTCGTTGCTCAAAAAACGTTTAAGTAGTTCTATGATTGTGATTCTACGTCGGCCACTTGGTGGCTTTAGTGTTTGTTCTTAGAAGAGGAAGTCTGTTATTGTTTCCAGGCCGTCCGTTCCGATCGCGTGGCGTCTGAGCCTCATCCCGGATCCTCTGCGTTACGAAAACCGCCACGAGAGCGACCATGATCTTGTTGGGAACAGACAACCCAGAAACGAAAACACATCTTAGTACTTGTTGAAGTAGCAAATTTAGGGGATTAGGAATCCAGATCGCTTGTAGAGGAATGGTTTGCATTTGATACAATCTTTTTTCTAAGTCTTGGCCGACTTGCTTATCCCGGTGCCGGGCATAAAGAGCTTGTTCTTCTACGTTCTTCGTTGGTGTTTTCTAATTATTGTAGGCGGCGGGGTTCGACAAGTTTGAATCTTCTTTTACGGGGACGTGGTGTGTTGAATGATCCGAGACTCATCTTCCACAACATTGGGCCGAATGGAGATACCTGTGCTTGAGGTAAGGAGTTCTTCTCGGAGTAGGCAGGCTATGCCTGTGCTTTTTACTCGTACTGCCAAAAATGTCAGCGTTCCAGCTTCTTTTCATCTTCGATGCGGAAAAAGTCTAAAAAATATAGCGTGGTTCATAGTCCTGACCACCGAGTCGTGCGGGATGTCGCAAAGTCGTCCTTGTGTCGTCGTGTACTAGGTAGTGTTGAACGGAAACGAAAATACATAAATCAATTTGAAGGAAGAACAGTCAGGCTGGCAGATGGAAAAAAAATTATGACAAAATCACAATCAAAATGGGGACAAACTTAACAACTAACCCCTTGGTTAGCCTTTTTTGACCTCAACACCAACAAGCCCTATTAGGCTCAAACTCAGACTGTTAAGCTCAAACTTCGACGCTGGAGCATCACAAGCAACTGCATGGGCATGGCTTCTTCGTTCTACGAGCTCCAAAATCTTAGGGGGTATTTTCGTTTTGATCGTAGATCGCTAGTGTGGCGACGCTTCTGTGGCGTCTCGCTCTGATTCGGCAGGCCGTTGTATGTTCTTCGCTGATCAACCTGGTGAGACGACAGACCGACAATTCTGGACTGAAAACGAAGGCAACCCTCGACGGTAGAATTTGACTCGGCACGCACCCCATATGGCGCCACGTCGATTAAATCGAAGGAAGAGGAAGCAAGAGTGTCACAAGGTACTTACTCAGACTCGTGGAGCAGTGAGCCTTTTTGATACTTACGTATGAGAGCCGTTAGAGTATTACAGCACTCATTCTCGTCGTAGAAGTTTCGCATGTCGTAGAATTCGCGTTCGTCCAGAGTGCAGTCAGTGGAGGAGAACTACAACTGCACGGGAGGTTTCACGACTAGTTCTCTACTAGGCTGCCGCTGATCCGATGTTCGCCTCCGCTGAACATCTCGCTCTCGCGTCGGAGCGTCTGTCGCTGCAGGAGATTGGCCTGATTCTCGCTCTCAAGGGCATCCAAAGCATCCCCTTCGTCATCCATTATGATGCGTCGATTAGAGCTTACTCCTACATTCATGTTGAAACTCGTCTTTACGACCTAATTCATCTTACTAAAGTGCCCACCTAGAAAGTCTCGTCTCTGACTCTGACGTGATTTCTCCCCTTTTGTAGAGGAAAGAAGCCAAAAAAGATGCCTCTACAAGAACCCAATGTAAACTACGTGGTGAGCAAGCAGGGCAAGCCTTAAGTCTACTACTTCCGCGTGTCTCGCGAGGTCCTGTAGTTCTGTTGATGACCAAAGGCCTTCTCACTGCCTGAATGTTGTCGTGGCCATCTTGACCTTCCTCACCTGTTGCTTCAGATTCATCTTCACCAGTTGCATCTCCACCTTCTTGTCTAGTATTGAATATTAAGTCTTCTTCATCTTCTTGCGTCATCGAAGTGCTTTCTTTGTTCGCAAACTCTGTGAATATCATTTTTTCCATCTTCTCTTCATTGGGGACCCAACTTTCGTCAAAGAGGTTTGCCAATTCCTCGTCTGTGTAATCAAAGTCGTTCCGGGCCATGGAGAATCGTCGGGACAACCAAAACGCAATCGTGTCGATCAGGGCGAAAGCGGCAATAATCAGAATCACGGTTCGTGTGATCAAATTCTGCAACATGTTCCAATGCAGTAGAAAGGAGAAGCGGCCGCGCGACCCCGTAATCATCCACTGCGAAGACGAAGTTGCCGGTGGATGATCTGCTGAAGAGGTAAAAGTGCTGCTTTCGATAATCATGTTGTCCGCTGTTGATGAAGCATCGCCACTAGTACTACTTCTGGTAGTGTCGAGGAAATGATCCACCATTTTCATCTTCTCGTGCTGGACGTAGTAGTTGTAGGCATAGGAGTCGTAGCTGGCGTAGGGTGCAAAGAGGCCGGCAATCTTAGCGCTACCGTGGTCCTCGCATCCCTGACTGCCTCCTTGGCTCCATCATTATAAGTAGCGAAAGATGAACCAAGGATGATGGTGTTGAGGCGATGCTCCAGCAGCGGTAGCCTTAACAATGGCCGCTAGAATGCAGTCCCGCAGGTTCGTTTTGAAGAAACAGATCTCGGATCTGAAGCTCCTCATCGTCGCGGCGTGGCCGACACGCGCCTGCCCTATATGGAACATTACTCGGTGCGCCGTGTGAAAATTGAGCAATACGACAATGACTCGTACAACGGATATCGCAAACCACACCCAAGGGGTCGGGACCCAGCAGAACAGGATGTCGCTCCATAATTTTCCTGGCTGAGAAATCGTCCACGTCGCCACGCGACAGATGTCTGGACGACTGAACGTCGTTGAAGATGACCACGATGCACTACTACTAGTACTAGCAATAGCATGAAGATTATCATCATCTTGTTCGATCATCAGTGCGCGAAAGGAGCCTCTCTTGTCCGCTTGCGGGTGTCCGTTCTTATAGAAGTTTGGCGCACCGGTTCCGAACTCGACGAAATCCACAATGAGGACCAGCAAATTCATAGGTGTCAGAAATGCTGAGAGCATTGCCGCCGTGCAGTGGAACTGATGCTGCGTGAAGGCCTCTGTATTAGAAGCGAAGAGGTCTAGGAAAAAAAGTCATTTCTTTGTTCGAATCAAAATTCATTTCTTGCGGATTTCTTCTTCTAGAAGACCTTGACTTATTGAGCTTGCAGATCATGACAGACAACTTCGCACGAGATGCATTTTTCCCTAATTAGATATTCCCTTAACTACATTGCGTTCCCTGATGCCCGCGCGTGTCTCTGTCGGCGTCAGCTGTTTCGGATGCCAGCTGTCTGGGTCCATGGTCCAGAGTTCCGTGTTTTTCGGCAGAGGCACGAACAGGATCGCCACTAACGCCAGCAAAGATAGTTTCCTCAACGTATTCACGATCACATCCAGTATCGTCGTGCCATCCACTACTTTCGAGTAGTTCACAACACGGAAGTCCACCGTTGTAATCAGCAACGCGCCGACCAGAATAGAAGCGCAAAGGACTTGCCCTGGAACGTGTCGCAAGTCCGCAACAATGCTCGACAAATCTTTACTCGAGTGACTCAGAATCAAGCGCATACATCGCGCCTTCTCCTCTTTCGTTGCTCCATTCTCAGCGTACTCGAAAAACCCAAATCGACGGGATCTTAGAAAGCGGTGGTGATGGGGTACGATAGAAACTAGGGAAGATGATTGCGACAGATGAAACGTTGTATCGACTCGTATTATATTTGGAAAATAAGGAGACTACATCTCAAATGTCGTAGAGCATGTAGATGTTGATGTTGAGTTTTAGTAAGCCACAGCCACGGTACATAACCTGAGCTCTCTGCAGTAGTTACAATCTACTTAAGCATGTAGATCATGTACTAGTAGGCACATAGCATGAGTTCTTCTCTGCACTTATCCGTGAATATTGTAGTAGTATCCAACTCTACATAACATGAGTTCTCTGCACTTGTCCGTCATTTTGTATGCTCGCACTGCTTGCGTGATCCCATACCAAGCGATCATAGTTCCTATGGCGAGGATTAGGCAGGCTTGGAGGTTTCTCTCATGTGCCGTAAGAATTTCATCACGTGCTGTTAGACCGACCGCGTCGCATCCTTGAGCCCATCCCTGAGCCCCTTTTCCCCTTGAAAAAGAAGCCAAGGATGGCGTTGAGGATGCGTCAGCAGTAGCCTTAATGTTGGCACTGGAAGCAAAAATCCTCGCTTTCCTGCACTGGTTGTAAATAACAGGGCTTGCGCTTGGTTTCGTGGTGTTATTACTCCCTCTGCATCAGCAGCTTCCTCAATGGATTCGTCATGAACAACTTGTGTCTCTGCTATTGATGGACCTGGCCCTCGTCCTGAAGATCGTTGTACAAAGGAAGTCGACACAGGAGTCGCATCTCCGCCACTCGGAGGCTCTGCTTCTTCTGTGGTGCCACCATTTGACAGCCCAGACGAAGTGGCCGTCCCCTTCGGTGCAGAAGTGCTTGTCATGTTGTTCTTGTTGGTCCTAACTGAGTGGTGACCACTATAATCGTTGTACACGTGCTTGTAATTTCTTCTCGAAGATGTGGCTCTACTTTCTGCATAGTTCTCGTTCACGTCTACTGCGTTCGCTACATCCCCACTGGCTAGAACCTCAACATTGGCAACATTCCTCGTCGTCGTCCTAGTCGAGCTCGTTCGACTACTTTCGTGAAAGCGACCGACCTGCACCTGCTCCAGCTTCATGAAACAAAAAAGAATACAAAAGCTGACGCTGACGCCCTAGTTGTAGACCTTAGACTCACTTCGTCAATAAAGAAAATAGAAATACTTACAACAACTACTTAGTCAGCTCACCAAATATTAAGGATCACACAAGTACAAGAATAACACTCTTTGTCCATAATGGGAAATTCTACGCTTTCGTCACTCCACTCGTATGGGACGGGCGTCGTCGTTTTCACATGCATAGAAGCCCTGCGACGATTGTGCGCCTCTGTCTTGGGCGTCGGAGCCCGATCGCCGGCGTCCAGCTGCACGTTTTGGAATTAGAAGACACGAGTCTGCATCAGCAAAGTGGTTCTTTTTCTTAATGGATAGTGAATGTGGGAACTGAAACAAGCACGAGATCCTATATATAAATACTACACGTACACGGGCTCTGCTGCTTAGTGGTCATAAATACAACTTCATTCTCTGTTGATGTGAATTTTGACTACTTCATTCACCTAATACCAAATCCAAATGTGAATTTTGACTACGAATATCCATGTCCGTAATCCTCCTGATTTCGAGCCTCGCACGAGACAAAGACCGCCAACAAGACTGCGCCCAAGGGCCATCCAAGTGTTAGGCCCAGACGACCCATCATCTTATCGTTATCTTCGAGTTTGGTGTTGGTGCCGAAACGAACTCCTCGAACGGAGTGTCAGTGTGTTATACATTTTTACTTGACTAAGAATTTCTGATCTTTCATACAAAAGAATGCCTCAGCTGTTCTTTTGTTTTGTGTACAACGACGACTGTTCCTCCATTTGCCCATCTTCCATTTGCGGTGTCAATTTTTGAGTTTTGAGGTCAGGCGACTTCGCACTTTTTTTTAATGGGAGTTGGGGATAAACATCTTTTCTCGTTCAAGCGTCCTCTTTCTCGAGGCGAGCCTCATTCATCAGAGGTACTGGAGAGTCGTTGTTGTTCTCTTTGTTGTAAACGTGCGCAAGTAATGCAAGTGGTATGCATGCTATTCTCGAAATTCTGAAGCAACGAACTGTATATGCGCAACCAGAAGATGTTTTTCTTCATCTTCTTGTATACGGCACGTGTGTAGACAGAAAGGAAAAAAGAAAAGGATTTGGAAGAGAAGCCAAATGGCTATTTAAAATCAAATGAAGAGATGAATAAAGAACAAGTAGAACGAGGAAAATGAACAGAGTTATAAAAAAACAAATGCTACGAGCATCGAAGATATGGAAAACCTTGCGTAATAACTAGCCCAGTGACTAGATTTCCACCTCACCAGCAAGCCCTGATGAGCTCAAACTCCTGCACCGAACATTTTTAACTACGCATCACAGTCGACTCCTCTGCTCTTTCGTTCGAGCTCCAGATCCAATTTCAGGATTGTTCGCATTCGTGTTATAAGCCCACATCGCCGGTTGCGGGCACGCCAGATCTTCTGCCTGGTCCTCGGCGTCAGCGATGTCAGCCGCACTCTCCCACGCAAGCACATGCGCCACCAAGCTTTTGTACTCTCGTCAACATGAAAGGGGAGACGTCCAAAGATGTATGCGCAAATGTGTGAACTTTAGTACATTAATGCACAGGCGTGGCCGTGTTCTGTCTCATTCATTTAAATCACCCGGCATATGCTCATGCTGTTTGAATAAGTTTAAGTAGTGATGCCAATTCTTTGAAAGCAGAACTTGCTATTCTTAACGAGACTCAACGGGATTCAGATTGACAGGAGTAGAATGACGGACCTCATCTAATGCCTGCGCATAAAGGATAGACGAGTAGATTCGCGCAGTGTTCGGATCTCCCGAAGACGTACTCGAAGGTCCTGTGTTTTAGATGTATCGGACCTTTCGAGGAGTTGCTTCTTGATGTGGTCCCCTCCTGTTCCACGTGAGCAGCGCGTCTCCGAATGCACTCACGGATGAACCATGCTTCACAAAGTGTGTCCCCTTTCGAATAGAAGAAGTACATGCGGCAGTCTGGACCACACAATCGCGCGACTTGCTTAAGAAACTTTCTGTTCGACGTATCTACGACTGGTTCTTTTTTAAAGGCTCCAAGATTGCATTGTTCTTCAGAACATCCCTGGACTCTTTCCTCTTACTGGGAAAGGAGTCAGGGATGTTAATAGGGCAGAACGCGATGTAGAAAGAAACCCTTAAGTTTTGTTGTCGACGACCTCGTCTCTAGTAGTTCTTCTTTCTTATCATGATCACCATGCTGTTGTTCGTCTTGAAGTGCACTTTCACCTCGTGCCGATATGCCAGACTCTCGTATGCTTTTCGCTGATCCTGGAGAAACGATAGACGATTCCGGTCGAAAGAATGAGGCGAGCCTCGGTGGCAAAGCATGGCTAAAGACGCGACCTATATTGCGCCACGTTTCTGCATGAACAAGGAAGAAGAGGGGAGAATAAGAATTACAACTTGTTATTCAGTCTCGGACGAGTCCTTGCGCATCTATCAGATCTGAGTAGTACATACATAAACTCTCGGACGATTCTTCTTCGTGAGATCGTTCAAGAGAACTGTTATTGAGGTAATCATCTGAGCCTCGTCTAAGTCTAATATTATTCATTCTCATTTCATAAAGTTCGCCCGGAGCGCAGTCGAGAACTACTGCACAGGGATTCACCAAGTTGAGCTCTCGCATCGGAAGTTAAAGTAGGTTGTAATTGGAGTTCCTACATACTTAATATGTATACTGTTGTACTCCTGATAACTCTGTGTCTGTGACGACCTGTATGTTGACTTTGTCAGACACACGAAACAGCTATTTGGTACCACATTCATAGTACGACATAAAAGCGCGACGACAGTCGTGAAATAGTACATCCCAGCCTTAAGTAAGGAGCAGAAAAGTACCGTTATTGGAGAAGCAGAAAAAAATATGATTCCCCAATGCTAGTCGAGGTGGCTGGACAGCTCTTTTCGAATCGCCCTTTTTTTGTCCTGAAGAAGACGACGAAGGAGTAGTTTGCGAAGCAACAGCGACACCGCCTGTCCGTGGTGAGCCTCCAGGTGGTTCAGGCTCTGTTCCGTCTATATGCGAAGAAGAAGATGTAGGACTTGCTGAAGAACTTCCTCCAAGTCTCTCCTTTCGTTTCTTGGTCGTTAAATCGACTCCCGCACGCGTGTGTGCATAGTCCTGCACGACGTCTATAACCTCACGGGCGAAGACTGCTCTACGTTTGGCTGACATCAACTCGCGACCACCGCTTGAAGTCTGCACCACTAAGCGACGTCGAGGGCGCGGTCTCGCGCTGCTGGAAGGGGACGATGATGATGAACTGGGTGTAGGTGTCGTGCTGGTGGTAAATACAGGTGCTGGTGCAGGAGCTAAATCCTCGTCCTGATTTTGATCTGTTTGCTGTTGCTCCCGAACTAGTTCTTTTACAACCTGTTGTTGCTCAGAGGACGATGGCGCTGTACTAGTACCTTCCAACATAGTGCAGGTAGAAGTAGAACCATCCCGCCCTGCATCAAAGCTACTGGAAATCGACTTGCGTGGCGCCCCATAACCGTACTGCTGGTCTTCTGTGGTATCCAGAAACGCCAGTCGTGCGTAATGCGACACTGGTTCAGGCTTCGAGAAGGCCCAACCTAAAAACCAAACGATTTGAAGATCATCTTCGTTATCGACAAGATCATCTTCGTTACCGACAAACTCTTCAGATGGTCCTCCATTAGCAACATCTCCACCAGCTGTAGTCTGGTACTGGTTAGTGATTCCTCCACCTGCGGCATCTCGTCCATTTGATGCAGTCGTGTGCTGGCGAGCCGCACCGTGCTGCTTGTAGTAGCCCGTTGATGATAGTTTCTCATCATGACTATAACGCATGTAGACCACAGGCCCACTCTGCGTTTTGCGCACCACAGGAAACAAGCGCTCCATTTTAATCTTTTTACGTATTTATATAAGTAAGAGCTTCTTCTTCATCACAGATACACCTATTCCGCATATAACGAAGTGTTCTACACCAGTTAGGTCACAAGGAGTGCTAACACAGTTCACACAGAGACCATCTCTCACAAGGAGCTGGAGACCAAGGATCTTAGATATTACAGACCCTTACTAGGATTTAAAGATCACCACAACAAGAAGGGATGGGACTGCGCACACTGCTCGGTAGAATCACTATTGAGGCAGGGTGAGAAGCTCGGGTGGGATAAAAAGCTTTAAATCTGGTAACTATCATTCGCCAGCCCAGGAGAAGAGGGTAAGTTCTCCTACTCTTTACTGATGCGTTATCTTCGCTCTTCATCTAGTCACTCTTACTCACTCTTTTGACAAATAAGCAAGTGGACTCCTATAAAATGATCAGTGCCCACAAGAACCTGGTGGACCTGCAAGAAGAACATCGGAGTCTTATTCTCTACTCTCACCATACTGCGTTTCCTTTGGTACCTTTTCCAAATGATGGCTACTCCGGCTGCATACCGATCGCATGCTGGTGGGAAAAGAAGAAGTAGACGCACTGCATCGAAGTTCTCCGGGCCGGCCCTCAGTTGCCGTGATGGGCGCGTACCTCGCTGGCCACGACGCGAGAAAGCGGCGCAACGAGAGACCAGCAGAAGCCGCTTCCGCCAAGCGCTCGTCGAGGACAGCGCACCCACCACAAGGAAGTCCGCTATCTGCAAAGCAAGCCGATCAAGCGTCCAACGTCTACTTCTTCTTTTCCCCCGTAGACGTACTGCATATATAAGAGAGAATGTTGTCCGTCGATGTCCGTAATCTTTGAGCAAGTCCAGAACCAAGAGGTTGCGGGCGACAGCTGTAGTGTGCTCTCTCACGCTCAACACTCGTTCAGCGAAGAAGAAGAGGCGAGGTTAAAAGAAGAAAAAGTAAACTAGCTGTTAATTTAGGCTAACACGGGATGCTTCATTTAAAAATAGGCGACACCCGGGTACCTAAAAATTACAGGATGCACGCCTCTACAACCTTGCTGTGTGTTTCTCTTTCTGAATATCATCCCACCTAGAGCTAAATGTTGACCTCGACCATTCGAAGTGATGAACTGTGAGAGAGTGGGTCGATGAACCAGATTAACTAAATCCGACACCCTCCTACCGTGCGAGACATTACTTTGCTAGAATAAGACAATGATGTTGATGAACCGAATAAGACAATGAATAGGCATAATGTCGATGACATTGTGTTCATTTGGTTAAACTGAATGGATCATCTAGTTTATTCTCATGATTGTTGATGCAATACATAGAAAAGTTAAGACTAACTTCCGATAAACATAAAATTTAATTTCGAAATGACAATGAGCTCAACGAAAACCTTCATGCTCTGTGCAACATTAACCAAGCGAATGTTTTTCTTGCATTAGATTCTTACTACTCTCGTCAAACTGATACAACTATGTATCTAGATCTACTTTGAAATATTGTGCTAAATGCTATGATAGTAACGCGCAAGCTTAATGTTGATGTTCTTCACTGGTATGTTTTATTATCTTGTTGTCGACGGTTGTAGTGACGACCACCACGACCACGTACGACACACGGATAATACTTTGGTATATTCTCAAAATCTAAATCTGGTTATGGTGAATATGACATTGACACTCATGAGTGAATTTAGGTATCTTCTCAAAGAAAAGATTCCCGCCAAAATTAGCATACTAGATATTGAGATGCCGCATCTATATCGAGGCGCGTGCCTCGACGAAGACTGCTCCCTCATAATTACTTGTTATGCCCCTCTTCAGAAGCAGAAGGCTTCTGCGATTTTCACCGCTTGAAGATGCTAGCAGCGTTGACAGAGTGAGTGATCGAAACAAGGGCGCTTTATGTTGTAGGCACTTGATGTGATGAATGAACTAATGGCGTTTGGATGTGTAGAACAAATTCTACAATACCGTTTGTCGAAGAATGGTAACGAAATAATCGAAAAAAGTGATATTTCAAGCCCAAAGAAAAGCACCAAATTACGAGTAATTTGCGGCTAAAACTAATGCTGCTTTCAATGAGGAACTCTTTTTGGAAGGGCGGATTACCTTCTAGGAGGAGAGATAGAGGTTGAGGTTGTATTGGGGTTATATAATAGAAGGATTCGTGGGCCTGGGGAACAAGAACGACATCAATTCTCATACTCTGCAGTGAAGAGGGGCTCTTTCGCAAGACGTGCTGGCTCCGTCAATTGCCGGTGTAGAGTTTTTTGCGCAGCGATGGGCCTGAAGTAGAATTGTCTATTTTCGTTGCTTTTGTGCCAGCGAGCTAGTGTTGTTTACGTACTATATTTATCGATCATCGTATTTGATGCCAAGAATTCGATGAATTCTAAGAAACTATCTCTCGAAGATGGAGGGGATTGACGAAGAGGTACAAGTACGACTCACAAGCAAAAATAAAAAATCTTCACACAGACACACACTAGTATCTAAAAAGCTAGTACTCATTTGGTCTCGAATAAAACTTCGATGAGTGGAAGTCGTCGTAGGTTCGCGTTTCTTGGAGTCGTCGTAGGGTTTTCTCCCACAGGGCCTGATCGGCTCGCCGCCTCTCCTCCTGTCTAAATGCCAACTCCTTTCGAACTTTTTGTAGTCGTGCTATCTTCCCGACAGGTGACCAATCCTGAAGAGTGAGACGAGGGGGAGTTAGGAATAGAAAGAAGATGAAGATCAACAAGATAAAGATCAAGAAAATTCGATCTCCATCGTCTTCGATGTTGTAACATCACTCACCAGTAGTTGAGGTTGTCCCAGAACGATATATAGAAGTCTAATTTGATTCGATGCATCATCTCTGATCTCCACTACCACAGCGTACTTGCAGTCCCCGTGTCTGATGATAATCGAAATGAGAATGTCAATGTCTCACAGATATCGATATGGACGACCCTAGATGAAGCAAAAGCAATACCTCTGGCCAGAATCCGTTATAACTATGATCGACCACGTTTGTCCGCCGCTCGAAAAAGTTTCCCCTCTTTCTCCGCCATTCGTGTCCGGACTGTGTTGTTTGTGGATATTTATTAGGCATAGGAATAAGTACAGATAAGACGTTGAGAAAGAAGATCCAAATTATCAACGTGTTGTAGCACTAGAGCTGGTGTCATTTTCGTTTACGTTTTTACCACCGATAGTAGCAGCTAAGTACATTAGTCTTTAGTCACGACCTCCAGCTCGTCGTCTTCACTTCACTGTATTTCTATCAAGAAATGATAAATTCTCGTCCGAAGTAACAACAAGTACCACATTCTTATTCTTTATGCTCGAACTCGATGTCTCGTCGCGCGGCACATGGGTTGGCGATCCGTCAGCCTTACGTGGACTTGGATAGGCTCCTGCTCTGTATCCTAGAATCCCCGCATTATCATACGCCCTACCAAAATCGAACCCTGGCGCGTTAAAACGCGATGCTGTTGGTCTGTTATGAAAAAATGTAACATCTGATGGGGCTCTTATGCATGTCGTGTATACACAAGTAAATAAGTATCTGGGAGGTAAACAAGTAGATGTTAGTGTTGGAACTGGCAGTGTGATCATGACAATCATGTCCAGCTTTTCTATTTCATCAGTAAAAAAATACATTATACTAGTAAATATTCTGTAATGCTAATGCTATAGCTATGTCTTCCTTAAGTATAATCCTTACCTCGTCCTATTGTTGACATAGCTTCCTCGGAAGTGAACGTTTCTCGAGACTCGGAGGGTACGTCCACTAGTCGCACTTGGTGCTGTTTGTGGCGGCAAAACTCCTTCCCGTAATCGGTAGCCTCTTGAACCGCGCTGAAAAACGATGTTCGGATTCATCATTAAACGATGTTCGATGGATTCATCATCAGACAGTGACGAGGTACAAGAATGATGAGAGTAACAAGTAGTAGGAGTAGTCAGTATCACCAAAGCAAGTCCAAGTCTGACACGACGCACTAACATTGTCTACTTACGAAAATGTCTACAACATATCTTTATCTAACTCAACATAGTCACGTTAGTTACTCAACTCATAGTTAGTACTATAGAAGTCGCAAGTCCGACACTAAAATCGTCATCTTCGTTGTAGCACGAACTATCAAACATTGACGAGAAATCCACGGATGCGTTTTTCGAAGAGGTGGACGTCTCTAGGCGACCTGTAGTTGGTTAGAGGAAGACATGGGAGTAGTAGATTTTTTATCCGGAATTACAACGAGCTCGATGAGGATCGTGACTACATCTATCAACACTTGCAAGTTGGTATCCTACTTAGGTGAAACTAATCCTCGAAGAAGAAGAAAAACCAATCGAGATAAATTCATGCAGTAGAATACCAGTTCTTGAATTCGGCGAATATTCGCCGCCTCTTGTTATAGACCGCCGTTGCCACCCGGAGCCGTCAAATGTCGCGTCACGTGGAGAAAAGTCCTCAGGTGACATACTATCGTCTAGATGACTCGGCTTATTTGCTTCGGGAAAGCGGAGTCTAGAATTGGAGTTTTTGATTTTTGATGAGAATACTTGTTAAGAAAAAATTTCAGTTGGCATACTACATTGGATTTGAAATTGAGGTTACTGGAGAAATGAGAAGACTACAATGACCCTGTTCATCGTCTAATTGATGTTGTGGATCTTAAACTGGAGGTTTTGGACTTAGTACTTGTCGTGGTGATGTTTGTTTATTTCCACCAGAAAAAAAAAACGAAGTCGAAGTTGTACTGGAACTACGAGTGAATGTATTTATTGTTACGTATTCGCATGATGCTCCAGCCGTATGTTGTGTTGGTGCGGCCAGAAAGAGCAGTATCGTTTCCGACTCCACCTGTGCGCAGGGTCTCTGTACCACTCTATATCATGCTCGTCGGCGTCGTAAAGACTACTTTGAGCTGAATCTACGGACCTCGAGCTTCGCGCTTGCCGCGAGTGCAACTTTAACCTCATATACTGGATTGCGTACCTCGGATCGCTCTTGTCTAACAGCCGCCTCTTGTTCAAGGATAAGCGCCTAGGTAGGTAAAAGGTGGAAAGCATAAGCAAGGTTGGGATTGTGAGTGGAAATGAAACCGACGTGGTCAAGAAGATCAGTGTTTTCCATCGTCGTTAGAGAAACAAAATAAGCAAGCGTCTTACATCTTTTGTATCTTTCTCTTCATCGATCTTCTAACTCTAATTATGGGGATGCTGCTTTATCGCAACTTACTAGATATGCCTACGAGGAGTTGTAACAAAATACAAATAACAGATAGTAGTAGTACGCCATGTCCGCACTAGTTATGTTCCGTCTCCATGGGCGATCCGGGTCTGATGACATTATTTCCTTCCATGGGTTTTCACCGCTCGCAGCGAAAATCCCACAGACATTGGCAGACGACATTTTCCCGATCTAACGCGCCTGCTATCAGCGCCGCGCTCCTCTGCGTAGTTATTGACGATCTTAGTCGACTCGGATATGATCTAAGATTTCCCAGGAAAATCTCCTCAGCTTTATTACTTATACTTACCTCGTCTTGCACAGTCCGCGTACTTCTACTTCTTCCAAAATTGCTGCAGATGGTCGCGGTGGTTCGATAAAGTTTGTACTGGTAGTTCCTCGTAGTTGTCGTTGATGTAGCAGTCTCGTCTTCGAAGATTTAGATTTTTCTGCTTGCTGCAGAGTGATCTATGAAAGCCTGTTTCGTTGCTTCGTTTCCTCCCTGCGTCGTAGGACTTGCTTCGTTTTCTACCTCGTCCCTGGAACGCTCTGCTGCTTACGCTATTTAAGAGCAGGTAAAAGCGATTCCTTGCCGCTCGTCAGCTAAAGAGGCTATGGAGAAAGATAGATAGTACCTGCAGTTGCACCTCTTCTTGTTGTATATCGTCATGCTGAAGCAGCCGGTAGCGGATTTGCCGCTCAAGTGGAGCGGAAAAGGTGCAGCTATTTTTTGTACCTAATATAGTATGCCATCTTCATCTTTCCTCCAAGAACCACACGACGCGGTGCTAACAAAAAGAGTGGACCACAGCACGTCTTCTTCTAGCAACTTCTAGAAGCTCGTTCCGCACTGCTTCTCCTGCGGCGGCGGAGTTGTAGGATGAAAAACACGCATGATCGCTATCGTTCTTACTTTCTCGCTATCTGATGTCGTTCTCGTTGGTAACTTCTGCTTGTTGCAGCTCCAGCTTCCGATTCGGCGAAGACGATAGTCCTGATTTTTGTCGTCCCACGACAAGATCGGCAAAATTGCTAGTGCGCGTCTGTTCGGGCTTCACCTAGTACGTGCCTTAAGTTCGCGACGAAGCTGCTATACTCTTCTCGCTCGCAACACGCGTCACTGTGCCTCAGCGTGCCGGTGGCAAACGGAAAGTCGAAGTCGAAGTTTTTTTCCCGGGAAGTCGAAGTGGAAGGCTTTGTTCGTTTTCCCAGATGTGGAAATCCAGCATTATTCACTCATAAAACGTCTCATGCCAACTGACCTGCGATGACACTGATGACCCGCATGACACTTCGCGTCCTGCACTGCGTGGCGCGACCCTGCATCAAGCGACAGTCGTCTACGTCTTCATACTCGTTCTTTTTTTTTGTGTTGATCTGCGTTTATTTGCGCCTCTAATATTCTACAGCTAGTGCGATCTGCCTACTTCGCAGTCTTCCTCACCGCCCAACGCTGCCAGTGGACTCTACTTCGCAGTCTTCCTCACCGCCTGCGCGCGGAAGCTAGAGTCCACTGGGTTGTCGGATGCTATTCGTTGTAGAACTCGAAGGGTCCATTAGGGTAAGTTCACACTTAGTTACAACAACAAAAGTAGGATTGCCTCAGACCCCTCGACTCGATATCACGAGACTCTAGCTTTAGCCGCAACAACCCCTGTCCAACTGATACAGGAAGAAAGATCAAATCTAAGTAACAACTACTCGGTCGCTTTTGGAAGAATTAGCATAGTACGGAACAAACAAGGACAACGGGAACCAAGCTGTGCTGCTAGTAGGTAGCGGTACGGCAACTAAGCTGTGCTACTAGTAGATACGTCAAAAAAGAATCACATCACATTTAATGGAAACATGTATTGCTGGGTGCATCACCAAAGAAACGGATATTCAGCGAGGTTCTTGTGGGGACTAGGCTATAAGTAGGTAAAAATTCAAGAGCTTTTTAGTGCACTACGTGAGCTTTTTCCGGGTGGTGGATAGGGCTCAAGCTAAGCAGTACTCTTTTTCGTTGTCAGCTCTCCTTGGTCCTCTCCTCCATCTTCGCTCTGCTCTTCTCGTTCTCTCGAGCTCGACCAGACAGAGTGAAGATATCTCGCACAACTTTCACAAGTTTGATTCTTTTTGTCATCCCGATATTTGTGAGTCCTTCAACCACCAGGAATCGTAAAAGGAAAAGGAGTTGACTCAACAAATATCATGAGACATGCAGACTGTTGTTACCTGGGGGCCGAAATCTGTTTCAGTCGTACCACTTGCTGTGTAGCTAGCGCCGAAGGCAACGAGGCATTAAAAGATGAAGAAAAACGAGGGCTGCCATGTTGCGTCGGCTGTACGGATCCCTGGTACAACTTCTATCACCAATAATTATGTGCGGCGTTGTACATTTGAATATGGTCGTCTAGTCTTTTTTGCAATGACTCCACAAGTAAACCAGCGTTTGTTCGTGTCTTCTGTGATGGGGCGCTTCGATAGAAATTATCTGTCACATTAACCTTTCTGCAGTAGACATAAAGTTGGCTACCGAGGAATATCTTCATACTGAATATGACAGAAGAAGTTTCCAAGTGGAATTGTTATCTGTGTGAGTGTGTTGTTGGTGATGTGAATCTATTCGGAAGTCTGCCTAAGAGTGTGCTGTTATGTAGATCATGTAATAGATAACACTACTATAAAGGTGGAGTTTGGAAATACAATTTTCATTTTGGTTACTTATAGGGGGGTTACGCAATGTCCAACCGAAGACTGGCAAACAGCGAACCACAAGCACAAGGGCTGCCCTGTGCGATGTATTTGTGCACTTTAGTGTAGTCTCCGCCTGCCAATACCCAGTTTGCAGAACGCAGCAAGTGCTGGTGGATCTTCCTGGTTCATTCAAGATGCCAACGGATAGTGCTAAGTCATACATCTTAGATGCAAGGGAACGCATAATGTGGTAGTCTACATCTATGTTAGGCGAAAGGGAATGCTTGGTGTGGTAGTCCACTTGGTCTCTTGTTTTCGTTTGTTGTTGATATTCACCAGAGACATCAATATCTATAGATACTTTAATTAAGAAACAGCAGGTAGCTGTTTGCATCAACTCGTTTGCTTATTTCCCGGGTGATATAGCGTCAACCACTATGTGCATTTGTTGACCACCGTAGCATCTCAAGAACGTGATTGCGTCGCAGCAACTACTATTATCCGTAGAAGCATCAACAAGTTTATCTTGATGTCGTAAAATAAAGACCTTCACGTGCAACAGCGCCGGTAGCATTCACCTATCTTACAACTCGTGCGAATTGCTTAATACCAGCGGTTTTTTCTTCCCTCTGCGCTCCAAAAATGCGACTGTTACATTCCAAGTGTTTTGGTGTTCAGCTGGGTTTTTCTCTAAGTAAAAATCTTTCCGCCGGTGCACCTGTAAGAAGGTACTTGACATCCTTCATGTTCATCCACCTCTACTACGTAAACCCGTTCAGCTGCTGCCACCTATTCTATTTTTCTCTAAAAGTGTCGAGGTTGTTCGCGCCTGCTGGACATCTGACTCTCACGTCGGGCCGTTTGGCGGTTCAGGAGATTGGCCTGATTCTCGCTTTCCATGACATCCAGAGCAGCGCCATCGTCACTGATGACACTCCTTCCACTTGCGCGGCCACTGGTTTCGCGACGTCGGAGAGATGCTCCGCGCACAACAAAAGGCGTTGTTACCGCGTCATCGTAGTCTTCGCCTATAGCACCTTGACCTGGCGTTGCTTCCCCTTGACGACGGGCTCGTCCTGCACTAGTCGAGGCACCACCCGCGTGATCGGGAGAAGTTGAAGTGTTGGTCGTGTTTTCCTCACCTGTGATGCGTCCGTCGTCGCTAGCTAAGCCTGCTTCACTAGTTCCTGCATCAACGTCCCCTTCGCCTCCCATGTGGTCTGCAAATTCTGTGAGAATCATTTTCTCCAAATTTTCTTCGTTAGGCACCCAACTTTTGTCAAAGAGCTCCACCAATTCCTCGTCAGTATAATTAAAATCGTTCCACGCCATACACAATCGCCGGATCAACCAAGGTCCGACAGTGCAGAACAATGCCACAGCAGCAATAACCAGAATCAAGGTGCGCGTGATCAGGTTCTGAATCATGTTCCAGCGTAGTAGAAAGGCAAAGCGGCCGCGGGACCCCGTAATCACCCACTCCGCCGGCGCTCCCTGAGCAGGGTTGTTACCCCCACCTCCAAGATTCATCCCGGGCACGGGATCGGCACTACTAGCATCCAAAGCGAATTGCCCAGTTGCTTCCGTCGGTTGCCGCACCACCTGAAAGCTGCCAATCGAACTTCTCTGGCTCTCGACCGTCAACTTCATCTTCTCGTGCTGAACGTAGTAGTTGTACGCATAGGAGTCGTAGCTCGCGTAGGGCGCAAATAGGCCGGCAATCGCTGCGAGAACGCAGTCCCGCAGGTTCGTTTTGAAAAAGCAGATCTCAGCTCGGAAACTCTTCATCGTCGCAACGTGGCCGACCCTTGCCCTCGTCATGTGGAACATGACGCGCTGCGCCGTGTGGCAATTCAACAATACGATCACCAAGCGCACAACGGAGATCGCAAACCAAACCCACGGACTCGGGATCCAGCAGAACAATACGTTGCTCCACAGCTTCAGCGGCTCATAAATCGTCCACGTGGAAACGCGGCAGATGTCTGGACGATTGAACGACGCAGCCTGAAGATTATCGCCGGTCATCAGTGCGCGGAAGGATCCCTTCTTGTCCGCCTGTGGGTGTCCGTTCTTATAGAAGGCTGGCGCACCGGTGCCGAACTCGACGAAGTCCATGATCAGAACAAGCAAATTCATGGGCGTCAGGCACGCAGAAAGCATGGCTGCTAGAGTGTGGAACTTGCATTGCGCGAAGGCCTCCACATTTTTTTCTCTGATGTTTGCGCGCGTCTCTGCAGGCGTCAACTGCTTCGGATGCCAGCTCTCTGGCTCCATGGTCCACAGCTCTGTGTTCTTCGGCAACGGCAAAAACAGAATCGGGACTAAGGCCAGTAGGGAGAGTTTCCGCAAGGTGTTCACAACCACGTCTAAGAACGCGGTGCCATCCGTCACTTTGGAATAATTAACCAGATGAAAGTCCACGGTTGTAATCAGTATCGCGCCAACGAGCATACAGGCGCAAAGGATTTGCCCTGGAACGTGTCGCAAGTCCGCAATAATACTCGACAAATCCTTAGTCGAGTGACTCAGGATCAAACGCATGCAGCGCGCCTTCTCCTCTTTCGTTGCTCCATTCTCAGCGTACTCGAAAAAGCCAAAACGGCGAAGGATTAGACGATGCGAGAAGTAGATCTTCTGTTAACAACTGTTAGGCCAATATGGAAAGCTGATGACTACGTATGACTGCGCTCAACGTACATAGTCTAACCTACGGAAAGCTGCTGATCGTTGCTCTACTTAGTTATATTGATACTTATTCATGCTGTTGCTCTTCAACCGATAAACAAGTCTGTACTACTACAGGCGGTCGCGGTGTGGGTGTATTCAACATCTTCTACTTACAATGTCAGTCTACTTCATCTAGTACATCCTGCAAGGGACGAACCATAACATGAGAGCTCTGGCTCTTGGCGTCATTTTGTATTGTCGCACTGCTTGCGTAATGCCGTACCAAGCTATCAGAGTTCCGATAGCTAGGACTAAGCAGGCTTGCAGATTTCTCTCGTGGGCGCGTAGAATTTCGTCCCGTGCTGGCACTGGAAGCACAAATCGTCTGCCGTTAGCAAACTGAGCTTGGTTTGGTGGTGCTACCGGTGCACCTCCGGGAGGTGCTGGTGGGCTCACACCTCCACCACTTGCTGCTCCACCTACCGGTCTTGGTCCAGCAAAGATATTTCCTCCTCCAGTTTGAGCACTTTGACTACCTCCAGATGCTCTATTGGATGCAGTAGGTGTAGAACTAGCACTTGCAGATGCAGGCGTATGGCCACTCGCGGTCAAAAAGGAAAACCCAGTCACTTCGTCTTGAAACATGACCGAGGGACCAGCGCCAGAAGCTGAAGCAGCCTGTGCTGCTAGAGCAACGATATCGGAAGAGGCAGGACCTGCCAAGTCCGCATCTTTCAAGTTATGATAGTCTCTATAGATCATTTTTGGGTCGTGGGGATTCTTGGTTGAACAGCGTAGTTCTAGTTATAGTCACGACGACGACGACCACGTCAAACTCTGTGAAAAAGACAAACTATTTATTCAGTAACAATATCGAGAAACAATCAGAGTCAACGAAAGAATCGTATTAGATATAATGACAGGTTCAGATTATATATCAGAGGTTCATCAAAACTGCTGGTGCGTGGCGTCGGAAGAATGAACTAACTCAGTCTCCTATCTTTTCAGGCGCCGACCGATCCAAAGTTTTGCGACGCGTGATGCTCTACAATTGTAATTCCACACGATAATAATATATGACTCTACATCTAGTGCTTCCACTTATTACAATACGAGATAGAGTTAGAGAATGAACAATCACAAATTCTGATTCTTTGCGGAAATCTTCCGAATCCATAGACATTAACAAACACTCGGATGATCATTAGGGATTCATCATGAATTAACACGAGGATGTTGGATTTCGTAGCTGCATCATCAAGTGGCCTGTGCGATTGGTATTGCATGAAGGGATAGACCTAACTTAGAGAAAGAGGAAATAGGAACCTGTGCGATCGGTATTGAAGAATAGGATCCTCAACCTTTCGTTTTAGTAGGGAGATACATAATCAAGACAATGGTTTATTTCTGATGAAAGAATGGAAGATAAGAGGACCCAGGCTGAGACGAGAGCACACAGCCATAGAAGCTGCATGAGGTTTGATCCGCAGCCACTATTTCTATTCATACATAATGACAAAATCAACTCCACAACGATGATCATGCTTTCGACATCCCTCTTAACAGATAACTCTGACCTCCATACGAGGACCACCACTCAGACAGATGAGATTCGTACAGCTCTGGCGCTTCAATAACGCTAAGATGACAAGTTCGACAACATATCAAAATTGAGATCTGTATGGCACTCACGACAGAAGCGAAAGAACCAAAGTTAGTCTTGTACTCAGTGCGGATAGAGACTGGTGCGATAAAGGCTCGTCCGCTAAAGCCATGATTCACTACGCATTGTAGAAAAACTCACTGTATTGATTCGAGCTCTGATTCTCGATGTAGGTCCATCACCTAAAATCCGCAAGGGATAGGTCGTGTGTAAAAATTTATAGACTCAGAGCATTACTCTCATTGAACGGAAACTTTTCAGGAGCACTATGCCCATTCATCTAAACATTGATGATATCATTTACCCACATGTAGCTCGTCCTATATAACTAGAAAAAACAATGTTGAACAACATGAAAGATGAACCTCTACCCCGTTCGATGCCATGTTTTCAGTGTCATCTATCAGAATGAACTGATTCATTACCGTCTGGAAAAAACTAGAAGTAATAAATCCTTACATACCAAGCGTTTAAATACTCATCTGCCGTTGCATGCCACCCTCTTTATACGGCACAACAAAAAAATCCTCTCCATTTCTGCGCTTCTGCTCCTTTTCTATGCATGTTGAGATAAAGCGTTCTTTCTCTTGCTTTTCATTACCATTACGGCACAACGAGGCTGCATTCTGGATGCGGGTGCGGAGGCTTGATGGCCACGGCAAAAATGGTCGACGCTCCATCCGAGATCTGGTCGTAGCCCCATTTAAACGCCGCATCCATCTCATCCATCGTGAAGTCGGCCACGTATGAAAGAGAAGTCGCGGAGGGGGTGGTGGGTGATGCTATAAGGTTAGGCTAGGTTAGGTTAGGTTAGGTGAGGCTAGGTTATGCATCATGCACAATAAAAGTGAAAATCATAGTGATGCATAAAGTTAAAGGTTCTCTAAACTCTAAATCCTAATGTTTGCAATCCAGCATCCCTGGCGATATCCCAGATGTAGTCGCCACCCGACGCCATCAGTGTCTTCGGGACGCAGAAGCCTGCAGCACTGAAAAGGAGATGAACTCCTTCTGGTATTAGAGCGTATCTTTTCCTATTCACTCACAGAGAAGACACAAGGCTTCGAATTATTGCGTCTTGTGAAAAAAAAAAAGCTGCTGCACAAAACAAGCAGTCTACCTTCATCCATGATTTGCCAGTTCAAACCTTCAGTGCTAAAGCAAATCCAGATGCAAAAGCTAAGCGTAGGCCTGTTGACAATATAAAGCGTTTTGTAGTTGTTACACGAGGACTGGTCAACACGTTGGTTTACTACTCAACAGAACCCAGAGTCATAACTTCGTATAGCGGAAATAGTCGCCGGGTACCTGATGGTATTGCGCTAGCTGCGGGACACTGAAAAAGACGAGGCCACCGCTCTGCAGGGAGTGGAATAAAGCCTTAGCTGCTTCTTGAGGTTGCGGAAGGTGTTCCCATACTTGCGTTGCGATGATCAGGTCCAGTGGCTGTCCTCCACTCTCGCGCAACAATCGCGGGTAGTCCAAGATGTCGCCGTAAAGCAGCATTAGAAGAAGTCTGAATGTTGCCTGTAGCTGGCGTATAGCACATACCAGGAACAGAAGAAGCTGCGAATCGATTTAACAAGGGAGAAACTTCGTACGACTCCGACCCTTGGGCGGAGACCTTCTTGCACTTAAGTCAGGGCATCAGAAATAACATTGGACACGACCTGTCAACTCGGTATTGTACAACATGACTATGGAATCTGAACCGAGTCCCACTGAACGCAATTCTTGACCACAAAACGCGCCATAAAGTGTGCGACACCAAGTCCAGATGCGGAGGGACACCCTGCAAAGTCGGCTCATACCTGAAGGATTACAGAAAGCCGTGCGTCATGAGCTAGTGCGTGTTTGTTAGTCCGGTGTTTCTCACATCGCTACGTGCTACATCATCGAAGCTAACCAAAAGACATCATACAACACATACAACAAACCAAGACCAGGCGAAATAGATAAATGCCCACGGCCGCGGTACAACCAAGCAAGGCTGCACGAGGGTCGGAGGGTTTCAAGTGTCAGCCATAACTTGACGCAAGCCCCGTGCGCAGCCCCCGAGCGCGTGGCCCCTGGCTCTGGCCAACCTTCCCCCGCGCACGCGGGCTCGCTCGGGCAGTTTATTCATAAGCCAGCGCCGAACTCCCTAGCACAAGGCGGTCAGTCGTGGGCGAGCGAGGATGCGCGCGGGGCGTCCTGGTCCTCCGTCAATCTCTCACAACCGCATACGAACGCAGCCAGGCGCCCCCTGCTCTCCCTCCAGTCATGCGCCCTCTACTCTCCATCCATGCAAGAAAGTGCGCAGCTGCTAAGCGCCCACGAGTGCAGCTAACAAGCCCCGAAACCTGACGACGGGCGGCTTCACGTTCATCCGAACACCAAGCGAGCCCCAACCCTCTCACACACAAGAGCCACACGCAACGCCATCAACGAAAGAAGTAGGCGACTTGGGCCGCCTGTTGTTGGCCGTCCAAGTTCACACAGACGGCACAGTCCTCCATCTTTTTTCGCACCATATCAATCAACAAAGGAAAACCTCACCCAGCCAGCTGCCCCGCCTTCCTTTTCCCCGCCTGATTTATTCTCCAGAGGCAGGCCGCACGATATGTCCACGGACGGCGCTGCAGAACTCGCTGGCTGCCCACGGCTGTGGCAAATTTTGCACGCGGTGGCGCACGGGTTGCCCGCGCTCGCGCAGCGAGCTGCATGCTGGGCCCGAATTCGTGAAAAGCGGCGACCGAGGCCCAAGCCCCGAGCCCTCGCAAACGTGCGCAGGTTTCAACTTAGAAGAAGGCTGAAGGCGTCCGCCATATCTACCGAAAACTATCGGAGTTCCCGAGTCAGATAGGTGCACTACCGCGCAGCTAGCACCTATAAACTAGCAAGCTTGCCCTTGTAGAAGCGGAGGCAACAAGGCCACGCCTGGGCCTTTCTTGCCAAGGTTGCAGCCGCTTCGGCAGCACTGGGCCCCCGTGGCTTTTGAAGTGGGTGGCCGCGCCTTGCAATTGATTACACGCGCAGCCTACTGCGCATCCCTTCAGCGCTGCCGCGGTTGCTTCGGGCGTGACTGCAGCGACGAAATGCGTGGCGCCCATACCCTTTCCCCGGTCGCTCCATAGTTTCAGCAGGCCCATTCTCAGAGCGCCAGAAAGTGTAGATCTAGGCAGAAACGACGGGAATACCTAAACGCAATGTTTTCCTCGCAGACATTGCGAAAGAGGTGGATGTAGTTGAGCTCGGCCCACTCACCACAGCGTATAGACTCGCGGCGCTCACTGTGACCCGCAGTTTTTCTCGTCTCTACTAATGCCGGCGGACGCCGGACTTGAAAAAGCTGGGGCATATGTCGCAAAGCAACCATGTATCTGATGGTTGTAGCGGATAGAAAGAAAGATGAAGCCTAGGTAATGACATTCCTTTCCACCAGCATCTTTACACTAGCTACTTGTACTCGACCTAGTACAAGTCGTAAAGAGGTCCCATACTGCATCTGTAACTTCTACAAAAGTTGGACTCTCGGGTGGTCGAAGTGCAAGTGGCATGTAAAATCAAAAGCACTACATCGAGTAGTACATCACGTTCGTATCTGCAACGACAAGCACGACTAAAGCTAAATCTTCCGTAATGGTAAGCTACAGACAAGTACCTGTTGACATAGTAGTGCTCCGGGACTCTGGGTACACTGCCGACTTCAGTTGAGCGCTTGCTCCAGTTTTCCAGACCGTGGTAAAGCGAATCGCGCGTGCCAAGTGGAAGTAACTTTCGACGGTTCAATAGCCGCAGCAGAAAAATCCATGCCTCTTGAAGGGTAGACACTGAGTTCAGACGTCGCTGCAAGTGAAAAGACGCAGGTGCCTGGCCATAGCAGTGGCATTCGGACAGAGCGGAGAAGGGTTCGACTTGAGCAAAGTATGAATGTGGGGTTAATGGAAGACGTCAAGGAGGTGTGATTGTTTTGATTAGTTTCCGTAGCCAAGCAGACAAAACTTCTAGATTATCTTCGCTTTAAAGCCTAGGCTTTGCGATTATCGAGCGAGGACCTGTGCAATGGTCAGTAGAACTTTCAAATAAGGAGTCACTTTCACTTTCGGTCCCCCACTGATTCATAACAAAAATTGCGCGCTCAATCCCATTCCTGCTCCGCATGTCAAGCTTCCAGTTCCACCTACCGCATTGTCCGCCACTTCAGGCACAGCCTGAGCTGGACTCCACAAGCCCAGGTGTGGAACGCCAAAGATGACGTAACCGCCAGAACAGGTACACGGTTGACCCCAAGTGGCGCAGACGTGCGATCCTCCGGTTTGCACGAAGTCTACATCGGGTCGCATGCCAGATATTTCAGCCAGTAGGGTTTCCTTGTCCTCTGCCGACAGTCGAAATAGCGCATCGTCAAAGGCACACTGAGGCTGTACTTTGTCCGCTGTATGTTGTTGCTGACCCAGACCGGTAGTAATATGTTGCTGCTGCAGAAAACCGTGATGTGCGTCGATGAACGAGTTGCTCGCATCGTCGTCACAAAACAGATGAAAGAGGAAGAGGAAGCAACATGCTCTTCTAAATCTTCTAAAACGATTTTAAACAACGGACGCATTCGCATTGAGTCCCCACATTTATGGGAATGACACAAAAGGAGAAAAACTACTCACACTCTATATCTAATATCAGGACGGAGTCCCTCTTAAACAATCTAATATCGAAATACGAAAAAACACTTTACTGTCGAAGGAGAGAATTACCAATAGAGATGTAAAGTTGTGGGAAGTCCTCACGTGATTTAGTGATGCATAAAATAAACAACGGTCTACGGGCCGTACTGTCAGGTCGCATACCTCTGATCACGTTTCACGCCAAAAATTTCACCTTGTTTCTGGACGCTGGTCGAGGTCCTCTTCGTCGCTCCACCATTCCGCTTCAAGAAATTTCGTTCCGTAGCAACAGCCGAGATCTCGCAACATGGTAAAAACCATAGGAGAGAATGTTGTGCCAGGAGAAAGAGGGCACGACCTCCTAGGCTGCACACGAGGCGAGTCGGCGTGGTCATGGTCGTGGCAACGGGGTAGTGCTGGCACCGCTTTATCAACGACTAGTCGCGACAAAGCATATTCGCCACGTGATACGTCGCTAACGGTTTGGTCATTCTTTCTTTCAAATCGTTGTGAACAAGGTAAACATTTTGGGAAACATGGATGAGATACCCTTAGCAGGTATCTACTACATGCGAACTGATGTGTCTACTTAAATGATGATTATCATTTACCTCACAAAACCCAACCCTCGGAAGGTCGTCACTTGAGCATCTATCTCTCGCGGCTTCCCTCCAGTACTCTGTGGTGTCGCAAGCTAGTCGTAGAGCGGGCTAGCCTCGAACAGATGAACGAACACGTGTCTTCTTGTTTGTCAGCAAGGAGTTTTCGCGTTGGCAGCCACCTGTCTGCTCTCGCTCGCTCGCAGGTCTTGGCAAATTCATCCATTCGGCGACAGCCCAGCCGTGACCAATTTTGTCCCGGGACATACGAGTCGTTTCCTTGATCATGTTGATTGTCACCTTTTTCACTTCTTGTCAGCAAAGTACTAATAGATACTCCCTTGTCGTTCAAATACGATAATGGTATGCGACCACTTGCTTAATGTCTCAGAAGATTCACCACAATATGAGAAGCCTTACCCTTAGACTTGCACAGGTACCTATTAATTTGTTGAAATTGTTATATAACAAAAACTAAAACCCATTGATTGACCGTTGACAACAGAAGGAATCATAAGAATTTTGATAGAAATCGAAGAAAGAATCTTAGAAAAACACACGTCTGTTGAATGGCAAACAGAAATAATAAGGAGAACGAACGCAACTACGTACTATGAAGTACAAGCAAACACCTCTGCGATGAGGCTGCCTCGCAACTGTTTAACAGTTAGAGGTCAGTCCATTGATTCTGAAATATTTGTGATTACGTCAAGTGATTACAAATACAAATTAGATGGACTAGATTATAGCGAGAACGTTGATGGCACTGGTTTAGTAATGTACAGTCACAAGTTGATTCAATAGAGGTATACCTGAACGGTCGTCGCGAAAAAAGGTACTTATTCAAGTAGTAATTAGGATTAGGGAGTAAGAAGTAGGATTAGGGAAAATATCTAGATTTTCTCCTTTTTGAAATAGGATTCGTACTCTTTGGTATCGAACCCTAGAAGAATATTTTTACTTTGGAGATCATTACTTTTTGTGATAATTGGACGTTTAATGACAGAGGTGTTGGAGTGCATTAAAGTGATTGCCGATTCGTCATCTGTGATGGCGGATTTATCTGCTTCTGATAGTTTTCGCCACGTCATTCCTTGACGGTTTACCACCTTCTCCCACCCAAATTTCCTACAAGCAGTTTCCAAAACCGCGGCGTCTGCTCCGCTTTTCTTGTAATCCCGAAACTCGTATTTGATCTGAAGTGAGGAGAGTCGGAAATAACGGACAGGCTATTTTGGGTGCAGCATGTTGGGAGTTAAACAGCAACCTCTATTGTGCATTCGTCGACGTCACATAAGTGATGTCGAAGTTGTATCATCTCCAAAAGAATGGAATGCGAAAGAGGACGAAATAAAAGAAAGCAGTAGTACATGTTTCTCATCCAGCCATTTCAGTGCTTTTTTCACAGTATCGCAATTCTTGATTCCGTGAACAGTGATCACGTCGCTGGATGTAGAGGACGGCATTTTATCGCAGCTGGAGTGAAGAGACAACAAGTGAAGGATATTGGCTCAACACCAGACTCTTTACTTTATATATACGATTTGTTAAACCAAATACGACTAGCTTTATTACTTCAGGAAGGGGGGCGTGAGTCGTTTACTTAATTTTTCATCTAGAAGGATGACTGAAGGATGTTCAAAGGAGAGAATTTGGACGTTCTGCTCTATGTTCTCTCTATGCGTCGGGTAGTATTCAGAAATTATAGCAGTGAAAATTTACGCATCTTTTTATTCAACTTCCCTACGCTAGTGAAAGACACCAGCTAACGCGAAGAGCGGATGACCAAAATGAATCATCAACAAATCTATTACTGTAGCGAAATCGGTGGACGAGGAAGACACAGACCACAACACCAACAGCAACAATACTCGTGAACAGAGACTGCGAAGTGAACACGAAGAAGAGCTAGAAAAAAGCAGCGACAAAAAGCGTCCGAAAGTGAAGCAACACACTTTCTGGGTTTAGAAGTGGTTTAGGAGTCTAGCATGAAAGCTGTATCTTCTTGCTTCATGAGAAAATATCATGTTGAAGTTGCAGACGACCTGAGGAATCAATGCGGAGCAAGTAATATTAATCCGCAGATACCTCTGAAAGATCTTCCGATGTACCCCCAGCAGGTAAACTCGTTCTTGCTTTGTCCGTCGCTCGTTGAACTACATGCAACAAGGGCGAGGTGTCTTTAGACCTTCTTTCTCCACTGCTCATTTATTTTTCGGAGGAACGTGCTTCAGCACGCCATCTGGGAACCGGATTTCCTCGTGACCATCCTCAAAAATTTTCTTCGTTGTCCCGTTCGCAAATCGAATTTCGGTTTTTAGAAAAGGCAGAAAACGAGCAAAACAAAGAAGGAACACAATGATTAGTATGAGATGCAGTAGTAGTATTCAAGATGATGCAAGGCGAAGGGACTGAAAAGACTTAGACAAGGAGGGCAGTGAGCGAGTAAGTACGGAAGGGAGGAGGGTGGAAAGTGAGGCTATCCCGAGCCAAAGAAGGACCTGCAAAAAATCCACCCTACCCCTTAAAAGAAAACAGTAAAACTATCCCAAGCCCCCGGCGGGGGACGGAAGCCACCCGCCTCCGCCAAGCTACAAAACAAAGAAGCAATTTCAATTTCATGCGTGCTAATGATAAGTTGCAGACATCTTCATAGTCCAGATGAAGATCTCTTGTTCTTTGATATTACCTGTTGCCATATCTTTTCGCCAGTAGGGAAGTGCCTTTCAATCTGACCAGACGCGAATTGGAAGACTTCGATGCCTGTGCTGAATGTTGTCTGAGTCGCGGATGTTTCCGCGTAACGATAGATCACAGTCCCATCGGAAAGACAGTGCTTGGTATCCCCATTGGTGAACAGCACAGTGCAACGATTGTCAGGCCAGAGGACTTTACAGGTTAGAATGAGCATAATTTGCTCGTTAACGTTATTTGTTTCATTTATGGAAACCGAAATTTACTAGACCGTTTGATCCAGTTTTCAACTACGCGGAGGCAAAAGTTCAGACAGTCAGGCCCATCTTCTGATCAAGCATACGCAAGTTATTTGTAATTCTATGTGTCGTTGTATTTCACAGAAAAAAAGTCATATCTTCAAGCCGTTCGTGAACAAGATCTCTCGTCGCCCGTCTTTGTAAATCCGCTCGAGGCGGCCATCCTGGGCGTGCTTCTCGGTCGGTATTTCATGCGGGTCCGCAATGTGTTCGTTTAAGACCGGTAAACAGGAGAGAATGTCGCTTGCGACATCTGCGTCTCCAGAGGATTTGAAACCGGCGCCAGGGGTGCCTTGAGACACCGCTGCTGCAGGCGTTCGCACAGACCCGCGCTGTTGTGTGGTCGAACTACTTGTGGTGTAAAAATTTCCACCATTTACCGAGTTCAAACCACCATTTACCGAGTGACTCGACCCTCCAGTAGGACCACCTGCTCCATTAGCATTAGTTCTGCTTTGTTGTAATTGATGGGTAGCACTTGTCCCTGTAGTACTAGAACTCAACTGCATCTGCGTTCCAAACAGATTTCCTTGCGCACCGGTGCGACCCAGGTGGCTCGAAGGCGTCCCGCCGCCCAGCGTTGCCGTAGGGTGCTTCCAAAGGCCACCCGCCATCTTCGGCGTGGTGGACGAGCTAGACATAGCGGTGGACCCAGAGCTGGTTGTTGTTCCAAACACAGAACCGGACAAGACTCCTGCGCCACTCGATGCAGTCAAATTATGTACCGTATGGTGCCCACCAATAGTCGTTGTTTGGTGCTGCTGTTGTGGTGTGCCACTAGTCCCGACGAGCGGACGGGTGCCTGACAGACTGAGGCTCGTGAAGGAGAGCGGTCGAATGGCAGAACTCGCGGAAAGCGCACGAGCGCCACCTGTCTGGTCTAGCAACTGCGACTGAGAAGCCGCGTTAGACAAAGTCGGAGTGTGCTGGTGGAGCAGCACCGATCCACCAGTGTAGGTCGTTCCAGCCGGACCGGCTGCAGTCGACGCTCCTGAAGTTGCTCCTCCTCCTGCTGTACTAGTTACAACATGTTGATTGGTTGGGGTTGACGTGCTTGTCACCAAATGCTGTTGCACCTGTGTTGAGGACGTCTGGTTCAGGTGGCTCGCTGCGGGAGACGCTGCTGGGATCGTCTCCGCCGTAGAAGTTGTAATCGATGCTGTCTTGTTGTTTGCCGCAATCGAAGCTGACATTCCTGGAGACGTTGTGTGTTGGCCTCCCTGCGAGGTGCCTGGTCTGCTACGCGACAAATTCGACTCCACCGAATGTCCGCCCGCATCTTTCCCATCGTAGTGATCTTGAGCAGCAGCATTGCGCTGGTGACTAGCTCCAGAGATCGTGCCCGATCCCGCACCCCCAGCGGCATTTGTTCCCTGTTGTGACATTTTTTCCACCTGCTTATTCATCCACGCCAAATCCTCCGTTAATTCGTTGTTTTTTTTCAGCAGTTCCTCGTTTTGCCGCTGTAGTCGCTCAATAGTCCGCCGATAGCGAGCTTCCTTCTGCTGCGTCTCGTCCTTCACTTCTTTTAGCTGCTTACTCAACTGCTCGGCAGAACTCAGCTCCGCTTTCGTTTCCGCCGGATATGAAGAGGAGCAGAGCATTCACAATGATCACATTTCTTCTAACAAGGACAATTACTGTCACTGTCAGTCGTGAAACACGATAGTAACCTACTTTTGACCACCTGCAAGCTACGATGAATATGAATCAAATTGTAATTGAACTAGTTGCTCAACTTCTCTCTCATCCTGAACATAATCATGTCACCAATCACTACTTCACTTCTAGTATACAAAACGCCATACCACCTGTTTTCGATGCTTTTCTCGCTCTCCGTGTATGCGTGAGCGCTCTTTCCGCAATTTCTCCCTTTCGTCATCTATTTCTGCGATCATCGCTGCACGCTCCCTTTCGACTTCCTCCTTCAGTTTTTTCCGTTCGGCTTCTGTACTGCGCATCAGTGCTTCACGCTCCAGACGAAGCTTTTTGCACTGCTCATTTTCCCTCTTGAACCGGTCGATCTGGGCGTCAAGTAATTTCAATTTTCGATTTAGCTCTTCCTTTACCACGGCGTCCTGCTGCTCCACCTCTGGGTCTTTGTTCCCGTCAGCGTTGAGATTCGCATGTACGTAGTTGATTCCAGCAGCACCCAGCTTGTTCATTACGGCAGTTCCCGACAGGTGGTCGAGATCCGGGCTGTGCTTCTCGACGGTCGTTGCATGCTGGCCACCCGCAGATGCGTAGAAATGTTTTTTGACGAAGGCAGAAACTGGCGCCTCGTTCTCGTCCATGTCGACCACATCAAGGTCGTCCATTCCTGCATCCCTCTGTACCCGTACACTCGAATACCGATTCTCTTCGCGCAACACGTTTCCATCTGGTGTGTCGGCTAAGTGCAACCCTCCGGAGCTCGCGCCTAGGACGTTGCCACCCGACGATGCGGATAGGCCGCCACCTCCCGATGATGCGGAAGCGGATGTCCGATTGGCTTGACTACTGCCTCCACCAGCGTTACTTCCGTAACGTTCGGCGTAGAACTTGCGAGATGCGATTGTCTTCGCGGTTTCCCGAGGAGCGGGTGGCCGTCCTCCACCTGAAGCAGACTTGGTTGCTCTTACTGGTACGTCTTGGTCGCTAGTGCTGTCCTTCGTGGAGACTCCGCCGCCACCCCCAGCTCCATCCAGATGGCCCGCGGCCTCTGTACCGCTACCGACACTTCCGTGCTCCTTGGTTATGAAAGAGACAAGACATGATATAATAAAATATAACTAACAATCAAATGTACAAACATGAACGTTTCCTCGCCCTCGGTATCGGTAATGATCATTATTACAACATGATCAGCGGATGATAAAATAAATGTTCTAGATTTTCGTTTTCCTAGGTTCATAATTTGTCCTCTATCTGCAGCCGAAAAAACCGATGAAGGTCGCTTGCGCCCTGGCGTCTTGTTCTTTGGCACTGGTTCCTCAACGTCATCTCCATTGGCGTCCTTTTTTGCATCGATTTTCTCTAAAAAATCCTTCTCAGTAGAAACAGGGTTCCGCGCACCCCGTTTGAGAAAAGGCCGAAACTTAGACAAAACCTGAATCGAGGACATCTGCATCTCATCTATGTGACAAGATATCAGGTGACTGACAGGAAGATATATTCATATTCATTGAGTTTTTTTGTATATCACCGAAAAGAATTATGCATCAACAAGCAAAATGAAATCAACATAATTTTCAAGATTGGCTTTTTTCCTCCCTCTCGATCAGTAAAAGGAATGCTAATCGCCTGTGGGGCCTTGTTCGGTTGCGACTTGGTTCCCGACGCTGGCGCTGGAGGTGGAGTGTAGCTCCCAGAAGCAGCAGGGGGTGGCGAGTTATAACTACTAGCATCCACTCCTCCTTCAGCACTCCCTCCTCCCCGGAGGTTGCTGTGTTTAGAAGAGATGGCGAAGATGGGCTACACGAACCACCTTCCCAAATACTTACGTCAAGGTGGCGAGCTGAATAAGCAACTCACCTTCTTGTTTGTCACAGTGAGTGTTACATATGATAACGATGCTATACCCAGTTAAAACGGATGTGATGTATAATTTCTGGCGAGTAGAAATTCAATTTACCAACAATACAGGTTGACTTTCAGCTTTATCTTGTGTAGTTTAGGTCTACAAGAGAGTGAAAGACATCGACTCAAAATTCTTCATAACTGCTCCACTATCATCCTCCAATGGCAAGATTGCCTCTAAGACATTGTCAGAACCAGCATCAACAGGATCCCCCATCTCGCCTTCGTGGTGCACGACTACTGGAGGTGCTGGTGGTTCCCGGCCCCCTATTTAGAGTTCACAATAATGAGATGGGCCGAGGAATGCCAAAGTATCATGTTACATTTCTCCAAACAAACATTACCTTCAGATTCTGAGTTTGGGTTCGCGGCCTCTTCCGATCCTAGCAGTCGTAGTAAGTAGTTTACCCATTCGGGGAATAAGTCCAACCAAAAGGGTGAAAAGGCGGAGGGTTTTGTGTTGCAGGAGGTTTTTTACATTTCTAACCGGAATAAACGAGGACAGATGCTAACTCGGTGACGGTGAGACTGAACTATTTAAGTACTCTGCGAGAATGCAGTATACTCTGTGAGACTGAACCATCATTACCCTTAACCTATGAGGTCTTGGACCAAGGCCATTGCTCCTCCACTGCCATGATCTGCGAGGAGCCCCTCTCCCGCCAAAGAGCCGCCGGCCGCATAAGGATTTTCCTCCACAAGGTACGGGTTATAATCCGGCGCATCGGGATCACTTGTCCCGTACGCCGCGTACGGGTTACCAATGGAACTCATCTTTTAGAAGAGGATATTAAGTAAATGAAGATGAACCTCCCTAGATGAAGATCGAGGAGGAAGTTCAACTTCTTAATACAGAACAAGTTCAAACATCATTATTTGTTCTTGGGAAGAAACGGAATTTTCTGACAAATAAGTCGTTCTTGTTGCACTATCTGTCGGAATGTCAGCTTGGTCTAGAAAAAGGTGAACGAAATGTTTACAACTTTGTATGTAGGTAGTTGCTTTTCGTGTCCAAGTACTTAGCCGACTTTCATCGTCCCAACATTATATGAAAATCATTTTTCCCGCTCGATGACCTCGACATTTCGTACATCCTTCAGCTACCTCGTTCGCTTTGTAATTAAGAAAGTTGTGTACAGCAAGCACGATTCTTTTTTCCGCCACAGTTTCAGCGCTCGCGGTCTGACGACTACATCGGTGGTACTCTCTTCGCTTCCACGAGGAGGAAGCAGAACGGCCTCCTGGCGCATTCTAAACACATCGAACACGACTTTGCCTCACTACTTCCTCTTCCACTACATAGCACGGTGCCATGTTGACACGACAACCTCCTTCGTGGACGTCGTGAAGGGTGGTTTCCTAAATCATGCTCGATCAGGATATGGTTCTATCATTCTAGAAAAAATGTTGAGGTTGCCACGGTTAATGCCGTTGGCGTGTGCATAAAGTAATAAATTGAACAAGAAATTGGAGGCGATCATGTTGATATTGATGTTCTTGAATCTTCATGTTATTGTTTGTTAATGTCGTTGAAAATAATAATGGAAATCATTCGTGAACAAGATAGCTTTTCTAGACATCAACTGTGGTCCTAGCGAAAGAAATTTCATAGACTGACAAGATAACTTTTGATGGCCACCCATCGCTCACATGCGAGGAGGAAGAGGCAACTACGGAATTTAGCAATAATGTTAGGATGCTGGGTCCACGAAACGTCAAAGTCAATATACTCATTATACTTAGACATTCGTAATAAATGATGTTGTAGGTTTTCGACATCAAATAGACATGCTTTTACTAACCTTCTTCATCGACTAGAAAACTATAACGCGATAAGAAAAATCATGAGAAAGACATGCGACTTACAACCTACGGACTAACAAGGCCTAGAGCCTATCAACTACATACAACTAACTTCTCGAAGATGTCGATGTGCGATATTCTTAAACCTACGGACGAAATGAGATGCTAGCTGGTGCTGCCTCAATTGAAATTGTTCATTATCTATGTTCATCAGATCTGTGCAAGGAAATGTTCTTTGACGAGAGAGCGAAAGGAGTCAAAACGACATAGTACCTGGTAGTACCTAGTATGGATTAGTAAACAAGTCTGACTTCTGCTAGTTGTAGTAAACATTGACTCTCGAGGACGAGTTTGTTGGAATGCTTCCACTCATTGAGAATGTCGATACATAGGGGAATGTCGTTCCCCCTTTACCTTCTGAGTTAGGAACGACATTCCCATATCTTCGTTCTCAATGAGTGGCATCATACATTGTTAAACTTGCTATTGGGAACATTACCACAATAACAAAGCTGTTCAGCGTACATAATAACTACGAAACGAGGCAGCTTCTACCTCCTGGTGAAGAAAGAATCAGATGGTGCAAGATAATTTGTAAGGATTTGTCATAAAAAGTACTAAATGGGGACAACAGCTCATAAATTTTCATCTGTTTCTGTTGTCGACTTTGTTTTATTCGTTTCAGGAGCTGGCGAGACCCACTACAACGGAGAAAAGAAATACACACAAATGGCGACTCGGGACGCGGCCGAGTTTCATCTTCCATCATAATCCTTCATTGGCGGGTGGGTACAGCAGCAACTACAGTGAGTTGTAGAATACACAAACACACACTATCGACGCTCTACTTCACATGAAGATCGATACACATACACGCATGAATTAGAGAAATCCGTTATTCCAATCGTTCTCAACGTCGAAAGCGAGACAGAAAATCAGAAAATTCTTTTTCACAGATTTTCTCCCGCGATTGTTTCGCGCGAATCGTGTTCGTGCCCTACCTCCCAAAAAATTTCCATAACCCCAGGCCCAGCGTTGCCTCGTCTACTGTAGGTTACTTATTCGACCGCAAGCGGATGCGGAATAACATGAATCTAAGAATGAATTTCAAGCGAATTACACACTCCCAGCCGTCAACGAACTCATCTATATCTATCGGAGTAGATTGTATTGAATTTGAATTACGAAATAATGATAATGCAATCATTAAAAATCTGAACAAAAATCATGCGATCTATCGAATTTCTGTCGGAGAGGAGCGAGGCAAGGAATATTGCAACCAAAATTGCAAAGTATTCATCTTATCCCATACAGCCATAGTGGTTCTTCTTTTCGTGCTCATATGTAAGTCACTTCGAAAATGCGCAAAATTTCGTTTCGCCTATCTGTACACGGCACAAGCGCACGCACGACAACTCTAGGTTACTGCATACGCTTGTAGTTTTTACTACCTGTATTTCTTAACTTTTCTAATACTTCTGGATAGAGCAAGAATGATTGGCAATTGGCAGACCGGCACCCACGAGCCACACGGGTAACTCACAGAGGGCCATGCTACTAATCGCCTCACTTTTTTAATAACCCTAAATTCTCATAAACTGTGGTCTGTGATGAAAAAGAAGGAGCGCAATATTGGAGGTAACAAACTCAAATGTGCTTACCAATACGAAGAATGATGCTTGCGTAAATCTACTGATTGTAATTCGTCAGTTCTACGTATTTAGCTTTTGTGGTGCGACCGAGTACAACTTCTATGGAAATCACAAGAAAAATCGCTATTTTTCAAGACATTGAATGTCTGACATTCTCTGTCGTGGTCGTCCTCCAAATCCAATAAAATCTCACGACAAATCTCATTATTTAAGTTGTGAATAATACATGATGAGGAGACCCAAAACCATGATCGTTGTACTTTAAAATTAGCAGGTCCCGCAACCTACACGTCTTCCCTCTTCTCTCACACAGCCATCGAAGCTCCTAGTCCGAAGCCCTCCCAAAAGGCAGAGCCTTTCTGTCGCCCTTTAAGAAAACCGTAGAGATATTCTGGGCCTTTGTTCAGGTTGAGAAGTGGAGAGCCGGTTGTGGGATTGTAGAACCCGGGGTAATTTGCTGCACCACCAGCACCGCCTTTGCTGCGATTCTTAGCGGTGAAATAGCGGTACGAGGTAAAGGTAGAGGATCTTCGAGTATTGATAATTCTCGCTAATCACCAAAAATGAGATTTGACAGCGTGATATGCCATCCTCAACGAGGCGCGCGGACCCTAATCATTTCGTTAACTTACGATCGAGTTGTTCATGTTCTACTTCCTCTACATCAATCAGTGAATAGTAGACTTGGGAGGACGGCCCTTAACTCCATTGGTATAGCTCCCGAAGAGGCTCTCGACGAAGGCTGCGTCGCTACCACTATATCGTCCAGCCATCTGATAGGCTGTTTCCGCAGAAATATATGATCCCTTATGGCATTTCCCGCTGAGTGCTGCAGCATTCGAACCCCCGTTGTATTTTCCTCCAGTTTTGTTGTATGCAGCTGCGGCTGATGCTGTTCCTGATGTGTGAAGATGTTGTGAATGCGACGCAGGATATCCGCTTTGTGCGCCTTTGCAATTGAGTGCCCCTCCTTTCCCGGCGACCCCGAAAGTGGATGACGGAGCAGCTGCGCCAGATTTTCCCTTCAGTCCTCCTGTTGTACCTCCGTAAGCTCCGTGGCTAGTATTGGCTGATGTTAGGGTAGTATTCGAAGACGCACTAGCACTCCCCTGGTTAGTTCCACTTCCCCATGAGGCCATCATGTGCTGATGCAACTGCTGCATCATTCGATAAGCTGCTTCGCCACCGTCGTCATGATAAGGGAGGTGCGAGCCGCTCGGTCCTGCTCCTGGTAGTCCATGATGGGCTCCTGCATGATTCAGGAATACTTCGTAATCGTGCTGAAGACCATGACCAACACCACCACCTCCTCCACCTATGCCTATATGATCGCTTCCCGGTTCCGTTTCGCCGCCAGCAGGCGATGCAAAGATATCGCTTTCGTAATCAAAATTTTTGCTGTTTGCATTTTCTAGTTGACCCGTTGAAGTTGTGGTGTTTCCCCGACGACCTCCTGAGTTTAGTTGTAGTCCTGGCGGTGGTGTCGTGCCAGTTGTGTCGGTGTTGTAGAGTGGCGACGAACCTCGTTTTCCACCGAGAGCGAATGGCTTACTCACAGCTACAGGCGGTGAAAACAAAACGTTAGACCCCGAACCAGTAGACTCCCTCTCCTGGTGAGAACCACAACCAGGACCACCTCCGCTCCGGTTTTTATGTTGAACTGATCCTTCATGTAGTTGACCATGATGTAGTTGCGGCTGTTGGTGGTGAGGGTGCCGACCTCCAGTTGCAGTAGAAGATGGTGGATTGTAATGTTGACCAGCGTGGTCATGATTCTTCCTGTCTCCGCCTGCTCCAGAAAGAGTACGGCCGCTTCCAGTGCTGGAACTCCTAGTTGCTTGGACCCCTGCTTGCCAGTCTGTCCCATCAGTCGTGTGCAGTTGTGGGTCGCCCGGAAAGGATCCACAGGAGCCACCCAGCCCGTCTCGTTTGCTACTGCTCGCACTTGTCACAACACTGCTTGTACTCAGCGTTGGCTCTAGCATGTTCTGGTCGAGACCACTGGGATGCTGCTGCTGGGAAGAAGCAGCTGCAGAGGGGCCAGAAGATGCACCACCTTTGCCATTGCTTAGTCCACCTCCGTTTAATGACGACGTGTTGATACAAGATGAACTAATAGGAGCGGATGTGATGGAAGTACTAGTTGTATAATGTGTTGTCGCAATTTCAGCCGAATTGCTTCTGGTAGGTGCGCTTGTTGAAGCAACCGAAGTACTCGCTCTTGTTCGGTCTGCGGGAATAAACTTCTGAAGGTTCTCAAAAGTAGAATAGTCTTTGGCCCTTGCATGTTGATCTGCTCCACCCATAGCAGCCTTTTTTGCTTCTGGACCTGGCGGACTCGTTTTCGTTCCTCCACTAGTAGTGGCTGCACTGTTAGTCTTGTTTCCTCGGCCTCCTCCCGAAGTAGATGAGTTTTCTCCACCGATCATTTTTTCTCCAGAACTAGCACCTCCACCTCCAGAAGTATTGCTTGAAGCACTCGAACTAGAGTTACTCTGTCCCGCTGCCGAGCCGCCTTGTCCGCCTGTTCCGAAAATGTGGTATTTTGTGGTTTTTTCCCGGTTTAAATGCTTGTTCATTCCATCAGAATCTGCCCATTTGTTGATGTGCTCCGAAAACTCCTCCAAATACTCCCGCTCCTTGACGTAGTCTAAGGCTGCCTGGTACAACAAAAACATGTACTGGGCATTGTACGAGTGAGGCTTGTACTCCTTTCGTCGCTTGATAATCAGATGGAAGGCTGTGTCATACCCGCTCTCACGCTCCGGTGATAACGAATCTCCGAATATCATCAACAATCGAACCTGAGTGATGCGAGAAGATGGTCGTAATACAACAAATAACGAGTCAAAGTCACTGTAGGTCGGATTTGGTTGTGTGAGAAAATATCATCTTCATCATCATGTGAAAAGAAATGGATTTTCATCCTCTATCTCTTCCATGAACAAGTCTAGTCGTATTAAAACTAAAATAAAGTACGTAAGCAGAATCGAGATGTGCATTGAGTAGCCCGCATCCTTCTGGACAGATCTGGCGGAACATTGCGTCTATGATGTGGAAATCCTCCCTTCGCATTCCAAACTCGCTCCTACAAACGAATTTCTCGTAAGCGGCTACGATCATGGAAAAAAACTTCGTGAAAGGCTTCACGTGGTAGAAAGCCCGCATAGCATTCACGTTCAGCACCATCTTCCACAGGATCTGTTGTAATAAATTACTTACGTTGTTGAGGACGCAGGTGAGGCAAGTAAGAGCCTTTGCGTTGTGAGAGTGAGTGTATCTATGGTATAGATACGAGAGTGTATTTTGGGAACAACTACAAGGAAGAACCTCAGTCAACGATCTGCTGACAATCTTCTAATCAATGCAAAAGAAGGGTCATTCAAGCTCCAACAAAATCATAAACAAATAAAGCATACTTACTTACAAGATTATAAACAACATCTTCAAATTTCAGTACCTCAGCGTTGTAGCACTGTTTCTCATCCCTCGACCAGCAATTTACGACGAAGGAGAGTAAGTGGAGAAAGGTCTTTTCCTGTAGTTGCTTGTCCTGAATACTAGTGAGGTCCCAGCGAACACCATAGCGCACCTCATAAGCGCGCATGCGATCCTCTAAGACTGCATAAAATCTGTCTCCGAATTTGGGTTCCACCTGCGCGCGCGCCGTATCGAAAAAGGCATTTGCACCTACTCCGACCGCTTGTTGCGAAAGGGCGCCAGTACTAGATGGGTGTGCAGGTGCTGCAGCCGACGCTGTGGCTCCGGATGTTGCAGCTGAAAATGTAGTTGAGGGTGAAAGAATTGCATTGTATGAGTATGAAGGAAAAAATGTTGCTGGTGCGACAAGTAGCTCTCGCTCGTTCTTCGCCATCTGTCTTGGCAGTTCCATCATCTTCTCTGACTCATGTCATGGCATGCGCCCTCGTTTACCACGTGGTCAAGTGGATGTGAGGTCACTCAGTCATGATGTACCTTCTAAATAGAATTTTCGTACTTAAATCATAATCTACGAGCATCTACAACTCCATGCTGCGCGACGGCCACTGCTTCATATTCTAAGAGTATACCTCCATGTTGCGCGGCGGCCACCGCTTCAGGAGAAAGTACTGCAGGTGCACTACCCTGATTGCCACTTTTCCCTTTATGTCCAGCTACGATAACGGGAGGAGAACTTTTCGAAGCCTTTGCGTTTGCACCATGAAGAGCTGCCAGAGCGTTCTTACCTCCAGCACTCGAAGACTTTCCTCCTCCAGGATGTTGCGGCATTCCTCCAGCAGCTCCAGGACCGTAGGAATGTGCAGGGGCACTTGCGCCGTGCGATGCGTGGGTGTGGTATCCTGATGCGCCTCCATAGTGCTGTTGTTGGTGTTGTAGCAGGCTCATCGTGCTGGA
This sequence comes from Amoebophrya sp. A25, assembly GCA_905178165.1. NCBI lineage: Eukaryota > Dinophyceae > Syndiniales > Amoebophryaceae > Amoebophrya > Amoebophrya sp. A25. Next base: position 807,274 of record CAJINU010000031.1, on the reverse strand, counting down.
ACTAGTCGAACCTGCTTTGCCCTTATGCGGTCCGTCGGATCCCAACGGTCCCCCTCCACCGGAAAAGCCCTTAGTGCCTCCGTAGCCGAAAGGGCCACCGGATTGATGAAACATCGACTCCACACTGGCATCGCCGCCGGTTATTAGAGCAGACATTTTTGTTCATTTTCTTTGTTACAACGAGTATTGAATGCAGCTTGTTAGAGTTGTCGTGATTGTTCACAAATAAAATTACCCTTAATAGAAGTAGAAAACTTTGTGTTACATCAACCAACGTGATAGACGAAGACGTAGTCCTAGCACCAGACGTAGTTTGGGATTACAACTAGGTCGTAAATGCAGAAGGTCAACCATCGGTCCACTGCCTCCATGTGTCCCACCAAAGACGCTTGGCTCGTGTTCGCTGACCATTCCTAGCATCATCGACCACATGCTTTCTGATGCGGAGGTTCCGAATAATCGCTGGCCCGCGGTTTTGCCTCCCTTTCTACTTCCGGACGCCTTCCATCCGGCTTGTATGCCCTGCTGATAAGCGGCCGATGTTGAAGTAGATGAGGAAGTAGGTCCTGCTCCACCACCACCTGCTGCGACGTGATTGCTGTAGTGCGCATGTCCACCTCCACCTGGTGCGGGACGATGCATGTGTCCTGGACCTCCATGACCATGACCATGTGGTCCCCCATGCCCATGGTGCCCATGATAATGTCCATATCCTCCAGATGAAGATGATCCTCCACATCCTGGTCCTCCTGGAAAGTGCAAGTGCTGGCTGTCACTACCATGATAGTTGTAATAATAATCCTCAGGACGTCCACCTCGGTGGCCGATTGGTGTCTGAGCGGCAGAGACGAACCCTCCAAGAGCCGGCGTCGACATCGGGGACAAGACAGAGACCATTGCGGGACTCTCGCACGCGGACATCGCACTCATCGGTGTGCCTACTAGCATTGTTGTCATCTCCACGAGGTTCGAGGACATGCCCACCTGTGCTCTGCTAGGATCCACCGGCACGGTCAATGGCGTCTGATAGATTCACGAAGATTGTGACTTGTGAAAGATACTAAGTACTGTCTCAGTAGCCTTTACATAAATGGATTACTGGAAGGGCTACACGCTAGAGGTAAAAACTAGCCGGTTGTTTTATTTAGTGCTTTGAGCGCCGCTGGACCTAAGCCTCAACCTTATGCAAAGGAAGAAGCCAATCTAGATTTGCAGCACAGACACCTCAGAGAAAGGGGGAAAACTTCTAACAGTCCTGCTATGGGAGGATGTTACTCAATTATTGTCAGATGATTTTTTGTGTTTAGTTGCTTAATAAAGTTAAGCGACTTAGAAGGCTCATAATTGGCTGGAGTAGCCTTTACATAAATGGAGAAAAGTAGAAGTTAGAGTTCTTTCATTAAATGTAGGAGATAAACGAAACGTTCTTGGGATACTACACGACAGCCGCTGTTGTAAGGAAGAGACTAAGAGCAGGAAGAGAGCACATAAAAACGTAACAAAAATCTTGAAAATGAGTACTCCGAAAACACTTTCCGCGTGTGGCACGCTGGAGCCTGCGACGGACTCTGCCACGTCTGCCGCTGAAAATGCTGGCTCTTGTTGGTACGTTAGTACCACTCGAGGGAACGCAGGTGTGCCGGACACAGGGCTCCTGGCCTCATTGGTCTTGGGAAAACTTGGTCTAGAGGTACCTGCCATGTGAAAAAAGGGCAAAGTGAAAAGAGAAGCGTCAATCCGGTCAATGTTCTTGTTGAACAAAGCATTAACATGGAGGGCAAGGACGCTGTAAATAATAGGATGTAGTCGAAGTTTAAAACACTCATCAATCTCCACAATCAATCTCAAAAGCGTTATCTTTACCTCCCCCGCCCGTCCCCTTGCCCTCTTCGGAAGAGATGGTGAGATTTCTGACAGATGAGGGGGCCGTCTCTTTCTCTTCCAGGACACTTCCACATGCGGGAATAATCGGCGACTCGATTGATGGACCAGGAGACTTTCCAGGGACAGCTTCCCGCTGCTGCCCTTGCTCGAGGCTGAAATCAATGGAAACCGAAGACGATTGCTCACCCTGTCGAGGTTGTGAACGTGAAGATGGAGTGAGTAGAATAAATTATCTAAGATACATCATAGTCAGCGTCAGTTTTCGAAAGTCTAAGAACTACTAAGTGGTCGTCAGTTGTTGCTAGAAGTTCTTTTCACTGCCTAGTCGTTGGTGGAGGATCTAAGTCCACAAAGTTCTTATCACCAGTACCGAAGCCGAGCAAGCGTCAGTTGCGGCAGTGCAGGCAGAGCATCCGAGCTCATCTACCTCGGGAAGAATTTCCAGAGTGACAGGCATTAATGGCGAAATCGCGATACCGATATCCTCAGCACATTCTTGCTCCTACAAAGAAGAAAATGGTGGTGGTGCGAGTGTCCAAGAGGTTGTTAGCGTAGGCAATGCTCATAGCGTTGTACATACATCCTTTATATGTCAACGTTAACCTTGACTACCCCTGAAGATATATTTGCAAGTAATTAAGCACAGTGACAAAAACATGTACTTACTACTACCTTGATGTTCGGTGCCACCGAGCCTGCCTCTTTTATTTCGTCAGGTCGTTCTTTCAGTGGTGGCGTGGTTCCAGCAACGTAACCGTCATTCGGCGTCGTAGGAACGGAAAGCGAGGGATACACATCAGCCCTGTGCCTCTCTACTTGGCCGTTTTTATCGTTTACTGGATGTGGATGTGGTTGTGGTCCTGCTTCATTGATTTGTCCCTCATTGCCATTGACTTCATTGACTTGGTTTGCGGTATGATCCGGCGCGGTGTCGAAAACAGGAACAGAGCCGTCTCCATCTTCAGACTTCACTTGTATCATGACCAACACATCAGAGTGGCTCCCAGGGTCGTGCGCTGGTGCTTCTTCGCCGACGTTTGACTGGCTCGCTTCACTGACTCCGTGTAAAAGATTCTTACAACTGTTGATGTTCGCATCTCCTTCTTCGTTTGTTTCTTCTTGTTTCGATTGCAATACGGCAACAGCGTGAGCAGTATTGTTGGATTTGCTACTGCCTGGGCATAAGCGCTTCCCAGAGGCAGACGCTTCTGGCGAATTTGAAGATGCTGATGCCGCTTGCATGCCTTTCATATTAGAGTATGACGATAAAGAGGTAGAGAGAGAGTCTTAGTTGTTCTGGATCTTCAGGCACACTCACTTAACATGGATGAGAATAAAGAATAATCATAATCATAGTCATCAAGTATTCACTCACTTTCTTTCTCTTGTTATTCATGTTCTACATGCGTGCTACAGTAAAAACATTAGTATTCATACTAACCCACCTGGCTACGGTGAGAGTTGTTACTCATACTCTTCAAGTTTGCTTTTAATTATTGTGCCTCCTTTTCATATTCTGACTATTCCCACCCCTTGAACAGGAGAGCGATCCCAGTGATGTTCCCTCTTTCGTTCCGCCTGCAGGAGGGTTGAAGCTGCTGTAAATAAGCGAACTTTCAGATACTTGAGAGTATGGCGACTGCGATGGACGGCGATCCGTTGAACGTGGCAGCTGCCGTAACTCAGAGAGTTGTGGTGTGACGCTCTTTTTAGTGCCAGCGCCTCCTTCAGGCGACACTCGAGTGCGAGAATCTTCAGTGATCTTCTGTGCTAAACCGACATCACCTTCAACACTGTCAAAGGTTGGTTTCGGTTGAGCAATGCCAGCGGCTGGTGCGCTCACGATCGGAGTTGTTGATTGTTCTTGTGCTGAGTTCATCCTATTGTGATGTTGTTCTGCAAACTCAGTGGAGCCTCGTTCTTCTGAAGTCGTGGAAGTACGCTGCTCTTGTAGTTGTGTGGTGGCGATTGTAGACGTAGTTAGCTCGATGAAACGAGCTGTTGTACTAGTTGTTTTCGTCGATGTCGACGTATCATCATGTTGATCTTGCCGCGGCGGCTCCCGTCTTTGCGCGTTTGACCCGTCGCTTCTAACGGCACAAAGAGTCGGATGTGATCTACTTTCTTCAGCGCGTCTGCTTGAGCTTGTTCTAGGATCGATAATATGATCTTCACAACTAGTTGTACTGCTGATCAATCTGATCGTCGATATTCCGGAGTTATTGTCATCTGGTGCCGTAGACAGTGTGAGGGTGGGAGCTGGTTTGCAACTTGCGTTTGTACGAGAAGTTGTGCCAGGAGAGGTCGAGGCGAAGGCTGGTGCTGGAGGAGCGCTCGCAATAGTTCTTGCTCCAGGTGCTAGGGATAGGGTTGCGGTTGGCCCGTCGCTAGTAATAGTGGTTTCGTCACCGGGTCGTTCTCGTTGCAGAGGAGATGAGTTCATAGACAACGCTGCTGCAGTTTCTGTTCCGTAGAAGTCGCTCAGTTTAAATACTTCAACATCTCGCGTGTCCTCGTCGGTACTGCTACTAGAACAAAAGGTGCTACTCCTAGTCCTATCATGTTCGCCGAAGGCGCAGTATGGATTTTTCGTAGCAGGCATGATCATGTCTCTTCACGTTCTCCTCCATCGAGTTATGTTATTTTCATGTTCTCATTCGACCACTTCATCAAGCACGATGCTCGCGGCCATCACCGTCACGACCTTTTACACAAACGAGAACGAGCACGAAAGGAAAATCGAGAGGAACAATCAATTATAGGTAGCGATAGGAGTCGATGTAAATGTTGTAACACGAGCTGCGGTGCTAGCCTCAGTGACAGTATAATCGGCTTACTTCTTTTCGTATTTGAAGACTTGTAAAAAGAAGGTGGTTGCCAACAAAAAGTGACTTTCACTACATTCATCTTGCCTCAACTAATCAACCGAAAAAGTCACCTTGCTCTCGTGTCGCATAGATGTAGTGGAGCGGGCATTTTTCTATTTTATGCTGGGGTGCAGGGACAAACAAACACAAAAGGCTATATTCGAATTCGATTCGACTTTGATTCTGCTTTTTCAAATCTCTCATCGAACGATCATCAAAGAAAATATGGATTTGTCCTCTAGTGTTGACAGATCTTTACCGACTACGAGAAGGATACGTCAGCGATTCGTTCTCAGTTCTGGATGCCGAGGCCTTCATCCGAGGACAACAAGGCAGACTAAGAATCAATCTAGTGCTCGGAGACTCAAAGCAGGTAAGCGTAAGCTAGCTTAATCTGTAGCTGTACATGAATTTTGTAGCATGAGACGTGTCCTCATTCTGATCATATGGAAAATCTTCATAGTTCGTCTTGTGCAGTCTTCTTACAGTGTTTGTACAAGCACGCCAATGCCATATTAAACAAGTGACTGTTCTTGGGGATGAACAAGGAAGGTTTAGAGTAGCTCTAGATTTTGACATCGATCTGATCAGTTTGCTTCACGCGCAATCTCCTCCGGAAACATCTCCTTGCGTATGCGCGCACGTTCAAGCTGCTCTTTCCTGCTGGCCTTTTTCCCTAGCAAACCTGTTGCCTCTAGTGCCGTTGGGCTTTCCCCTGGGGAACCATCACTCTTCACCATCTTAAGCTTAAGGCCTTGAAAGGTGAGAAGCGTCTTATTTCGAAAGTCCTTCTCTTCTGCCTCAATACGTACAAGAACTTCATCGAAAACTTGGATCTTCCGCGCTTGCTTGCTTTCGCTATTTTCCTGCGAGACAAAGCATTGACGAGTTTCATCAAATCTCCAAGCAGCAGCAGTCTTCTTCTCTTCACCACCCTCAGTCATATTCTCTTCACCACGACCCTCCAGCATCTTAGGGTCGTGGTTATTGTCCATTCGCACTGCACCCTCAATTCCGAACTTCGGTACGTTGACGAAGATTTGCTTGGGCATGACCCGCGTGACCACAGCTGTCACTTGATCTTGAGGCCCTCGCTTTTTGAAGAACAAGAAGGTGTGAAGGTTCGCGCTCGCCCTGCCGCACCACTGGGCCATACGATGTCGCAAATTGATCACTTCGCACTGTCGTTGCACCCGCTCTTTAGTCAACTGCGGAGGTGGTGCAGTGGCCTCGTACCCAATAGCATGCGCGAGCAAGCGGTGCGCGAGGACGTCGGCGTACCTGTAAGAAACAAAATTTGAGATAGATGGATCATGATACAACGCTGATTTTAAATCTTGTTTTGATTTTCCTAAACAGGATTGATATATTTGCTCACAGTCTGTCATCAGCATCATCATCTACTGTTTCAAAATGATTCCGTCGTTCTTGGATAGGAGTAGCACATGAGTCAACAAGTGGACAAGAAAATCTGATACCTTCGAATCGGACTCGTGAAATGTGTGTAGAGGTCCATGGCAAGTCCATAGTGCTTGTATAGGCTGCGATCTGCCAGGGTGCCTGTACAGAAGTAGCTTGCTTGATTCATGCACCGAGTCGTTAGTACGCGAATAAGCTGATTCACTTGACGGTCAGCCGCACTTTGTTTTTGACCCTTCTGCAGTGCACCTAGGCGGTCCAGACTATCCGCTAGTTCCTTATTCGAGTTGAAGCGAAACAAATTACTGATTGCTGCAGCTGATGTGTGCTCTTGATGTTGATCTTCTTCTGCACTTTGGTCCTTGCGTTGCCGCTTTCTACTCTTTTTCTTGTCACCTTTATCGTCTTCCACCTCAGCAGCACTTGGTTCCTCTTCGATGTTCAAAGCCTTTGTGCAGGCTTTTGAGGTTGCCAGAAGTTTCCTCAGGTTTTCCAGTGCATCCAATTTTGGTGCTGGGTGCCTTCGGAGTACACTGCAGTGCGGAAAATGGTCTAGAATCTTCTCTGCAACTGAGCAATTCGCTAGAAGCATGAACTCTTCAACCATCCGGTTTGTGTCTCGTAGCTCATAGCGCGTCACGCTCAACGGGTCTTGGGTCTCGCTATCGAGTTCGAACCGCACTTCTTGGCTTGCGAGTTCCAGTGCACCACGGTCCCGACGGTTCGCGCGCAACTTTTTCGCCAAAGTGTTCAGCATACGCAGAGATTTAGTCAGAGGAGTATCGTCTTTTGCGTCATCAATACGGTTCTGCGCGTCAGCATAGGCTAGAGCGGCGGACGAACGGATCATCGCTTTGTGGAAGGAAACCTGTAAGGGCGCGTAGTGATGTGTCATGATAAGTATAATTATGAGGCGAACATTCCGCGACGCGGTCGGAGGTAGGCTAAAAAATATTTATGCAAATACCTATTTTTTATCAGACTAATCTAATAGTATATATAACAGAGCAGTTTATAAGGTTTCACGGCTCGCATGGCATGGAGTGCATGGATCACATGGAGTAGCATGGAGCTAAAGGGGGAGCTTCTTGCGCCCCTTAAAGCTCTGCGCTCCATGCACTCCATGCTACTCCATGCACCATGCGTGCTATAAACTACTCTGATATAAGGAAGTATGCTGGAATACCTTTCGGATTTCCGCGGTGTGCACGTTGATTTCCCAGAGCACGCTGAAGGTGAGACGGACCACGTTAGCACGCAAACTGCACAAATCCGTAGTCAAGAGACCTGGCAACATGTCTGTTCTTCGCTCCACTAGATAGACCGTGGTACATCTCTTTTGTGCCTCGAGGTCGATCGCGGAGTCTGGCTTGACGAAATGCGTGACATCTGCAATGTGGACACCCACGCGTGCCCAGTCGTCGTCCAAGAATTCACAGCTCAGTGCATCGTCAATGTCCTTGCATCCCGGTGGATCCACGGAACAGGTGAGCAAGTGGGTCAAGTCGAGCCGTCGGGGATCGGCGTTCTTCGTTGCAGTCACGTCAACCGTGAAGTCCGCTGGAGGCAGACAGGCGTACACTTCATCACTAAATTCCTCGGTGGCGACGCCATGCTCGTGTAGAATGACGGAACTTTCGGTCCCTTTGTCACCCAACGCGCCCAACGCGCGTACGTAGTGGCCCAAAGGTAATCGGGAGTCCCGCGGCCACTCGTCTAAGGCCACAACAAGGCGCTTGCCTTCTAAATGCGCACTCTGGCGTGTCTGGATACGGACGTTCGGCAGACGTGGATCGATCGGCACGAAGACTCGCGCAGTAAGCTTGGAACTCCTAAATCCGGCGTCATTAACATCATCGGCCACCCCTGAGTTGAATCCGGTCGCTGGGAGAGGGCGTAACGCACCGGCAACCTCACGCCAACTACGCCTGAGAATGCCGACGATACGTGCTTGCTGCTGACCTCCTGCCAACGTCTGAGATGTTGGTGCTGGTGTCTGCTCTTTTTGAGAAACAGCATCTCCGAGGATCTTTGATGAAGAAGAGGAGGTAGATGAGGCCTGATCTTCACGCGTCTTATTCAGGTCGGCTTCCACACACTGTTCTACTTCATTCTCTTTGATTGCATCTGCGACGTCTGGCAATGCCGTTGCTGATGCGCCTTGCTCCTCGTCGTTCTCGTCTTTCTTTTTGTGGTCAGGTCCAGCGAGGTCACCTTCTCCCTTAGCGCGGTCACCATCTGCTCCCACTAAACCCTCAGGAGCGTCAATCTGCAGTTCCTCCGGTCGCAGGATTTGGTAGGCCACAACGTCGCCATCGCAGGCGCGGTTCAAATTTCGCGCACCACGAATTTCCACGTTCTCCCCTACTTTGGCAACGAAGCAGGTGTGCATCTGCATACGCAAGACGCCCTGAAAAATAGAGCCGTCCTGCAGTCCTGCTGCTATATCCGCTTGCTCGAGATGCTCATCAAACAGTTCTCCTGGTGCAATGCTAGAACCGTCCTTGTTCAAGGCGTCTCCAGATTCTCCTGCTGAGGCTCCTGAGCTGTTTAATTGCTTGATCTTGTCGCTGTCGCCAACGTCAGGGTAAAGTTCGCAGAAACTACGCAGATCTTCGACAGTTCGCAGTAACCACACTCTGGGTTTTTTAGTTTTAGACTCATCTGATGAACAAGAAGCTGAATCTTTCTTCTCTTTCCTCCTGCGTTTTGGTTTGCATCTTGCTTCTTCATCCTCTTGCTCAGCATCCTTTTTGTTCACTTCTACTCTTGACTGTTGAACTAGTTGTAGATCCTCGCCCATGGCATTTGCGTAATATCGTCGAAGCAAATCCAAGTCTCCGGCGGGCCCTGATGTTGCTTCGTCAGATTCACGCAGACTCGCTGTTGTTGTTCTAGAAACCGATGTGGTTGAGGCCGCAGAGTCCTCCGACGATATTTGCAAGTCATAGAAGGCATTTGCGAATTCAGCTACACTGTGGGGATGCCGCGTTACCAACTGCAAATACCTCTTCTGCGTGTCCTCGCGACGTCGCTTTTGCTCTCTGGTTTCGACACGATTTAGCATGCCTTCCATCTCCGTACCACACAGTAGCAGTAAAGGGCGGGATGATGTGGATGCCGTGGAACTGGCAGTTGATGAATCTGAAGTAGAAGGACGATATTGTTTTCCTTCTCGAAACTTCATTGACTCGAAAAAATCTGCTCCTTCGGCAAGCGCTTCGGCACTCGGAATTAACACCAGCTCTCCTTGGTCGTGAGCAGACTGGGAACTTTTACTTTCATCTCCATCGCTAGAACTAGTGCCACCATTTTGCAACTCGGCTATCCACGGAGGCAAGAGGGATGCCTCCGCCCGACGCCGGAAAACATGCTCTGAATTGTTACCACGCCTCTCGACCTGAATACGTCCACGGCGTGAAATTTGTATCCCTTTACTCCTACCAGTCCACTCTTTCCCAGTGGAGGGTAGAGAAGTCGTAAGGGCTGCGAAACCAATCATTTTGTCAAACTCACAAAAGCAGATTACAACATAAACATTATCATACAGCGATTCAACAACCGGTTGTATTCCTACCTTCTAGCTAGCACGCTATTCACCAGCACTGGTCTACCGGAAAGTGCTAGATCACAAGTAGTCAGTGGCCTATTCAATGAATAGGAATAGCTGTAACAAGTTGCGTTAGGGAAAACAGATGGTTGTCATTCACCTTCTTATTGGGAACAGGAGGCTTCGCTTCGAAGAGATAGGGGATGATCATGTTGATCATTCTCTCCAAGTAAATCAAAGGATCAAGAATAGATCTTTGTTGCTTCCAATGCAGTTCTTTCGAATAGAATGATCTACTTTATTTTCTGTGAGTCTTGATCATGTGAATGCGTACAACTTAGGACAGGATAGGATTTGATCCGCCAGCCACAGTTTTACCTCCATACTCAAGCGGATGTGCGCAACTTTTGTATGCGACCGTGCGTGAAGATCCATGTCTACCCATCGCAAAGTGTAGTGGGCTATCAACTTCAGTTCTGTAAAATGAATCTTCGTGTGGAGCTAATGCTGATTGCCTCTGATCTTCACAGGGTTCCTCAGCACTAAATGATCATGATTCGTCGTGAGCAGCACTAGCATATTCAAGGATCTTTCTTTCAAACACAGACAAACTTCGTAGGTATGCACTTCTGCCTTACCCATGCACGACAAGGTGGAGGGGCGTGTGTCGCTTCACCTTTTGGTACAACTCGTTTCGAATCTTCGTGGCACGTGATCTGACTGGTGGCGCTGGCGCAGTAGCAATTAACATTTGAAAGAGTCTAACAAAGTTTCTGAATACAAAGTCAATCTTTCTTTTACATCTTTCACTAGTAGCGAGAGGCACAACGACCATGGAAAAGTAGAACTATTGCGTTGACCAATGTGGAGGTCTAATTTTTTCTGTGTCTGTAACATCTATTCTATGTAGGAATTATTTCCACGTTGCTGATAATTCATGATTATGTTTATGGCTCTGAGCTCATGTATCATGCTATAATACTCACTATGCGCGGCGGAACATACAGTAAACACAAAAAAACTATCGCGCCGAAACGACACTCTAATGGATCCCAAGTTATGGTTCAAAATAATACGGACGTGCAGTTGCGTATAAACTCTCTGCCTTAAATAATCATCAACGACAATTAGTGAACACCTGGCTCTACTTCCTTTCTCCGAGTCAGTGCAATCAAAAATACAAAACATTTCATATTTTTCACTTTCTAAACAAGTCCAGAAATATCATTCACTACATGATTTTCCATTTTCTTGAGCTAAACTAAGTACAACAACATAAACTGCATCGACATCTAAGTATAATGAGTGGAAGAGTCTTCCCAAGGAGCCGCTTTCGCTCCGCAGTGGTCCAAATGGCACAGCGGTAAGAGATTCACCTTAGAGCTACCACGTTCGCATCCCTGAGAGCATCCTTGGCTTCTCATTCAAGTAGAAAAGAAAGCAAGGATGAGGTTGAGGATGCTTCAGCGGTAGCCGTAATCAACTTCGCTTCGCTAATCGAGGCAAATAGATCTTTCCTCTGTCCGTCTCGCTCTCCGACCAACCAGTCCCTCCCGTCTTTGCCAACACGCGTCGGCAAGGCTGCCGCGTGTTTTTTCTCTTTAGCTTTCCATTCCTCGGTTTTCTCAGTCACCAGAGCTGGCTCTAGCGCAGCCGCGAGGCTTTTCGGGTAGGGTTTTATGAAAGGAAAAAATTTAAGCTATATTATATAAATATTTGAGTATACTCATACTCACACGGAAAATAATAATTTTTCTAATTATCATTTCATTCTACCTACAAGAACTTAATTTTTTGAGTATAATCAATGAGTAAGCTAAAGCTTTATTTCCTTGTCATAAGTTTTTCGCCAAAGTCTTTGAAAAGATCTCGCTCAAAGGCCTCGTTTTTCCCCACGGAAGACGGACCCGACGCTGCGGGTGTTTGGTAGAGTGCCATCCCCACTCGATGTAACAGGTCTTTGCGTGCCTCGCTGTTAAACAACGCCGGAAAGAGCTCGACGCCGGCTAAAGCCTCGATTATATCGACCGGCACGTGGAAACTCCACAGAGGCGTACCGACGGCAATCTCCTGGTGAGGAAACACGAAGCCCGCTATCCAGTACTCAGGTTTGCTGCTTCTAGTAGCGAAGCTTGAGGACGGAGCAGCTCCTGCTGCTGATTTACTACTTGTCGTTCTTGAAGATGTTAGACGAGCTCCCCCGAGTTCACCTTCCCTGTAGTATTAAGGATCCCCGAACAAGAGTCAATGTCGCTCATGTGCGATTGAGGGACAATCCCTAAAGAGATGGAATATTTAAAGGTACTTAGCCATAAGGAAGATGGTGATGATGGCGATGATGGTGAGGGAGATCTAGTTCTATCGCGCTCTTCCCTGACGTGGTCTTCAGTCGAGGTCTCCCAGCTGCGGCTGCTACCTCTGCTCGCACTCCTTCTCCTGTCAGCGTTGTAAAATATGCTAGTAGCAGCTCCCGCCTTTGACTCAGATTTCGGAGAAGCACTGGGCGCAACATCACCGTCACTATCAGAGGTCGTGGATTCCCTACCTTCAGCAGCCGGCGCTCCAGGACTCGTTGCAGGTGATACGGCTCGGCCACCTTCAATAGAGTGCTCAAGAAATGTGGAAAAGGTGCCTCCCGATTTACTCATGTAGTCTTACATTAGAGAACAACGGTAAGATATAGAAGTAAGTATCTTGTTATATATAAATATATCAGCTAATTTCTTTCAGAAACAACGTGTGATCTGCTCAAAAAGAAGAGGATGAAACCAGGGAAGCATCCCTTCTCTAACTGTAACTCTATGGGGAATGATGCGATCAATATTTAGGGCTTATGGAGATACTGGTAGATATACACCCTTAAGCTGTGAAGCGGCCGGAAGCAGCAGTGCTAAGAGACGAGCATAAGTCAAAGGAACTAGGTATCAATATAGCCTTAAGCTGAGCTTCGATTTGAGCCTCTGCAGGCTTACTTCCTCAACACTTTGGACCACATGCGCATCTCGTATCGTTTTGCACTGGTTCTCGTCCATTTCCAGGGTTCCAGCTGTTGTGGTTGTGGTTTCCGTTTTTTTCTTGTTGTGTATCTCGTGATGGTGCCCACTGTAGGCTTCTGAGATCAGCTGTTCAATTGGAATTTCCACTCGTCTAGTATCATCTTGTCTAGAAGACGATGAAGCAGGATCGCGAACCGCTAGGACAACCTTGAAAAAGTGAGTAGGGATCCAAGCGCGGCGGAAGCGGAGCCGCGGAGAGAACATTTCTTCGGTCTGTGGCGGGTCTTTCGGTATAGGCTTAGTCTTTCCCGTAGCTTCGTCTCTCTGTAGGTGTTTGGGACTGAGGTAGTGAATCAACAGGTGCCTCGTCGTGTCCGCCCAAATGTTCTTCTCACTGCTCAAATACAACGGCCCACTTGCTACGAAGACACGCGAGAAAAAGCCAGTCGAGAGCCGCTGCCGTGCGAGGTCCTCGCGAACCCATCTTTCTACCCTCTCCCAGTAGCCCTCACGTTAGAGGCAGAGAAGCTGGGCCACGACCTGGATTTGTTTCATTATCGACCCATTATTCCTGAACAACTGATCAGTAATTCCTGAAAAAACAAACCCAAAATGAGATTCTGACTGTAAGGGAAAAGTTAAAGAACAAGTACTGATTAAGTAAATAACATAATTTCTCAGAATTGTACTTCTTGATCTTGGCTCAAATTGTAGTTCATCACTCAGAATATTAGCTCACAACAGCACAAGACAATTATGCGGCGCACCTTAGCTTACAGATAGAAAAATTATGATTATCGCTTTCCAACACATACACCAGAGAAAACTTTTCATCTTCAGAGGGTAATGATAGAGTACAACTAACAACCAACCTTAACGATTGAAGGGAGCGGTCTGCGGTGTACGGTTGATATGTGAATGCGTCACAAGATAACTTTCTCGTGATTCCTTGTGATTCGCAGCCGCGGCCAAGTGTCCCTCGTCATTAGATCTACCCTCCACTAGTGCCTGGCCCGTGGATATTGAATCCCGTTAAAATACTCGAGGAGCAGACTCAGTACAGTCCGAGACTCTGCCAGTCAACATTATACCAGCGCAGTACGGTAACGGGATGCACCACGCGGAGGTAAAGTAGTCAGGTTCTTTTGCGCCATAATGTCATACAGGGAATGGCTGTACAACGACTCCGTGTCCTGGAACCTCAGATCTAACCCGGGTGCCGCAAACCAAGCCTTACACTTGGCCTTGTCAGCTGCTTATGCAATGAAAGAAGAAAGTCGGACTCTCAGTCCATTCGTGCATGAAACTCACACCATTCACGTGCACGTCAAGAACATCATACATTCATTTACTTAGTCAAATTCTGCTTCACCTCGTCAAGAACATCATGATTCATGAAAAACAAAGGATAACAAACAGCCGCCTTGATATCATGAGAAATGAACGTATATCATCCCCCTGGCGTCGGGGGCCTGTTATGAAAGAATGATGACGCTAGTCGGCTCGGAATTGTCCTACGACTTCCCTGAATCTCTTCTGAGTTTATACGTTTTTTGTTATGAAAGAATACGTAATGCTAATGTTGAACCCAAAACATAACATTAAAATTCACGTTATTTGCCAAGGATGCGGCTGTCAGGACCTCCAGCGTCCAGATCGGAGACTTAGTCCGAGGGTCGTAGGCAGTGCCGAAACCTTCTTCTGCAAAGGTACGCACGCTTTTAGGCACCCCGAATTCGCCCCACGATGGTAGCGTTGCGGGTGCGAGCAGCTCGAGATTCAGTGTTTCTTTGTCCTTCTTCATCTTTCCACCCGAATGTGGCTCCGTCTCTCCACCTGCTGTTCTTAAAGCCACCGCGCTAGCATCCGTGAGTGCATCCTTGGCCCCTTTTTCAAGTACAAAAAGAGCCAGGGACGACGCTGAGGATGCTTGAACGGTAGCCTTAAAAATGTCTGTGCTGCTGGGGAGAGCAAAACGTCGATATAATCTACGACGGCTCCTAAGGGGTTCGCTAAGACAGATTAGAAGTAGAACAGGGAGGTTATGTTACTTTTATATAGTAAATATGAATACTGAATCAGAGGATGTTTGTGGACGAACAGAGACACTGCAATTTTGAAGAAAAGCTGAACTTGTTGATTTCCAATCTCTACTAGACGAGTAAAACTTGTTATAACCTTCTATCTTGTCCTTATATGCATATGGCTCAAGGACCTATCAACTCAGTTGTGTCACTCTTGTCATGCGTGTGAGTGTGCTCCTAGTACTGCAGCCTTTTTGATGTGCTAACTTTTTCTGTTTCATCTTTACATCAACATGAAGAAGTGATACATTTTTTGCTCGTTCTTGCGTTTACAACATCATGAAATTGATATAGTGTGAGATATCATATTAGCCGAGCCTCAGTGATCTAGCCTCTTTAGCCTACTCCACAGCGATATCACGTAGACTAGAAAAGCAACGTTCGCAGCAACGGAAAGCAGCATGCAAAAGGTGATGATGGTAAAAGTGCTTCTACGCCGTTCCTGCACTTTGCTTTCCTTGTTTCCATTGTAGAACACTGGACACGAACGGTTGTGATGTTGTCCTTGTTTCGAAGTACCTCCAAGGACAGTTGTAGCCTTACCCGGAAAGCTTTGCCCGGCTCCTTTGATTGTGTCAATCGACTTGCTAACCACATTGTAAATGTATTCACCACTTTTATCGGTTATGCTCCTTCTTGTTTTTGCTTTCGGGGTCTTTTCATTGCCTTCGCCGGCATGTGGTTCTGGTTCCGCCGCGCCTGTAGGCCTACTAGATTCTCCTTGCTCACCACCAAAACAACCTGTTACGTTCGTTGTGAAAATTGAAGGCTGTGGGATCTTTACTGCTAGCTGTCGACGTCCACGCGCAAACCCGTCCCACCATGTTGAACTCTTTTCTCCGTCTGGGTTAGGTTCTTCAGGCGGCGTGTTTGCAACATCCCGCTTCGAATCTCTGCCTCCACCATTGCTCTTCTTATGGCCTTTCTTGGTTTTTGAAGATGTCTCTCTATTATCGCGCTCGTGACGCGCACTTATACTTGACGCAGGCGGTGAATCATCATCACAAAGCTCTTGTTGATGCCACGACTCCAGGTCGTCCTCCTTCTCGCTCAAATCGTGCCCCAGTAAAGCCGCTGCGCGCTGCGAGAGCCGCGCAAAGTGACCAGTGGCTACACTCGCCGCACTGATTCGTGCAGTTCCCCGTTTCTGGTTCTTTCCTTCTCTTTGTTCGTCCTCATCACTAGTATCGGAATTATTGACATTGGCTGTGGATTTTTGTCCGCCTAAAAGTCCTCCACCTAGAAGTCCACGCCCCTCTTCATGTGGCTCTTCTTCATCCGTCGACGAGGTGGAGCCGCCGGCTCGACGCGAGACGGCGACCTGCTCATAGATACTTAGCTTCTTCTTCGTACTATTGAGGAGGCCCAACATAGTTGAGCGCCGGCAAGCAGACGAAGTCTTTGACGGACCCTCAAGGAAAACTTATCTTCTTGGTGGATTAGGAGTTTCTTACCCAGCTCAAGAGCGCCGGTGTCAAGTGAACGAAGTTTTTTCTGTGTCACAAGAACTCTCACCGATTTTAGACTCACAAGTATGAAAATATGCAAAGAGGTCGTGGAACTTTACGGCTTAACCTGAACTGCTTTCCCTACTCGATACCTGCACCAACAGCACTATGCTACTTAATCTATGAATTCCATAACGAATCTTCATGGATCTTCAAACACGTTGCATCCACAGAGCTTACTCACAAGGATCTTTTCAAAGTTCAAACTATACTTGCGACGCTGGCGCTGTCAATTCAACTTAAGAAGACCGATGATGAACTCAAGAAGAGACGCAAGGAAGTAGGCAGCATCATGCTCATGATCTAGCCTTTGCGCAAACAAAAAACGAGCTCTGAGGTGGACCGCGCAAATTTGCAATCAAGGAGCCTGAAATTCCTCGATTTTTCAATTTTTGGAAAGTTGAAGGCTTGATAGAAGGTGTTCTAAAATTCCTAAAATTCCTAAACTTCAAACAACCTGAAAATGCGAAAACGTCACCAACGACTAAAACAACGCAAATGCTGGTAATGGTAGGGTCTTTATATTCACTCTCGTATTCTCGAAACCTACTAGTCTGTGTAAATTATGATTTTTCAAGCGTAGGTTCTTGGGAGAGGGTATTTGATGTCGGTGCAGCTAGTTCTTCAGATGACGAGAGATCCGCCTCATCTTCTTCTTTCTTGGTTGCGTCTTTGGTTGCTGCTTCGGCATCCTGTTCCTGCTTCTCTGCTTGCGCGCTGCTAACATTTGGGGTTTCCGTTTGAGGAACAGCCTCTGCTACTGCTTCGGTCTTGTCATCAACATCACCTGCTCCACCAGTAGCAGAAGTACCATCTTTCGTTATGTCTTTACCAGTTGTAGTCGTACCGGTAGTGACTTCAACATCAGCCCCAACTTCGTTGGCTTTGTCTTTGTCGTCCGTGAATCGACTCGCACCTCCCGAATAGATCGGATGCCGAATTTGATTAACGTCCCCCTTATGCGGTTGCTTTCCGTCCATAAACTTGGTTTTTCCTCCCTTCATCTTTGCTCCATGGGGTCCCGGTGGTGGCTGTATAGTAGGACCCGGTGGAAAGACATACATTCCGCCATGTGGAGGAGCGAATTGATGACCTGAAGGTCCTCCTCCAGGTGGAACGCGCATCGCTGGTGCTGCCATATACATCGATAGTGGTGCTCCAGCTTCTGGTCCCGATCCCGGCCCTACATGTTGATGGCCCTTGTTTACAATCTGATTCGGCGCTCCAATTTTCGCACCTCCTGGTGAATTATCGCCGGCGCTGGCGGCTACTGCTGGAGCTGATGTTGGTGCATAGGGGTTTACCTGCTGCATCTGCACATTTTGCATTTGCTGTGCGGTATAATTGTTCCCAGGCACTCCTCCAAGTGGAGGCTGGAAAGACGGTGCAGCTCCAGGAGGCGGTAGACCTTTTTTACCTCCAGGTGGTGGTTGTACGAATGGTCCTCCAGGCGGTTGATACGGCGCACCCGAAGCAGGCGGTCCACCGATCATAGAGGGATGCTGTTGGAGCCCTCCAGGTCCACCTTGTTGATTGTAAGGGTGCTGTTGGTACCCTCCAGCAGGCTGCATCGTGTATCCCTGAAGGCCGTTCCCGTTATTCATCAAAGCCTGCTGCTCCAACATCTGGTTTTTCTTTAGCTTCTTCTTCTCCTTTTTAGCTTTTTTAGCAGCAAGAAGATCTTCTGCGTTTTCGACTTGCTGGCCTTTGATATCGAATGGACTTTTTACGGTGGCGTCAGGTCTGCGACTGGGCGGTGAGCCAGGAGGCGCTCCTCCCAAAGCTGCAGCCTTCTGCTTAGCTCCTGTATTTGTATCATCATGAGTTCTCCTTGTACCTTCATTATCTTTCAATACAACTTCTCGCTTCTTTTTTTTCGCCAAAAGGGCTTTGCGTTTTTTCCCTTTTTTCTTTTTGGACGAAGCGTCGCTGCTTGAGGAGCTGCTACTGCTGCTGCTACTGCTTGACGACGAGGATGATGACCTCGAAGATGAAGAAGATGAGCGCCTCTTCTTTTTCGTCCGTCGACTTTTCCTCTTGTTGCTGCTTTTCACAACTTCTTCAGCCTCTTCTTCTTCTTCTTCTTCGGCGAGTGAAGAGGCCTTTTTCTTCTTCGCTCCATTGCGGTCGTTACCATTTTGCTTGTCCTCTTCGACTACCGCACTGGCAGGTTTAGAGGATGAACTACCTTCCCCTCCCGACTCTCCAATAGAGTTCGCAAACACATAGCCCCCATGATCTGCAGGTGCGACGACTTCTGTAGGCGCTCTGCTTTGCTCGGTCTGCTCTCTAATCTTCATCGATCGCATCTGTTCGAAGCGCTGCATCGCTGTCCCCAGTTTTTCCAGTCGCTCTATGGGCAGTTCATCCGGATTTCTGCCGGTCATGCCGACTATTTTCTCAGCGACCCAGCGGACATTGTTCTCGGCCTCGACCTCAGGCTTGCCGATATCGGCGGCTTTGCGGAATTTGAGCACGATCTTACTAGCTGACATACTCACAGATTCGATCTGAGAAAAGTCAGGTGCTATCTTCTCGAACTGTGGCTTCAGGACTGTTATCTGAAAGGGAGCGAGTCGAGATAGGAAAGGTAAGGTATGATAAGGTTTCAGGACTGTTATCTGAAAAAAAGTGCGAGGGTATCGAAAAAAATTTCTAGATGATCTAGGAAACAGAAAATGTGACTAGGTTTTGAAAACAGAATGCCAGCACGTCACCAACATCATCATGAAAGCACAGAGAATTCAATTTCGGCCGTACAAATTTGTGTGCGCCTTCATTCCCGGTTCGAAACGAGAGGCCCAAGTGCTTGCATATCTGCCGTACATCCTCTCGCGCCGTGCTAGTCAGCTCGCGGCTCAGCGGAAGCTCTTGGACGGCCAAATCTGTCTGAAAGGCCACTATTTGACTGTACCAAGGCGTTTGCCGTAGGTTAGCCAAACTCCGCTGTCCCGACATTTTGATGCTTCTTATTCCGTTAATTTGATTAGTTTGCCTAAACGGACAAACGGATTATCGGAAGACAGACAGAATTACATGAACATCGTCATGTTCTCGCTGGCTCTCCTAGTACTACTTGTACATATCTTCTTCGCAATAAATTTACATGCTGTAGAAATACTTGAATGCTGTTAGTAGTTATGAGGGGTACGACGTACGACAAAACAATCTTCTTCCAGTTTTTCTCTTAAATATTGGCAAACGCTAGTCGTAACACAAAAGCCCAGCAAGTAATGCTCCTCTCGACGCTTTTCTTTAGATAAGTGGTGCTTTCTCCGATCGTTACTGGAAAATTGTAAAAGAGAGCTTTGACATACACCTGGCAGAGCAGCTTCGTTCTCATTCATCCTACACCATCTAGCATCAAGCAAGATATAAGGGTACGAAACAATATCCTGATACATTTCGGTACGTTGTGGCACTATTCCGTTACTTTTCCATTCCTATTAGACTAATCGTTTGAATTCAACGTCCAAAAGCCAACCAACAGTCTTCTACTTTGCGCAGCTCAAAACTGACCGTCCATCATTACATCACATCAACGAAGTATCGCAAGATCCTTGAACCAGAGCCAGAGTCAGTGGTCGAACCAGAGCCAGAACCAGAGCATCTATCTCGTGAAAATCTTCGAGAACTCCACAATTGGTCACAAAACCAAGGGGAATGCCAATCTTGTCATGTCATTTGTCTCCGTTTTGACTTGGCCGAAAATTGACATCGGAATTCGGTCACATTGGAATAAAAGTATTTGCTGCACAAGGCTGGTTAACAAACATTCTTTTTAAGGGGGCAAATGCTCGCTTCATGCTTTACGGTGTTGACAAGAAGAAGAAAGCAACCTTCTTCTTCAACGAGTCAATTTACTTCCTGTCAGTACATTACTCCGAATAAATGGATACGCAAACACAAGAATAGACACATTGCAACAAGGCTTCACAAAGTGAATGTGCCTGTAATCCAGTCGGTCATCATGCTTCACCTAAATTCACGATTCCGGAAATTCGGCTTGCTACGGATCTCCACTGCGCTCGTACCATTTTAGTATGGCGGAGATTCCACTGTCGCATTTCACTTCGTATTTCCTCAAGGTTTTCGGTTATCGCAAACTGGGCAATATCAGCGACACTCCGCCAGTAAGGATTAGAGGATCTTCCTTGTTCAGAAGTGTCAGTTCCACATGTGCTAGCAGTTACAAATTAGGCATTATTGCGCACAAAATGTTACAACAAATGACCCCTGTTTCTGAGATCTTTATCCTAAAAATTCGTCGTGTCTTAAAGAAAAGATGCGGCAGAAAGAAGAAATTCGAATAGCGCATCCAAGAGAGCGCTCTTTCCAATTCTAGTGGTCTCATTAGCTCGATTTTCACACTTTGAAAAGGTGAAACAGTCACAGTATGTCGATCAAGACGACTCTTGTGTTGCTCTCCACTATGTTCTTGGTCAACACTATTATCCCCGTGTCTAGTACTTCCCAGATTAAGACGATACCGCTCGTTTTCGTCATCAACCCAGTTTCCTCGCCATTCCATATCAGGGTGCGTCAGTGGCCCCTGCATAAAACGCCAAACGTCTCTTGGGACTAGTAAAGGCACACTCAATGTGTAAAGTTCATGCAGCAAAAAAATCGCAGCATCGTAGGGGAAAATGACGGCCGCCGAAAACTCCTCACGCAATCGGGCATAGGGAAAGGAAGGAATGCGCACCTCTACCCAGGAGCCTTCTTCAGGTTCAGTGGTAGTAGCAGTTGACACTGATTTCATTTCGTTTTCGGTTTGCTTTAACTTTATGCGCTTTTCCTCCTTCTGAACGCCCTTTGCTTCCAGAACTTGCCCGTCTGCCTGTGCGTGTGCTCTCCTGTTTACGGTACTAATATCCTCCGCTCCTCCATGCGACACCTCCGGCAAGTTCTTATTCTTCTTGGCAAGCTTTTCGCGCTCTTCTACGAGCACGTCCTCAAGCAACTGGAAATCGAGCCACTGTTCTTCCAGCACGTCACGAATGAAAGACCCTAGGACGCATTCTAGGAGATATCCGTTCATTCCAGACCGACCTATCAATATCTTTGTCTTCTTACCCGTTTCCTGAACACTCTTATCGTCACTCTGCTCGTGGTGGTCGTCCTGCTTTCCTTCCTTCTCGGGAACTACAGCTTTGTCGAGCGCATGTAGGCCCAGCATCGGTATAAAGGGAATGTTTGAGCCAAGAATCACACCGTACTGATACTTCATTGTCTCTGCGAGGCTTAGAGTCAAGTTATGCAACAACACTGGCTCACCGCATACCTGATCATCTTACTTCGCATCAAAAAAATGATGATAACAGCACTCCCACTCGTTTAAATAACAATATCTATTTTTAACACTCAGACCACGACATGCTGGCCATAAGATGAAGAGTGAGCTGGCTAGCACGACGTTTCGGCTATCTTGAATCAGTCGCGGGAATTCCTCAGCGGCCCAAACTTCTCGCTCTTCATGTGGCACCATCCACAGTAAAGGTAGCCCCGTGTAGACAAGAAAAGAAATGTTCCCTTGCTTTCCCAAAAAGTAGCGGCAAAAGTTTACAGGCTGCGTACAAACAATGAAGTCCACTGTTACTCCCAGCTTCTCCGGTCTTCCTCGTGTCACATTAGCGGCACTAGGCTTTTGGTGTTCGTTTACCCCGTTTGTTATGCCTGTCTCTCTTAGCAGAGACATAACAAACGCTATCAGGAACACCTTTAGCCTACCCGTAATCACAACCATTTCTCGTTCTACTGCTAGTATATCCTCCAACAGCGCTTCCGTCCACTGTCGGGCCTCGGTGATGGGTAAATCGCCACGTCTGTGTGCCTCGAAGACACTTCCGAGGCGGTCCCGGAGAGAAACGTCCCGAGGACACAAATCAAAGTTGTGGCAGACGTTTCGAGCAAGGCTGTATCCGATCCAGCGAAACGTGTCAATAGAGGAAAAATTCACACTTGCTGGCTTTTGCATCTAGATCTACATTATATATCTATAATTTCAAAGATCGTTGTAATAATGATGTTGTTATATTTAGATGAAGCAAGTAATTTCAAATAATCTTCGTTGTAACGGCATCGATCCTAAGAATGAGGCGAAACCATAAGCAACAAGTGGAGTCCTGCATAACAAACGATGATCCAGCATTTTTCCG
The DNA here is from genome assembly GCA_905178165.1 of Amoebophrya sp. A25. Taxonomy (NCBI): domain Eukaryota; class Dinophyceae; order Syndiniales; family Amoebophryaceae; genus Amoebophrya; species Amoebophrya sp. A25. The sequence goes on along the minus strand of CAJINU010000031.1, from coordinate 784,808 downwards.
ACTGCGTGTCTCACTCAGAGATGTAGTCGTGTGCTCGGACAGCATGCGCTTTACCTCTCCAGCACAGGCAGTATGTGTGTCCACTTGAAAGAAAGTCACTGTTTTCTGGCTCTTTCCACGGTCTGCAATAGGTACAGTGGACGATACCTCAGGCTCTTGCGAATATGACAACATTTTCCTCCAGTAAGCATGCCAAGCCGTGCGGGGCTCCGGAACTAATACAGAGGTCGTGGCGCCGCTATCCGAGACCAGACGAGTTTCCTTCTCGAGTGCCACGTGGTCGACGCCTGAAAGTCCACATCCTAGGCTCGGTCGTCCATTGTCTGCTCCAGAGAGAACGTTGATATAGATATTTTGTATTTTCGCTTCGTAAAGCTTCAACATCCTAATTTTTTCGCACTCCCATGCAGAGCATGTGCATGTACTACTAGCTGCTTGGTTGTTCTTACTTTTTCGTGAAGTCGGACCACGTTGTAGAGAAATGCCGTCCTCTTCTTGTAGAAGATCGAAAAGCACAAACGCCTTTCCTTTACAACATTTTGTGTGGCACGGAGGAAATCGAGAGTAGGAAGATGTCTTTTCCTCTAGTTCTACGCCGTCCTCCTGCTGCGACGCAGACTTGTCCTCCTGCTGCGTCGTAGCACTTCTGGGCGTCGAATTTGACTCTCCAAGTTCATCAACTAGAGTTCTTGTTGTCGTGTATTGCGCATCCGCAGACGGGTCTGCATCGGGAAAAGTCATTCCTATGGAAAAATCGAAGCCATCGGCTGCGGGAGCATTCAGATTCGCCACAACCGTAGAAAACTTCAGGGGCCACGCAGAACTGCCGCTCCATTCGAAACAATTTCCGTAGCTGGAAATGAACAAGCATCTTTATGTTATATTTCTATTTCCTGGCTCGACTGCTATGCATAGTGGTCTGGTACGCTACGTGAGTGTACCAGACTCATTTCATACTAGCACCACTGCCACTTGCAGTACGCGGCATGAGCTATAAGATCTTCCAAGTTGTTGTAGTCCATAACATAAAGCAGAAAAGCGACATAGACATTTCGGAAAGCCAGCTGAAACTGCACGTGCCACAGTGCATGCGCTTGAATTACAAGTGCATGGGTCAAACCGTAGAGACAAAAGTCTTCCTGCTCTTCAGCGATAGTAGTTGTAGTTGAAGATTGCGTATCATTAACCTCTCCTTCGTCATCTTCTAGCTGCACCTCTCCTGCGTCATCTTCCCCAAGAATTTTTCGGGCTTCGTCGTTTCGCGCTTCTTCTCGCGCCTCTACAGTCCTTGTCAAACTCATCTTCACTCCCCGAAAGTGTCCTCGTAGTAGGTATCGATCGAAATTTTTGCGGGTAGTTCTTTCGGCACAGTTACGGTCAAACAGCGCAAGGGTTCTCTCCCATCGTAAGTCAGCACTGCTGGAACAAGGCATAGTGCAAACGAGCGGCAAGTATTTGTCGACAATAAAGGTGGCAGAGTCGACCAACTCTTGGTCGTGTAAAAGTGGTGGCAGAGACGCAGGGAGGACGTCTTCTTCGCGAGAACTACCTTGGTGTAGCAGCTCTACTCTGTTGTAGTTGTTCCCGTTTACTTGCTTTCGAAAAAATTCCCAAACTTGCTTTCGAAAGACGCTCCATCCATTATCGAACCCTTCTGTAGAACAATCGAGCCAGGCCACAGATGAAGAAGATGAGTTTACTAGGGTTCGTTCCGAAAAGATTGCAGTCACATCTGGATGGTGATCCTCTTCTGCTTTGCAAATAACCAAAGCACACACGAGCATTGTGAAAAACCCGCCAAAATGAAGCTTCAACGTCAGCCATGATCGCGACCGCAGTATCGTTCGTGGCTCTTCTTGATGGTCGCAATGCAGCATTCTTTGGCACTTTTCAAAGTACTAGGACGTCGGGAGATGCATTTTTCATTTTTTGCGGTCTAATGTACGAAAATGTTTTGACTTTTTCAAGTAGTACAAGAATTTGTACTTAATCCAATTTTGTGGCGCACTTCAATTAGCAGAGATTCGTTCATCCGTCGCAGGAGAAAGCACGGAAAGGCCATCACAGGAGATCGGCTTCTCTCAAACGCTCCGACCCGCAACTCGGACGGCGTCACACAGCACTCAGATTAGCTGCTCGCACGCATCTTCATGAAGAAACTACATTATTCTTCCGCGCCGATTTTCAGGTGTTCTATGATTCTTCCGGTCGCTCGACTCTCACCAACGCGACAGCGGCAGAGGCCAGAAAACACAAAAAACACATCGTTTGAAGATTCCGTCACGCAGGGGGAAACAAAAAAGTACCGGTTTTTTGTGTTTTGTGTCCGAGGGTTGCTTGAAATACGGATCTCCACGAGCTTTAGGGGTGAGGACATTAAGCTTCATAGCGAGGAAGGACTAAAAGGGCGGGTCCGACACTACAAGGGCCCTCTCTGCTCTCACAAGTCTGTCTATTGCATAAAAAGACTTATTAGTGTACTGCAATACACATGAGCATACTTGATGAGTGTATGCTTGATGTATAAGTTGTAAAGCACTTCGATGAAGTTAGATTCAAGCCCTTTCAGCTGGATCTTCAATGATGTCCTCCGGATGGGACGGAGATTCAAGCCCTTCCTTGATGTCCTCCGGATGGGACGGAAGAGACTCGAAAGGGAAGCGCCCGACGAATGTCGTTGATTCGGAGGGTGTAGTTGCGATCGACATGAAACACGTTTTCACAATTCTTCGGAATTCCTGGCTAGTTGACCAAGTCAGCTGGCGAACAGCGAGTTAGTGGACTACCCCACTCACTCTCTTCCACCAGCGACGACGAGGAGAACACTTGAAACCATGGACGCTGCTTGCGTCGTAACTTCATTTGCATGAAGCGCTCTGGTATAGTTCTAAACATGCCTAATCTATGGGCTCTAGAAGTTGTCCGCGTTTCAGTCCTCGAGTAAGAACAGGTCGTCTCGTCTAAACGCAGATATGTATTTTTCTAAGAACTGTCTGTGTCGTGCTAGAAAGAAACTAAATACTTCAAGATGTTTTCATATAGCAAAATACTTCAAGATATATGAAGGGTATCCGAGTCAGTGATGTAATGGTCGCTACCAAAATTCACGCAGCACTGTGAATGTCCATAAAAACCGAGTGGACCAAAAAACGAAAACGGAAAATTTAAGCACGCTATTTCTCTTTTTAAAGCACAAGCTGCACAGGAAAATGTAGGGGTAGGAAACTGCACATACTTATATAGAATATATGGGACCAGCTAACTTCACATAGGATTCTCGACCACAACAAGACCGCGGAGTCTGCATCATTGATGAAGTTGGTCGACTCGGGACTCAGGTTTGGTCTGCGACTTCCCTGAGTCCTCTTCCAGTTCTTCTAATGAGTGATCTGACAAAAATGTTGTGGTTGTCATTTTGGTCTCTTTTTTATGTGATTGACCCTGGACGGGACTCGAAGAGCGTTTTGCCGTCTTGATGTGTACAAGAAACCGGGGTCGCCCCTTGGGCGCGCGGCCCCTCCTTGATAACAGCACAGCCACAAGCACAGAGCAGAAACTTAAGAGAAGCAGAAGACAAAAAAAAGCGACTGAGGCGCGGAACGCTCGCCCGCCCCTTGGCGGCCGCCGTCGAGATGATGGAGAAGAACAAAAGGCCGAAGCAGTCCACGCAGCCCAGAACCCTAGCGCGCGGAATCAATTTGGCACACCTCGCCAATGACGAGACAAGCCGGGCAGACATGCACACGCGGGGGCGGGGGTGTTGCCAATGCCGCAGGGGGCGCTCGACGTCGATGAGCCTTCCCAGGCCCGCGCGTTCCGCGCGTCCTCGCTGGGCGGTGCCGCCAAGCTTGCCCAGACAGTTTGGCCGGCCAACTTTAGCCGCTCAAGCCTCTCCAGCCTGAGCTGCCCACGCTCTCACCTGAGGCTAGCTGTTCTCAGATTTGTTCTTTGGCTCAACGAGCGGGGACTGCCCACCGATCCCACCGCGGCCCCCAAAATACCCCACGACCTCCCCAAACACAGCACGGCCCCCCAATCCCAAACACAGCGCGTGCGCGACCCCCTAAGCACAGCACGGCCCCGAAATACAGCGTGGCCACACAAACACAGCGCGCCCCCCAAGCAATAGCAATACACGAAGCACCAAATACACCCCAGCCCCAAAAACTCAATAACACACCACGACCACCAAGGAGACACGCCACGACCCTCCAGGCAGCCAGACCCACTACAGCCCCCACCCCCAGAACACAACACGGGCACGAACATGATGGAAGCACAGCAAGACCCCGCGCACAAATTACGGGCAGCCAATCGTCCCCAAAACACAAAAAGAAACAACCCCGCAGACAGCACACAGTCCCTGGGGTATGACATGGCCGTAAGGGGCACCACGATCCCCCCGAGCCACCCCGCACGAAAGCACCGCATGACAGAGCATAAACCCCAGCACAGCCCCCAAAACCCAGCACGACCCCCGAGCACAGCATAGACCCCCAAAGAAACACAACACGACCACCAAGACACGCCAGCACGTGCACGCGCCCAAAGACTCCGCACGAACCCCCAAAACAACGCAGCACCCCAAACACCGCACGGACCCCAAAACACCGCAAGACCCCGAAGAGCACGGCACCACCACCCTGAACACGCCACGGCGACGACTAAGACACACCACGACCCCCAAGGACCACCATGACCCCTCAAACACCTGGCGACCACCATAACGCACCCAGACCCCTCAGCCCCACATCATAATGCCCCGCATGACCACCAAAGCGCAGCCGCATGGCAACCAAAACGCAGCACGACCGCAGGAGCACAGCGCCAAGCTTAACAAGGCTCTCCTCACCACGACCCCCCCCCCCAACTAAGTAATAGCGGCCACGCGTTCGCAGCACGCGACGACATTGAAAAAAGCCAAGCCGCGAAGCCGAAAAGAGAAGGAGCCTGGCCCCATTCTAAACAAAGCCACAACATGACCCCCAAAAAGCAGCGCGCAGCCCCCAGAGCACCACGACCCCCCAAACAGAGGACCACGGCCCCCAGAACACACCACGCGCACCCTGACAGCGCACGGCCCCCCAAACTCCCTGCAAGACACAACCTGCCCCACCACCCCAGCCGCGGCACTAACATGATTCCCAAAACATTTCGCGACGCCAGGGGAACGAATTGGCCCTCCCTGCACAAGCAGCACCCACCACCCCCCAGCACCACCCAAGCGAGACCTCAGGCACAAAGTGACCCAAGAGACACAGAAAACGACCCTTCAGCGCATCACCATCGCCCCCCGAAACACGTCACAGCATGACTTGCCCAGAGCATCTACATGACCCCGAGAGTATGCCACGCATGCCATGACCCCCCCAACAGCGCGCGGCTTCGAGGCACTGCATGAGCATGACCCACAAGCAAGCACTGCCGCCAGCATGGACGCCAAGGCCCTCGACGACCCCCAAGGCGCACCGCGATCCTTGAAAACCACCGCGGCCATACATTCACAATCACGCACCGCGTGCCCCCAAAGTGACTAAAAAAAAGCATAACCCAAAGGCAAAACATGACGACCCCCCAAATACACCACGACGACCACCAAAGCGCGCCAAGCTCCCCTGGACACACCACGACCGACCAGACACGCCGTGGCCGCTTCGTCTCAGATACAGCGGGGCCCCTTAGTAGAAACACGGCCCCCCGAAGGCGCTGCGACTGCGTTGCCTCTAAAACATCACGCGGCCCCCCGCCCAAGATCCGCGCGACCCCAGCGCACACCAAGGCCAATTGCCCAAGCCCCCCGCGATCTCGCTCCAGACACACACCCCCGCCCCGCACTCCGCGACCCCTCAGACCCTCCCGCAAGAAAAAACACAGCCCGCGAAGGATGAAGAGAGGCCGTCTAAAGCACCAAACCCATTACCCCTAAGACAAAGCCCGGCCCCCCAAGACAAGCACAACGCAGCCCAATGAACGCCACCGCGTCCGCTAACCGTCACGGCCCCCCCGACACACCGCGGACAGCACCCAAGACACAACACAACCCAAGACGCGCAGCGTGACCTCCTAAAGCGCCGCAGCGTAACCCCCCAAGCGCTGCACCGTCCAAAAAGCGAAACCTCACCCCCAAGGCAAACACAGCCCGAACCCCTAAGCATTGTAGCCCTTCAAGCACAGCCTAACCCCCCGAGGGAACGCCGAACATGAGGCGACCCCCGAACACCCGGCGACCCGCCAGGCACGCCCTGACCCTCCAGACACACCACGGCCCCCCGGCACATGCCGCGACCGTCCCACCGACAGCATGAACATGACCAATAAGACGGCGCGCGCCTCCTTAAACGCCGAGCGACCCCCGCAAACAAACCAGACCGCGAACAATCTCCCCAGACACACCACGACCCCCCGAACACAGAGCGACGCCACGACCTCTAAACGCACCCCGGCCCCCCGACGCATGTCAGGACCCACCAAGGGCACCATGACCAATCAGACGCCGATTGACTTCCCAAACGCTGAAAGATCCATCCCCCCAAGACACCACGGACCCCCGAACACAGACAGGCGGCGCGACCTCAAAACACACCGCGGCCCCCCAGACTCGCCACAGCTTAGCCGCCCCCGGGGCGCAGCTTGACCAAAGCCAAACCCCCCAGACACAGCACGAGCAAACCCCCGAAAGAGACACGACCAGACCCCCCGGGCACAGAATGACCACACCCCCCCCCCAACACCGCACGACCTGGCCCCCGAGGCTGGCACCGTATGAGCAGGCCCTAAAGCTACAGCATGGCCCCACGAAGGCAAAACAAATACGCCACCGACCGCCCCAGAAAAGTGGGGAGCAGCGTGGCCCCCCGAAGAAACGGGCACGGCGCGAACCCTGAAGCCCGGCGCGTTGGGTGGTTTCTCATATGGATGCAGGCAGCGCCTTCAAAATAAGGACAGAAAGAGGACCGCGCGGGGCTTAGTATCAGGCATCTTGCTGAGGCGTTGCCCATTGCCCGCCACGCTTCAGTTCCCCGCGGTTTTCTTCTTAGAGAGATCCCACGGAGCCAGCCTCTAGCTAGACTTTGGCTCTTTTTGCGGCTACCTCCTCGCGCTGTCGGTTGTGACCGGGCGCGGGGGGCCTGAGGGGTTGCCCGGGCGGAAGGTGGGCGCCGCGTTTCTATCTTGGCGAGATTACCCGCCCGCGGCCTTCTCTCTCTGTCTCTCTCTCCTCGAGGGGTGTCCGGATCCGCGAAGAGCCAGCTGCGCGCCTACAGCTATCGCCTCGCGCCCGCGTGGCTGGCTCTTACTTTCAGCGCCTTTTCGGCCGTCCTCCGCGAAAATCATCAGGCAAGCGGGAAGGCGTGAAGGCGTTGCCAGCGGGCTGGCCCCAGTTAGAGCTCCCCGCTCGCAGCCTCCGAATGCACACCCCAACGAGAGAGCTGCGAGACGCCAATCCCCCTCCTGTGGTGCTGGTTTTTCCGCAGTTTTCATTGAGGCGCTCAAACGTCGCCGCGTCTGGTCTGGCACGGAAGTTGGGGAGAGGGTTGGACAGGGGTCGCAAAGGGGTAGGCCCCCCTACCCCCCTTCTCCCCCCGACAATCCATCCAAAAACCCTCTCGAGATTCTTTTAGCCATTGCCACTCTATTGCCCCTTGCCCCAAGTCTTCAATAAAATGGCCAAACTATGTGAATCGGGGTGGTAATGAATGGCTTTGCCTTGAAGCAGAGGCGACGCAAAAGTTTGCGCCATCGAGTTTTTGAAAGAACTGGAACACGCGCGCGCACTTGGATAGCGCTAATATTGTCAGGCCGCCTGAGTCCTAACGCTCGCGCTCTCTGATCCGGTGGGCTCTTGGTCTTCGTCTCTGGTGTCGCTTCAGGCTGTGAGGGCCTAAGAGTTTGGTCGAGGGCTCACGATCTGAGGCAACCAGTCATCAATGGCAAGCAACTGGCCCAGTTCAATGGTGTCACGCATCACTTCCACTAGAAACGCCAGCGCTCGAGTCCTGTTTGAAAGACTTGCAAACACATAGACGCGAGACCCTCACGCAACTGCATGCAAAAGCGATGACGTAAGACGTCAAGCCTGTGACGACGGTGCCCCATCCTTGCCATGATTTCACTACCAGGCGCACAGTTCTAGGCAGTCCGTTTCCACGGGCAAGGGCTCCATAGGTAGTAACCTGCGGCTTTAGTAGTAGCCTGCGGCCATCGTGTCGACCGTATCGTGTCCCAATAAATATACTAAGTAACAAGGCAGATCTTCAGAGGCATCGAAATCAAATACGTACGGGAGCTGAATCGTAAAAAATAGACGAGACGAGTCATAAAATCTTTTCAATAATTGAAGTCTATTTATGTTCTTATGTATAATTTCTGGGCAGAGATGATGTTGAAATTAGCACACGCCGGAAATTCCGTATTTTCTTTTATCTAAGTACTCTTATAGTGAATGGCTTTACTTTCATCGCGAATAGCCTTGGCGTTCTCAACAAGTTTTTGAAAACTTTGCTCGTAGGAGGTTGCTCGGTGAGTGTCAACATGTTCGCAAACTGCGCCAAAAGCCACTTGAACTTCCGAAGCGGGTACTCCTTTTTCACGGCGCCATCCTACAGGCAGGGTTTCCCACCCTAAAACGTGTCCCGGCTGAGCGACCAGTGTCCCGTCAAGGCTCAGTGTAAAGCAGCTCCCGAGGTGTCGAGTCAGAATCATGTTGTCTGAATTAGAAGTCTAGAATAAAGCCATCTCGTTGAGCATCTTCTTGCTCCCCGTTTTCCTATGAGAAAGTCATGTCATGATACTTTCTGTCTCCCTCCTATGAGAAACGAAAAAGAGATATTGATGGCGAAGATGGATCTAATATTGTAGCCTTAACTGAAGTACTCGTCGCGACCACATGCTGCATGCAATCGTGGCGGATATCGGTCAGTGCCCCTTGCGTCAGGCTTCGGGTTTGCTGCTCTAAAGCTCTATCTAGTCCAGGTGCGCCACCTTTCAAAGCTGCGGCCATGGAAAAACAAGAAGATGCATCAACATCTACTGCTTGTTTCACCAGATCCTTAAACATAGAACATATCATCGAAGTATCTTCACGAGGAGGACCTCTAGTAGTTGTTCTTGATGTTGATGATGTTTGTTGGCGGGATGCCATTTCCGCTAGTGCGATGTATCGAAGTTTTTCCAGAGAGGACCACCCTAATGCCTCAATGCTTCGCAAGCTCAGTAACATTCGCATAATGCTTCCAACGCTGAGGTAGGGGATCATGTCCTTCTCTAGGACAAAAACGTAGGTGGAGAGCGTCGGAATCTGGAACGAAAACTCCAGTTTTCGTGAGCAGGAATCTATTTCATTTTCGTTGACTACAGAGGAAGATCCTACTGACTCTGTCTCTCTACTACAGCAGGGATACCCCGTAGGCACCAGGGAGCAGTCTGAAGCGGAACCAATGGTGAAAGCGAATCCAGACTCGGAGTTGAAAGATGTGCTTCTATCTACTTCGACGTCTTCGACGGGTACGAGGTGGGAAATGCACGTGTTCGCGAAGACATCGCTAAGCATCTCGAAATGAGGTGGTGGCGGTGCTTCTCCTTGTCCTTCTTCCGTACTAGTATCCTCAAAATCAAGGGAAGCCGGCTTCCGGACACATGGCGGTCCAGCAAAGGACCAAGCTTCAACGAGTGGGCGACGAGGACGAGGAGCACGACGACCATCACCATTTTTTACTTCTTCATGTTCAGTATCTTTGCGAGTGAGCTGAGTGAAAAGTAAAGCGGCGATCTGCGCAACGCCTCCCCCAAGACTATGACCGCAAAAAATCACACGCTGATACTTCGCCTTTATCAGCTCATCCGCAGCCTTGTGGTTTCCCTTGCCCTTTTTGTTTAAACCCTTTGCATTTGAAGTCTTCGACTTGTATGCAGACTTAGACGAGCCACTTGTGGTATCACCCATCGTGTAAGATGGTGGTCCTGGTGGTGTAGAACTTGCTGATGGTGGACTAGTTGTAATTATAGTAGTGGTAGCTCTCGGGGCAGGATTATTATTTCGTTGACTCATTTCCCATTCTTGTTCCCTTTCTCTACGTCGTGCTTCTTCTTGTGTGGCGAGCACTTCCCGTATTTTGACCCCTTCAATGAGGACTTCCACCGTGGGCAGACGCGCGCAAGTCAATGTCACTGGAGGTTTCTCCCTAGGAGGTTTACCCATGGATGGCATATTCACCTTTGCAGTGGTGAAATTACCACTGGTGGAGCTGCTGCAACTAGAACTAGTACAAGCAGAAACACTGCTACCATTATCACTACTGATCTCAGAAGAACTAATCTGATACTGATGTTCGTCCCCTGCTTCACGAGAGGATGCTGATGATTTCCAATTGTCAGGCCTCGGAAAACATGAAGCAGAGACGTGGATTCGGTCGTCGTAGTTGTCCTCTTTTTCAGAATCGTCGTCCATCAGTATCTCCAAAGCGTCGTGGACAGTGCGGTAGGCCTGTGCCAAAACGTACACAGCGCTGTTGAACATGCCTTCATGAAACGTTAGGGGCTGAGCCATTTCCGGTATGTAAACTGTGCGAGTTCCGACCATCATGTCCGTTATCACGTCGTCCATGGAAGCGGTTCCGCGAATCGACACGATAATCGCTTGCCTGGATTCGTCCGTTCCAACGACAATCTCAGGGCGAGCTGAACTTTTGGTAGTAGAAGTAGTAATACCGGAGTCGGAGTCCGTTTTACGACCATGATGTTCATCACGACCAGTAGTAGTGTTAGCACAGAAGTAGTCTGACGTGGTTTTATTGCCTTTCGTTGTAGCTTCAACATTACGACATTTATTTTCCTGCAAAGTAGGGGCTTCAACATTTCGACCAGTCGCTTCTTGCGTCGACGGATTAAGAGCGGAAACCTTTTTCTTTTTAGTCGAAGCTCGTTGTTCGCAACTAGTCGATCGATCTTTCGCGAAGAGAACTTTGTCAAAGGCCGCAGACTTCTTCGACTGCTTGTCAGAAACAGTGTTTTTAGACTTCATCTTGTTCTTAGCGTTGCTCGTCCCAGTAGTACTAGTTCTCGTAGTAGTTTTATCCACATTATAAGCTAGGTGCGCACATTCCATATACCGCAGTGCCCTCTTGCACAGTTGTTCAATCTTTTTAGTGTCTTTCCCTCTACCATTCCTCATCATATCCAAGACGTCGATGGAGTGCTCGGCCTCTTCTTGTCCATGATCTCGTGCTTTTTTCCTATCTTCTGTTGTTCGTCCAGCTCCACTTCGTGCTGTAGTTGTTTTGGTTTCCTTAGGTGGCAGTGCCTGGAAGTGTCGCTCCGCAGCAGCAAGAACAGATATATTCAACAGGCTGAGAAATTTAGATACATCAAGAACATCCAAGGATAATGAATCATTGCTCTCCCCCTCGGAAGTTGTTGTACTGTCCTCTTGAGGCGACGTCTTCATCGTGTATCGTCCTACGCTTGCTTCTTTGCTTACCTGCGCAGAGTCCTCCTCCAACAGAATTGGCGATGAAATCGTCGAACCTGCAGGACGTGTTGCACTGCCAGTGCTGGCAGCAGTATCCGGTGTATTACTCATCTTCATCGCACTCGATTGACAACTACTCCTAGAACTACGACGGCCACTTGGGCTAGTACAACTTCTGGCATCCGTAGATGAAGAAGCCCGAAGTGGACTTCCATGATAATGATCCTCATATGAAGATGAAACAAGAAAATGATCTTGATATTGATCATGAGGTTGATGTTGTTGTTGTCCTTCGTTCATCTTAGTATTCATCTTGGACTCCTGCTGAATTCGAATTTCTTTCTCCAGTTCTGTACGGAACACTTTTTGGAAGGAACGCAAGTGGTGTACTTCGTGTCCGTATTCCTTTTCGAATTCGCGCTCCAAACGGGCCTTCACCTGCTCAGAAACGCCACTCACCGAAGGCGGTTCTCCAAACGAACCTAAACCTTTCAGCTTTAGAGTTACTTCGTCCCGTCGTGGTCGCATCTTCCTCGAGACCATCAGGCTTGGATGCTTCTTTTTCAAGGAGAAAAAGATGAACCAAGTATGAAGATGTTCTTGAGGATGCTCCAGCGGTAGTACTAGCCTTAACATCTGTCGTGAAAGAAAGCGATTCACATCATGCTCCCGCTTGGTTAGGAAGTCCCGCCACCACTCTCCCGCAACGAGGCTAGGCAGCGGCATCGACGGGGGGAAGTGACCACTGCCGCTCCCACGTTGTTGGGAACGTTCATTTGCAGAGGTGGCATATCCTCCAGCGCCACCGCTCCCTGGACCATGAGACATTTTTACTAGGATATCGCGACCTTTTACTATATAATACTAACTACCTTGTACTTGTAGTTGTTCTTGTAGCTAGTGATGTCCCAAAAAATATATTGATCTTCGTTGTTCCAAAGCAAGTACTTATAATTAACGCTGTGGTCGCTACGTCTTTAAACACACTATCTACACAAGAACGAGTGCCGCACCTTTGAGGTCAACGAACTCAAGAGGACATCCACGATATTTTTGTATTGATCAAAGCCTGTTGAAAATTTGGGTGGACATGTAGGATTCAGCCGAAAAAGGGCATTAACACATGCTGAAAAGGACAAGGCAAGAACTTTGAACTTTAGTATGTGTACGTAGATAATCTCAAGTTTTTCAATCATTCCTTGCCAGGATTGCATCCACTGCGAGACGAGAGCCTTCGTTTTCCAAGGATCTGATTTCTCTCGCAGAGGTGTACTTGTATGGTATAGTTTTCTTATTGTCCTACAAAAAACACAACCACGTCCTGGACCTTCATGCATGATTCACCTTCACGTTCATGTGAGCAAAAAGTCCAAATTGCTCGACGACTGCGAAACAGGTAGTTGCACATCAGTCCAAGGCAGCAGAAGCGCAATACATTTAGTGCTACCAATAATCAACCCAGCACTTCTTCGCAACAATGGATCGTTTTGAATGGGTAGATCGATTGACTTTTCAGTCAAGATGCTTATCGAAACATACAAAAGGAATCAAGGAAAAGGACTCGATTACTCAGATGAAGGCGCAGCCTGCGCTAACAGGAAGATTTAATTTCAACGACAGACGACGTCAGCAACTTAGTACAGGGAACAAAGAAGCCAATAATACAGACGAGTTTTTGAACTACTCGACGAGGAAGTACTTTACAATTTGCTTCAAATCTCTACAAGATGTTGAGTCTACTCCCACCTTCAGGCAGAGCCTCGTTTTTAATTTCATCCAACGAAACCGTGATTTCCGTTCAATGAGCAAGTAATCAGCCAGGGCAAAAACACGCACACTAGTATAAAAACGATATAAACCAAAAGCGATTTCTTATACAGTCTATTATCCAACACCAACTACACCAGGTAGAACATCTAAATTTGTAAATTCAAACAGAAAAATTAACAAGTAAGGAGAGTATATTTATATGATCTAACAAATGCAAACGAAGATTTGGAATATTGGTAAATTTCATAACCGCCTTCGTCTTCGTACCACACTAATATGTGCTAAACTTCCAAAACCCTATAAGCACACGCCAGAAGCGCAACATGATCAACAGCACTAGACTCCATGCATGATCTCTAAGTCAGTGGCTTTCGCCGCGGATCGAAATCCTGGAGATGCTCTTGGCGTTCTTTTTTCACGTTCACTAAGGCCTTGGCCTTCATTTCTGCCGCTTTTCGGTCTTCTTCCTCCTGCTTCTTCCTCTCTCTTTCTTCCGCCTCAATGGTAAGTCGCCTTTCTGCCGCTTTCACTCTGGCTTGGTCGTAGAATGCGCGAACCATCTTCGCTAAGGAATTAGACGAGCTAATTCAAGGAGGTCATCTACTTCGCGCTGTTCATACTAGCATTTATGGACAATCTTTCACCAATATGATCTTCAATCGTTATCTATCATGCACCAATCATCTTCTACTTCTTAGGTACCTAAGAAAAACCAATCATTTTTTTCGAAAAATGATTCTACTAGACAGAGATGGATAACGATCACGGCGTAGCTAGTAGAAAAAATGACTTTTCTTCAGCATAAAATTCGTCGTGCTCAACGCTACTAATTCAACGTCGTCACGCAGCTCCCGCATGTCTTTCGTCAGGATGTGGAAAACGCGGTCGAGTTTTATTATCTTGCTCTCTAATACTTCGTCGACAAACGATTTGCACGATTCTAGCCGTTTCTGAGCATCCATCACGTCCTTACTCCGCGCGTCACCCTTCAGGTTACGGATACCGGAAAGATTAGACATAAGTAGATAGGTGAAGAAAAGGAATTCGAACTGGTGGTAACCAACAAGCGTGAGAAAAGTGGTCGAGGAATAATCTCTTTATTGGCCTTAGAATTCAAGAAACGACTCTTCATATAAAAAAATTGAAAAAATTCTTTGTATCTTGTGCATATAGCATCGGCTCCGACTCGAGCCGAGTAATAATAAAGATCACTGTACGATGCTAGTATAACATGACTCTCCGCAATAATTTGTCCCCTACAACGCAACAACTCAAACGCATAGTTGCTCACAACAGTCCTCTCAATAGTCGACGTGAGTAACGACGTTGTAGTTTGTCATGTGCGTGTCCTTGATCCGGCCTTTCTTGACGACAGTAGGAAGTGACTCTGATTCTGATAATGGGTTGTTGATTACTTAAGATTCTTCTTGTCATAAAGGTAAACTCGAAAACCGTTAGTTTTCCATCTCCATCGTCTAGTATATCCCACGTCTCTTTGAGATACTCCGGTGCCATATCCAGCTCTGACAACCGGTCACGAATGTACCTTGTTTTGAGGTTGAAGTTGATAGAAAATAGACTGTAGGCCGTTGATAATATTAAGAGCAGTAAAACTTTGCAAACACTTCCCTTCGGAAACCTCAACCTCCAACACCCAAACCCAAAACCTCCAACACCCGAACCCAAAACCTCCGACACAGAAACAAACAAACCCCAAACCCATGAACCCATGAACCCATGAAACCACGAAACAAACCAGGAAACCAGGAAACCACGAAGCGAAACCATGAAACCACGAAACCACGAAGCAACGGAATTGAACTTCGGGGGAAAGGGCTTAAAATCAAAAATTTTAGGATCTTAACGCTTCAAACTCAACCACAAAACGACGACAAAACGTGGAAAATTTTCGAAATTTGAAAACGCGAATCCAAGGAATTAAATTGCAGAGAAAGGGCCTAAAATCAAAAATTTTGGGGTCTTAGCCTTTCAAAGTCAACGGGTTCACTCTCAAAATGGCGAAAATGGTGGAAAACTTTCGAAATTTGAAAAACGCGGAGCCAAGAGATTGAATCTCAGGGAAAGGCCTTAAAGTCAAAAGCCTTGGGGCCTCATCGCTTCAAACTCACGAGACTCAATCTCAAAACGACGAAAAAACGTGGAGAATTTTCGAAATTTGAAGAACGCGAAGCCAAGGCATTAAATTTCAGAGAAAAGGCTTAAAATCAAAAATTTTGGGATCTTAGCGCTTCAAACTCACGGGACTCACTCCCAAAACGCCGAAAAACGTGGAAAATTACGAAGTCGGAAAAACACGAAGCCAAGAGGTTGAATCTCAGGGAAAGGGCTCAAAATCAAAAATTTTGGGACTTTAGCACTTCAAACGCACAGAATTCAGCCCCAAAACGGCGCCAAAATGTGGAAAATTTTCGAAATTTGGAAAATGCAAATCCAAGAAACTGAATCGCAGGGAAAGGGCTGAAATTCAAAAACTTTGGGACTTTAGCGCTTCGAACGCACAAAATTCAATCCCAAAACGACCATAAAACGGGGAGAATTTTCGAAATTTGAAGAATGCAAATCCAAGATAGAGGTTGAATTTCAGCGGAACGGCTTAAAGTCGAAAAGTTTCAGGATCTTAGTTCTTGACTTCAAACGCACGAGATCCAATCCTCAAACGATGGCAAAACGTGGAAAATTTTCGAAATTTGAAAACGCATATCGCTTACATCTTTGCCTTGCTTAGTTTCTTATTTTGGGGAGGAGGGGGATCCTAGTGGGGGGGATGTTATCGGACGCTCCAAGCTAGTATAAATGGTAGAAGGAATAACACGAGGGATAATAACTGGTGGGTGCCTATTGATCATAAAGAGAGAAAAATGACCAAGTAAGTCATCCTAGGAGGCGTCACGTAAGGAAATTCTGTTGGGTCAGAAGGAGGTGCTCGTTCTAGTTCTTGCTACTGCTTTGTAAGTTTGCATCTTCAAGCAAGAGAAACTACAGTCATAAGAAAGTACTCATTGAAATCGAGTGCCGCGTAGAACTCTCGTTTTGTCAGGTCTCCACTTCGATCCACATCGATATCGAGAAACATTTCCGTCAATATCATCAACTCCTTATTTTAGACGAGTAATGTCTGTAGTTGACTTCTGACGCGGACCTTCTTCGTTCAACCTCCGTTTATATCATCTAAGTAAGTGCATCCTCTTCCTCTACTAACTTCTATTTTTAGAGGTAGGTTTTTGGTGTTCGTTTATTCCGCTTGTTATGGCTGTCCCCCTTAGGAGAGCCATAACAAACGGTAACAAAAGCACCTTTAACCTACCATTAATACTTCATTTTAGATTCTTCTACCGAAAGACTTTCCATAACTTTCTTTCTTCTCCTGTGCTTCGCGTGCCTGGACTTCTTCGTCCACTTTGCTCAGATAGAACGTTTTCTCGACCACCATCGCCATAATAGTGTTCAAAACCACCATGTTCGCCACAACCACAAAGACGGCAAAAAATATCCTGATAGATTTTCGGTACTGTATGTAATATCACGATGGTGAGGAAGAGGAAGATGCTGTGCCTAGTATGATGAAGACGAAGAGTTGCAGCTGATCTCACTCCTACTACTTCGAGAAATATTAAAAGCTCTACTATTACTCCTTCTAGGTACTACTTCTATTCATCATGATCATCTACAGTCAGTACTAAAGAACTGCATGGAAAATATTTACCTAGTGTAGAGTATCTGGAAGTCGGAATCGCCAGAGCCGTCGATGTTACTGAAAGTGATTTTTCGGACGATGCCGTCAGAAAACCCGTCCAAGGTGACCACTTGAAACTCAAAATGAATGGGGCATAAGAAGGGTGAGGGTCCACCAATAAGCGAGAAAAAACAAAGTATTTCCTCGAACATCATAAATACTCAGCATCCCATCCATGACATCCCCAAATAGCAAGTTCTTCAGTTCAATATCGTGATGCGGTTGCTCGAAACTGTCTTGCTGCAGCAGCTTGATCCCCAATACGGCAAAACAATACACGAAAACGATGAGAATCGTAACTTAGAGGAGGAAAAGCCTACTGTGTCTCTGTACTATGGATTTCGGGACATTCCAGCTCCTGGGTTATCTCTTTGAGTGTAGCACTTCCCCATCTGTGGGAATCATGTTGTCCTTGTAGTGCTGACAATCATAATTCCCATGATATATTGTTCACTTTTTTCCTGATATTTCCCCATCAAAGGCGCAATGGATTCAAAATTTTCTACAGAAGCACCAGTCATAAACAAGGGTCCATGCTGTAACGAGCATACTCGATGCGAAACCGTTTACTAGTTCCCACATTTCCTTGAAGCCAGGCTTCAGTCGCACTGCTTTGGCGACACGGATGACACGAATGCGATTAGAATTTACATGTCTACGACGACCAGCCACGACACCACAAAATAATTATTATAAGTTGATAGATAAAAAACATAACAAAAAAAAAATCTATATTATTAAGCTATATTATTAAGCTATATTATTAAGCTATATTATTGATCTATATTATTAATCTATATTATTAATCTATATTATTAATCTATATTATTAATCTATATTATTAATCTATATTATTAATCTATATTATTAATCTATA